>CAMZMU010000091.1:18440923-18827430 GCA_947311845.1 Poa pratensis
AAAAAAGAGTCTGAACAGCATAACAACCCTTCCTTGGACCATCTCGCCACCAACACTAGGATGTAAACGGATCGAATCGGATTTTACCGTTACCTTATATCCTTTGCCACATTTTTTCATCGGATTCGAATCGAAACAGATAATGACCGGTTGCAGATACGGAATCGGGTATATTAGATCTGAACGAAACGGAGCGGACTCGGGATAAAAATATAACTAATCGGATATGTACGCATATAATCGGCATACCGTACAATCCAAAATAATTGTTAATAATCTAGTAGCCTAAAAAAATTATGCTCCATAGTCGTTATATTAACCATGCAAATGAGTTGTTGTGGTTGTTTAAGTGACTAACACCAACTAGAATGTCGTCTGTGATGGGCCGACCTGACTATGGACCAGGCGCTTTAGGTTAGGAAATCTCACACTGTTCACATAATGTAGAGGAAAATACACACGGAGTACATGATACAGGGCCGACTGAACACGGTCGGTACAGTGTGTACAGTCTCATTCCTCCGCCGCTTCTTCCTGACAGCGTTTACTAATGAATCACGGGGCCACAGTAGCGTTCGTTCCTATTTCTGAACCCGCTTCCAGATTCTGAAAAAGGCCACGCCTGCTTTCTACACACCGGCACAGAAGAAGAGACAGAGACATGGCCGGGCCACCGGCGGGGACCAGCAGCCGTGTGTGCGGTGGAGCAGCTGAGCTGGGGCACCGCACGGCCCCTCATGTGTGTCCTCACCTCACGTCCAGCTTCACGTCGGATTAACCCGCGCCGGCGCTCGGCTCTCCGGCGGTGTCAGCTCCACGTCCTCACCAGCTCGCCGTAGCCACAGGATTGCTACTGGCTGTCCTGTTTCGTCCGGTCGGCGTCGATGGAGACGGGCTCCTCCGCCTGGGGACGAGAACGTGTTCGCTGGAGCCTAACGAGTAACGACGCTGTCTCACTCTATCCACGTCGCTACGACATGAGCCTTCCTCGATCTAAATACGTGGAGCTCTTATAAGGAGTAGGTTAGCGTCGTATGCGCATAACTGATCTACCGAGAACACGAAACAATCATAGCACGATGAGGACATCGAGATTTGTTAACGCGGTTTGACGAACTCGCCTACATCTGCGGGGCATGACTACGGACGCACCTCCCCATTGATATCGCAACCCTGGCCGTCCGAGGCGCCGGCTCCCCCTGCGTGCATGTTGCTATCAAATCGTCATAGGTTATACGTGTGGTGCTCCCCTCATTATATGGGAGGCCCAGGCTAGTAGTGTCCGACTCGAACACTACATGTATCCTATCTACACCTAATACAACTTAACTCCAAACGTAACCCAGCTCGTAAATATTCGACAAAAACACAACAAACTCCACCTTGGCGAATATTTTCCACTATCTTGAATTCGTGAACGCGTCAAATCTCCATGTACTCCGGACTTGAGTTGTCTTCCATTAGTTCCGTTGCTACTCCCAAACTTCATGTGACTCCACCTGCAACTGTAGTTCCTTCCCTCGTTCAACACCATCATACACCGACCACTAGTCTGCATGAAAGTGCTTTCAACTTGAAGGAATTTCAGCGTCGCACTTTAGTCACCTTGAGTCAAATTTAAAGTCGTCTCATCCTGGATAGTTGCGGTGACCCAGCACACCACTGCATATTGTAGTGTACAAGTCGTTGACATAACACTCACGGAAGGACTAATCCGTAAATATTACATCACTCAGAGTAGTACAACAGAAATATTGCGGGTCCACTTTATTACACACTGCTAAAGATTACAAGCCAGAAATGCATAAAACATCGACGTCTTCCTCCGACATGGGAGGAATGTCTATTATTGTGATGTTGACAGGTGTCAACCTACGAGCGATAGAAAACAGCAAACTAAGAACTATATTGGCTCAGCAACTAAGTAATACTAGTCTAGTCCTGGTCAGCCAGGTTCCTACTATGATAACTCTAAGTCTCCACCTCTTCTTCTTCAATGTCGTCGGCTCCGTAGGCGATGATGTAGTCGACGCCCTCTATTCCTCCAGACAGATCAGGTTCTTCAAAGTAGACGTCATCGGCATGGTATGCTCCATAGTTTCCTTCCACGGTCTCTTCAAAGTCTAAGCAGGGGGTCAAAAGGGAACGAATGAGTAACATCGTTACTCAGCAAGTTCAACTAAACGGTTAGATAAGTGGAATGCACTAGCTACCATCCTGACCAGAAAGCCATGGATGAATATGCAAGTTTTGTAAAACATTTTTAGTAAAAGGTCTATTTTATTTTGGAAAACTATGCCCCCAGCCTCCACGGGTTTATAGTCATCACTTGGGATGCCTTTCCCGCTGCGGTCTGTAGTCCCCTCCTGGAACAAGGATGTGACAGTCACAATTTCTTTGTTTAACTCTGCAGAGCTGCACCACTTTACCCAACAGCAGCCTGGCTCTTTATGCTCTCTCCGCACACCATTTGTGCTATAGCCAGAACTCAGGGCAACAAGTCATGTGGAGTCGCTTCCCCGCACAACGCATATCCGCCCATTTGTGACGCGGCTGGTAACTAAGACCATTAGCCCGCCACCCCTCCCGAGCTTCTATTCCAGTCACTCCGTCGAGTGGGAAGGTCACGCGCTTCCACGCAGTTGGCCGCCGCAACGGACGCAACCAGGTAATAGCCTGCCGAGGATATGCGAACGAGGGAAGAAACCTCTGACTAGCCCATCCATAGTGAATCTGTTGGCTGATGCTTCGATACGGCGCTAGGATCACTGGGCCATGGGTTATTAATCCTAGGTATATACTTTCCCGTACAGTGGAACCTCCACCACAATATCAAACCGTGGTTCCACTGCCAGCCAACCATATATATACATAGCAATTCACATCATTCGAAAATAGGTTTTTCTTTTTCATGCAATGATAAACATAGTACTTTGCAATTATTTTGATAAAAATAATCAATCGAGGACATGCAAGTTGGAACTTGCCTTGAGACTGACAGGTAGTGCAGTCTAAATCTTCCGACGAATTGGGACCCTCGTGTTCTGAAAATCAACATCATTGTCTATATGAGACAATGTTTGAGAACCAAATAGATGCTACTATGCATAGGATGCAATGCTTTTCCCCCATAAATTTATTGAAAGCTTTGTTAAGGATTTTTAAATGGTCTTTTATTCAGATTTTTATTTAGGATGAGTGACATGACAGTCATAGTATAGTTAAAATTATACTTTGAACTTAATACATAATTTTCCCATATTATTTTCTTTGAAAATAATTTAAATTATTTCAAAGTCATTTCCACTTAAGGATCTTTTGAATTTTTCCTACAAGAAATAGTTTTCAAAAAATCAAGTAGATATTTTATTTGGATCACTTATTTTCTGCTGATATTTGTAGATATTTTTAAATTATTTATAGGATTTTATTTGAATTTATAGCGAGTTTTGAAATTCGGTAAATTTTTATAAATTCAAAATTTTGCAAAGAGACCCCTGGTTAAACCAGGTCAAAGAGTGGGCTCGGGTCCGGTCCAACCGACCGAGCCACTCTTCCCTCTCTCTCTCTCACGCTCGAGCCCGAGCTCGACCTCCTTTGGCTCCCGAGTCGCCATCGCCGTCGCCGCCTTGCTCCGGCCACCTCCGCCGCCGTGGTCTGGGGCAAAACGAACCCCACGCTCCGCTCTTCCCTTCTGCCCAGGCGATTTGTGCCTCTCTTCCTCTCGCGGTCACACGCATCCCAGCCCTACGGTTAGGGTTTCGGTGCTGCCGCCGCTTCTTCCCCTTCTTCTCCGGCGTGCTCACCATGGCTGGGCGTAGAGCTTCGCCCTCTGTGCCGCCGTGGTGAGGTGGTGCTGGTCTACGGCTATCTATGTGCCCCCTCCAACGGTAGCGCGAGCACTGCCTCGCCGCCGTGGAGCTACGACCATGGATTCTATGGTAAGAACTTCTCCTTCTCTTCTACACCTTCTACTAGATTTAGTAGCTTCTAGATATTGCTTACACATGTATTCCTCTACTGGCTTAGGTTCTAGATGAACAGATGATGATTTCTTGATGATTTACTTGATTATATGCACTGTCTATCTTCTGTGCATCAAGAATGAGATGAATGGTGTAGATCTAGCATGTCTAGATCTTTCCACTACCCCAGGAATCATTGTTGGGAGCATTCCTTGCTCACAGATGAAGAAAATCTCTTTAGAAAAAATATATCTGAGCTAGAACTAGTATAACTTGAGCTAGCTGTGATGATTCAATGATTTAAATGGAATTTAGACTTGTGTGGCTTGCTGTGATGCCTCCTTGAGAGTTACACAGTAGCTAGCTTGTCTAGAATGCTTTTTATGCTTTCCTGTGCTTCTTCCATGTGCACAGATGTGCTAAGTACAGCTAATCCAGCTCTGTTGGTTCACTGCCTGTTGTCGAGTTTTGATAAAAATTGAAATAAGAACAAATACTACACTTAACCTAATTCCCTGCCCTTATGATGCTCAAACAATTGCTACAGCAATCAACTTCACTCCCTTTCCTCTCTCTTTCCTATTTCTTGCACAAAACAGAAGTACTCTGTTGTGCTATTTGCTTTTCTACAGCACCATACCTTGCTAAGCAAGGCTCTGTTAAGAACAGATGCTGATAATAAGCTCTCTAGCATGGTTCTGTCATTTACAGAACCTGCTTGGTCTCTCTCTAGCACTATGGATCAACCTGCTGTTGCTGAGCAGCTAGAGCTTCTAGAAAAACTCTGATCTTGCTCCAAGGTTCTACCTTCTTCTCCTTGCTGCTTCAATTTTCCTAGAGTGTATTTGCTAGCTGAAATGGCTTGTGCTGGATGGGTTTAGGTAAACTCCATGATATGCTGGTGGTTTGTGGCTGTTCTTGGTGAAGAACAGATGGAAATGATGCTACTGGCTCTGTTGGTGCTTGTGAAATGTGTGATCTGTGGTTGCTGCGAGTTGTATGAACCGTGGCAATGATATGGTCATGTATTTATATAGTTTTTGGGTTTCTTGTGCTTGTGACACCAGGATAATTGGCAGTGGTGATTCACCTTCTTGCAGTGGCCCCTCTCTACCTCGAGCTGCCTATTTGGACTGCTTTTACACTTCTTTTAACAATGGAGATAAGCTCCTGCTGCTCCTGCGCAGTTCATCTCCCCTTGGTGATATGTATTGAGTCATTCTTGAGTCATTGATCTGATCTAGATCCAGATATTTGTGATGGATTGCTTGGCTGTGAAGGAAATGATTTGTGATGTCGGCTTGGTTTGATTATCTCAAGTGTATGTGCAATTAAGCTAATCACTAGCTTAATAAGTGGGATTAGGATCCATTTGCCTAATCAATTGGCAAATGTGATACCATAATTTGTGGGCTAAGGTTTTATTTGCTTCCTGGTTTAATTGTGGTGTTTGTAAGTTTATGTGTTGCTTTGTTTATAAGATCATGAGATCAAAATGCTCTAAACAGCACTTGCTGCCTTTGCTCTTGGTTGCCTAAAATGGTTCTGTGCAGTGCTGCAATTATGCCTTTGCCCCTTCTGTTGCCTTTGGATTAATGAGCATGATCTAAATTGATCAGTCCTACTGTTGCCTTTGGATTATTTGCATTCTCCACTACTTAGCCTAATTAAACCATAGTTTTGGTTAGGCTAAAACCAGGTTCCATACGGTAACATGCCAGCACCAAATGGTGTTGGCAACATTCTAACATTAACCACCATTATTTCTTTCTTTGTGTTGTTTGTTTTGCAGGTTTGAAGATCTCCTGGAATTCCCAGAAACTTTAGTTATAGGAATTTTATTTCTCTCTTTTGTAATGATTCATATTTGTTGTAAAAATGTTATTGTAGCTCATTTTGTAAAAGACAGATTGTAATAAACAGATTGTATTATTCAGATTGTATTTATATGTAATAAAATGATCTTGTGTTTGAGAATTGTTTCAAATATTTGGAGGTTATGATTATATGACTTGTGTTGTGATGTTGATATGATTTGAAATGAATTATTCACAAACTTGTGAATTTTATACTTGTAGGTTTGAAATATTTATATTGTGTGTGGATAAGATTAGAAGAGTTATAGAAATGATTTGAACTTAGAAGTTTATAAAGATGTCATGTCAAAATTTCAAATGACCATTTTGAAAAGATACTACTAAGGTTTTGAAAATATGTCTTAGGGTTTATCGACACCTCTCGACTAACTGCCAATGTATGACTCCCAGACCATCGACACTCGTCTGATATCGACCCTCGATACTTTTAACACAAAAGCGCAATTTTTTTCCAGATTTTACCAAAAGATGCATGAATGCACAAATGCAATTCCTATTTCTACCCTCTCGAGTCCTATAACTGCGGGGTGTTACATCCTCTCCCCCTTAAATTAAACTTTGTCCCGAAGTTTCTTTTCTGGGGTACCTGAACAACTGTGGGTAGTTCCGTCTCAATTCCTCTTCTGTTTCCCAAGTTGCCTCTCTTTCAGAATGATTCTTCCATTGAACAAGGCAATACTTAATTGTTCGATTCCTTAACCTTTTCCAATTTTCTCTCAATATCTTTTCTGGCTGTTCCTCATAAGTTAAATCAGGTTGTAAATTCAGTCCTTCAAACTCAATTGGCCCTTCCGGTGGTTTCAAACATTTCTTGAGTTGAGATACATGGAACACATTGTGTACTTGTGATATATAGCAGGTAACTCCAATTCATAGGCCACTTCACCTTTTCGACTTAAGATTCTAAATGGTCCTATGTATCTGGGACTTAACTTTCCTTTCACCCCGAATCTCTTTACTCCTTTGGTAGGACTAACTCTTAAGTATACCATATCCTGTATCTCTGGTTCCCACCGTCTCCTTGAGAGATCAGCGTAACTTTTCTGTCTACTCTGAGCTATTTTGAGACGATCTCTAATGATGCCAATGATCCGTTGTTGCTCTTTTATGTATTCAGGTGCAAATTCTTTGCTTTCTCCTACCTCAAACCAACAGATTGGCGATCTACACTTTCGTCCATATAGGGCTTCAAATGGTGCCATCTTAATACTACTTTGATAGCTGTTATTATAAGAAAATTCAGCCAACGCTAAAGGCGCATCCCACGATCCTCCAAAATCAAGAACACAAGCTCTCAGCATGTCTTCTAGTATTTGATTTGTTCTCTCTGTCTGTCCACCAGTTTGGGGATGATATGATGTACTGTACTTCAAATTAGTTCCTAGTTGCTTGTGAAGATGTTTCCAAAACGCTGAAGTAAATATGGATCCACGATCTGATACAATACTTTGTGGAACTCCATGCTTACTGACGATCTCTTTTACATATTGTTCTACCAATTGTGCTGCGGTGTCTTTCTGGTTAACAGCCAAGAAATGGGCACTCTTTGTTAATCTATCCACTATTACCCATATAGAATCCTTATTTCTCCTTGTTTTGGGTAATCCTGTAATAAAATCCATATTGATCTCTTCCCATTTCCATTTGGGAATTGGTAATGATTGTAATAACCCAGTTGGACTCTGATGTTCCGCCTTTACTTGACTGCAAGTATGACATTCTGCGACATACTTAGCAATCTCTCTTTTCATATTATTCCACCAGAATGTCTTTTTCAAATCCATGTACATCTTAGTACTACCTGGATGTATAGAATATGGTGTCTCATGTGCTTCTTTCAGAATTATGCTCTTGATCTCTTGGATATCTGGAACACAGATTCTACCATGATACCATAATTAGTCATTTTTCTGGCTTCAAAGTGAATTCAGAACTCCTACCCTCTTTAATCCTGCAGATTTCTTCAGCTATGAACTCATCTTCTCTTTGCTTGGAGAGAATATTTTCTTTCAACTCCATCTCTGTTTCTTCAACACCTTCCATAGCTGCTATACTACTTAACTCTGGACCATCCCAGATTTCAATACCAGCTTTTCTTATCTCATTCCTCAATTCCTTGGGCATTCCTTCTTCCATCAAAGGATTACAATTAACCTTGCGACTTAAAGCATCGGCCACTACATTAGCTTTTCCTGGAGTGTAGTTTATTGTCAGGTCATAATCCTTGATTAACTCTAACCATCTCTTCTGCCTCATATTCAATTCATTTTGTGTGAAGAAATATTTCAAGCTCTTATGATCCGTATACCGTTCACACTTTTCTCCATAAAGAAAATGTCTCCATTGCTTTAAAGCATAAACTACTGCTGCTAACTCCAAATCATGAGTAGGATAGTTAAGTTCATGTGGCTTTAACTGCCTTGATCCATATGCAATCACCTTATGATCTTGCATAAGCACACATCCTAATCCATTTTTGGATGCATCACAATAAACTGTGTATACTTTTCCAGTTTCTGGTACTGCTAATACAGGTGCTGTTGTTAACTTCTTCTTGAGTTCTGGAAACTCTCCTCACACTTCTCTGTCCATTCAAATGGTACATTTTTCCTAAGTAATTTAGTCATTGGTCCGGCTATTTTAGAAAATCCTTCTATAAATCTCCGATAATATCCGGCCATTCCTAAAAATCCTCTAATTTCCTTGGGGTTTTTGGGTGCTTCCCAATCCAATACGGCCTTTACTTTCTCAGGATTGACTGCAATCCCTTCCTTACTGATCACATGACCAAGAAATTCCACTTGATCCAACCAAAACTCACACTTACTAAATTTGGCATATAAATGATGTTCCCTTAGTGTCTGTAACACAATACTCAAGTGTTGTGCATGATCTTCCTTGGTTTTGGAATAGACCAATATATCATCAATGAACACAATCACAAATTTGTCCAGATATGGCATAAAAATCTTGTTCATCAAATTCATGAATATTGCTGGTGCATTGGTTAATCCAAATGGTACTACTAAATACTCATGATGTCGTATCTTGATACAAATGCTGTCTTGGGAATATCCTCGGTTTAATCTTTATCTGATGGTATCCTGACCTCAAATCTATCTTAGAAAATACCCCTGCTCCTCTTACTTGATCAAACAAATCTTGTATCCTTGGCAACGGGTATTTATTCTTGATGGTCACACTATTCAAATTCCTGAAATCTCCGCACATCCTTCGTCCTCCATCTCTTTTATCCACAAAAATTACTGGTGATCCCCATGGTGATACACTTTCTCTTATGAATCCTTTGGCTTCCAACTCATCCAACTGCTCCTTGAGTTGCACTAATTCCTTGGGACCCATCTTGTATGGTGCTTGTGCAATAGGTGCTGTACCAGGAATCAAATCTATGGTGAACTCAATTTCACGATCCGGTGGCATCCCTGGTAACTCATCTGGAAATACATCCTGAAATTCTTTAACCACTGGAATTTCTTCTATCTTGGCTTCCTTCATAGCATTCAACTGTAAATCTGCTCTTAACTGACTATGCTTATCCCCTTGGTATACTGTTCTCATACCTCCTGGTCCTCTCAAAGACACTGTCTTCTCTGAACAATCTATTTGAGCTCCATGATCAGATAACCAGTCCATCCCTAAGATGACTGCTATATCTTTCATGGGAATTACTAGCAAATCAGCATCATAAACGCGATCACAGATCATAATTACTTGATCCATTTTGACTTGCGTTACTAACAATTTTCCCCCGGCCGACATGACCGTTATGGGTACTTCTAACGCTGACATCTAATCCCAAATGTATCCACAAATTGTTGTGAAATGAAAGATGTTGTAGCTCCAGTATCAAACAAAACTTTGCCAGGATGAGAAAGGATTTTGAGCGTACCGATCACCACGTTGTCGGTGTTGTTGACTTGCTCCAAACTGGTGCAATTCAGCTTTCCATATGGCTTCCCTTTGTTCTTGTCCGCCATGTTCCGTCGAAATCCTCCATTCCTTGGTTTGAATCCTCCTCCACCCTGGTTATCTCCTCCACCAGTTCCACGACTCACTTGTTGATTCTGTTTGTTTGGACAGTCAGGCTTGATATGTCCAGCTTGACCACATCCAAAACCAATGATTTTGGGCTTATGACAATCCTTCATCAGATGTCCTCTCATTCCACAGTTATTGCATATCAAATTGTTAACAGGATTGAAGCTTCGTGGAATAGGTTTCCTTCCTTCAGTTCTGAGCTTAGGCTTAAAACGTTGATTTGGTGGTTGCCTCTGGACTTGAAACTTCCTTGGTTCCATTCTCGCCTTCTTCCTTCTTTCCTCCTGAAGTGCTTTATAGTCATCTTCTAGAGTTATTGCTGCATCCACCAATTCCTGAAATTCCTTTGGTTTCGTCAACCTTAACTGCATCTTCATGAAAGGATTCAGACCCTTATGAATCTCTTCTTCCTTTTCTCCTCAGTGTCTACTTCATCCAATGCATACCTCGATAACATGTTGAACGCGCTGACATAACGTCCAACAGGTAACTCATTCTGTCTCAGATTCTCAAACTCCCTCCTTTTCAATTCCATAATACTTTCAGGAACATGTGCTTCCCTAAACCTCTTCTTAAACTCCTCCCAAGTTACAACATGATCAGCAGGTAGTGTTGCCACTATGGCTTCCCACCATGATGCTGCTGGTCCGGTAAGCAAATGAGTTGCATACCTAACCTTCTCCTCATCAGAACATACAACTGTGTTGAGCTTTCGTTCAGTATCTGCCACCCAATCTTCTGCGTCCATAGGTTCTGGAGCTCTTGCAAATGGTATGGGTCTAGCATTTTGGAAATCTGATAGAGACACTCCTTTAAGTACTTCATCCCTTCTTCGTCCTGCCTATTTCCAGCAAATCTTGCAGAAATTTGTTCTGCCTTCCCTGGTCCTGGCGCCTGCCTTCTTCCACCATCTGCATATACTGCATAAAACTTTGCTCCGTGATTGGCCTTGGTGGTGGTGGTATTCCTCCTACATCTGCATCTTGCTTCTCCTTAAGTTCACGTTCTTGCCTCTGCACATCACTCTCCTCACCGACGTACGCCATTACCCTCTAGTCCTGTTACATCGAATCAGAACTCTCCGTTACATTATGCATATGCACTTCGAGTCCTATTCCATGCACAAGTACTAGTCAAACAATGGAAAACAGAAAAATCCAAAGAACACAAAACTTTTCAAACATATACCATGTATTATACATGTAGGCTTACAAACATGGGTACAGAATAATAACACACTCTAAAAGTGAGTAGGTCTCACTTATTGCTACCAGCGTCCTTACAATACTACGTACAATACCCTATATTAAACATATTACACAACTACTGCTTCACTCCGTCCTGCTCTACTTCACTTTTCCGCATACTTCCCAGGCTTCCAGTGACAGTTACGCCTGGTCCTCCTGAGAATCCCGGGTAACTTCACACTAGTGGTAGGCTGATATTCAGGGTCAGATGGGCTTGCTTCTAACGTCATATCCGTCATGGCGAAGTAACTATCAAGATACTTGTATGCCGCTGCTTCCCCATCGTAAACATCCTCATCTCCATAACCCTCACCTCCATCATCGTACCCAGTTGATACTGCCTCAAAGTTATTGAAATACCCTCGTGGTTCATCTCCCTTCTCCATCTTCGGGTAATACTTGGTCTCGTACGCATACTTCCATTCCTCATCTTCCTCCTCAGAATCTATTTTTATTGGCCTACTTGACTCACCAACTCTAGGCTTCCTCCTAGGGGTATGACTAGTAACTTCCGGCTCTCCTGGATCTCCTGGAATTCTTATGGGATCACTCAGTGTACCCTGATAAGGTTCTTCATCCCAACCTGTGGCACTTGGTACTTCAGGTTCCCAACTCTGCCATCCATTCTCCTCATCAACTAAGACATAGCCAGAGTGTGGTGGTGTATAGTCAGGATAAATTGGGGTATCGGGTTCTACTTCCTCCACATACCTAGCTGGTGTGGGTGGTGGATCAGTGTATCCTTTCTCTGCTTCATACCTCAGTATATCACACCTTTCCTGAATAACTTCAGGACTGGAGTACTGCTCTATCATGGCTTCTACCTCTCCAGCTACTACTCCGAACGTCTTATGATACGCCCGAATCATCTTGAGACAACTGTCCATGAACTCAGCCACATCACGTGGATTAGTCTTCAGGAAAGCCTTATAATCCACTGGACCCTCAAGCCGGTAATTCGCACTCGGAATGGCGTTAAACGGTGTTTCCACCAACGCATGACTCTTGGATGTCCTTATATCAGTGACTGCTCTGACAGCAGCAATCTGGAAAGCTACTTCCACATTCTTCGCTTCTCCAAAGGGCATTTTGAATCCCATCTTTAGTTCAGGCGGTAACTTGAGTGCTACACGATACAGAGCTAAAATTGACCCGTCGTAAAAACTCATCACTTTCACTATCACCTTGGTTTTGATACCAAGAAAATAGATCAGTTGCTGAAGCATTTCCGCCCAGCTTCCCTGAAAAACACTCTTGCCCAACTCAGCATCTCTCACACGCACTGACCTCCTGGGACCCCGTTTCTCCATCCTAGCTGTTATAGCCAAAAAGGATATCAGAATTGAAATGAAGTAATAATTGCATGATAATGCTATTCTCAAGTGAATATCAATCATAACAAATTAAAACTCAATTCATTCTAAGGCCTCGCACACCTACAGGTTTTCCCTTTAATAGGTTTCCAACCTAAGGTCTAGCAATTGCTCTGATACCATCTGCGGTGACCCAGCACACCACTGCATATTGTAGTGTACAAGTCGTTGACATAACACTCACGGAAGGACTAATCCATAAATATTACATCACTCAGAGTAGTACAACAGAAACATTGCGGGTCCACTTTATTACACACTGCTAAAGATTACAAGCCAGAAATGCATAAAAACATCGACGTCTTCCTCCGACATGGGAGGAATGTCTATTATTGTGATGTTGACAGGTGTCAACCTACGAGCGATAGAAAACAGCAAACTAAGAACCATATTGGCTCAGCAACTAAGTAATACTAGTCTAGTCCTGCTCGGCCAGGTTCCTACTATGATAACTCTAAGTTTCCACCTCTTCTTCTTCAATGTCGTCGGCTCCGTAGGCGATGATGTAGTCGACGCCCTCTATTCCTCCAGACAGATCAGGTGCTTCAAAGTAGACGTCATCGGCATGGTATGCTCCATAGTTTCCTTCCACGGTCTCTTCAAAGTCTAAGCAGGGGATCAAAAGGGAACGAATGAGTAACATCGTTACTCAGCAAATTCAACTAAACAGTTAGATAAGTGGAATGCACTAGCTACCATCCTGACCAGAAAGCCATGGATGAATATGCAAGTTTTGTAAAACATTTATAGTAAAAGGTCCATTTTATTTTGGAAAACTATACCCCCAGCCTCCAGGTTTATAGTCATCATTTGGGATGCCTTTCCCGCTGCGGTCTGTAGTCCCCTCCTGGAACAAGGATGTGACAGTCACAATTTCTTTGTTTAACTCTGCAGAGCTGCACCACTTTACCCAACAGCAGCCTGACTCTTTATGCTCTCTCCGCACACCATTGTGCTATAGCCAGAACTCAGGGCAACAAGTCATGTGGACTCGCTTCCCCGCACAACGCATATCCGCCCATTTGTGACGCGGCTGGTAACTAAGACCATTAGCCCGCCACCCCTCCCGAGCTTCTATTCCAGTCACTCCGTCGAGTGGGAAGGTCACGCGCTTCCACACAGTTGGCCGCCGCAACGGACGCAACCAGGTAATAGCCTGCCGAGGATATGCGAACGAGGGAAGAAACCTCTGACTAGCCCATCCATAGTGAATCTGTTGGCTGATGCTTCGATACAGCGCTAGGATCACAGGGCCATGGGTTATTAATCCTAGATATATACTTTCCCGTACAGTGGAACCTCCACCACAACATCAAACCGTGGTTCCACTGCCAGCCAACCATATATATACATAGCAATTCACATCATTCGAAAATAGGTTTTTTTCATGCAATGATAAACATAGTACTTTGCAATTACTTTGATAAAAATAATCAATCGAGGACATGTAAGTTGGAACTTGCCTTGAGACTGACAGGTAGTGCAGTCTAAAGCTTCCGACGAATTGGGACCCTCGTGTTCTGAAAATCAACATCATTGTCTATATGAGACAATGTTTGAGAACCAAATAGATGCTATTATGCATAGGATGCAATGCTTTTCCCCCAGAAATTTATTGAAAGCTTTGTTAAGGATTTTTAAATGGTCTTTTATTCAGATTTTTATTTAGGATGAGTGACATGACAGTCATAGTATAGTTAAAATTATACTTTGAACTTAATACATAATTTTCCCATATTATTTTCTTTGAAAATAATTTAAATTATTTCAAAGTCATTTCCACTTAAGGATCTTTGGAATTTTTTCCTACAAGAAATAGTTTTCAAAAAATCAAGTAGATATTTTATTTGGATCACTTATTTTCTGCTGATAATTGTAGATATTTTTAAATTATTTATAGGATTTTATTTGAATTTATAGCGAGTTTTGAAATTCGGTAAATTTTTATAAATTCAAAATTTTGCAAAGAGACCCCTGGTTAAACCAGGTCAAAGAGTGGGCTCGGGTCCGGTCCAACCCGACCTCCTCTGGCTCCCGAGTCGCCATCGCCGTCGCCGCCTTGCTCCGGCCTGCTCCGGCCACCTCCGCCGCCGTGGTCTGGGGCAAAACGACCCCCACGCTCCGCTCTTCCCTTCTGCCCAGGCAATTTGTGCCTCTCTTCCTCTCGCGGTCACACGCAGCCCAGCCCTAGGGTTAGGGTTTCGGTGCTGCCGCCGCTTCTTCCCCTTCTTCTCCGGCGTGCTCACCATGGCTGGGCGCAGAGCTTCGCCCTCTGTGCCGCCGTGGTGCTGGTCTACAGCTATCTATGTGCCCCTCCAACGATAGAGCGAGCACTGCCTCGCCGCCGTGGAGCTACGGCCATGGATTCTACGGTAAGAACTTCTCCTTCTCTTCTACACCTTCTACTAGATTTAGTAGCTTCTAGCTATTGCTTACACATGTATTCCTCTACTGGCTTAGGTTCTAGATGAACAGATGATGATTTCTTGATGATTTACTTGATTATATGCACTGTCTACCTTCTGTGCATCAAGAATGAGATGAATGGTGTAGATCTAGCATGTGTAGATCTTTCCACTACCTCAGGAATCATTGTTGGGAGCATTCCTTGCTCACAGATGAAGAAAATCTCTTTAGAAAAATTATATCTGAGCTAGAACTAGTATAACTTGAGCTAGCAGTGATGATTCAATGATTTAAATGGAATTTAGACTTGTGTGGCTTGCTGTGATGCCTCCTTGAGAGTTACACAGTAGCTAGCTTGTCTAGAATGCTTTTTATGCTTTCCTGTGCTTCTTCCATGTGCACAGATGTGCTAAGTACAGCTAATCCAGCTCTGCTGGTTCACTGCCTTGTGTGGAGCTTTGTTAAAAATTGAAATAAGAACAAACACTACACTTAACCTAATTCCCTGCCCTTATGATGCGCAAACAATTGCTACAACAATCAACTTCACTCCCTTTCCTCTCTCTTTCCTATTTCTTGCACAAAACATAAGTACTCTATTGTGCTATTTGCTTTTCTACAGCACCATACCTTGCTAAGCAAGGCTCTGTTAAGAACAGATGCTGATAATAAGCTCTCTAGCATGGTTCTGTCATTTACAGAACCTGCTTGGTCTCTCTCTAGCACTATGGATCAACCTGCTGTTGCTGAGCAGCTAGAGCTTCTAGAAAAACTCTGATCTTGCTCCAAGGTTCTACCTTCTTCTCCTTGCTGCTTCAATTTTCCTAGAGTGTATTTGCTAGCTGAAATGGCTTGTGGTGGATGGGTTTAGGTAAACTCCATGATATGCTGGTGGTTTGTGGCTGTTCTTGGTGAAGAACAGATGGAAATGATGCTACTGGCTCTGTTGGTGCTTGTGAAATGTGTGATCTGTGGTTGCTGCGAGTTGTGTGAACTGTGGCAATGATCTGGTCATGTATTTATACAGTTGTTGGGTTTTCTTGTGCTTGTGACACCAGGATAATTGGCTATGGCGATTCACTTGCTTGCAGTGGCCCCTCTCTACCTCGTGCTGCCTATTTGGACTGCTTTTACACTTCTTTTAACAATGGAGATAAGCTCCTGCTGCTCCTGCGCAGTTCATCTCCCCTTGGTGATATGTATTGAGTCATTCTTGAGTCATTGATCTGATCTAGATCCAGATATTTGTGATGGATTGCTTGGCTGTGAAGGAAATGATTTGTGATGTCGGCTTGGGTTGATTATCTCAAGTGTATGTGCAATTAAGCTAATCACTAGCTTAATAAGTGGGATTAGGATCCATTTGCCTAATCAATTGGCAAATGTGATACCATAATTTGTGGGCTAAGGTTTTATTTCCTTCCAGGTTTAATTGTGGAGTTTGTAAGTTTATGTGTTGCTTTGTTTATAAGATCATGAGATCAAAATGCTCTAAACAGCACTTGCTGCCTTTGCTCTTGGTTGCCTAAAATGGTTCTGTGCAGTGCTGCAATTATGCCTTTGCCCCTTCTGTTGCCTTTGGATTAATGAGCATGATCTAAATTGATCAGTCCTACTGTTGCCTTTGGATTATTTGCATTCTCCACTACTTAGCCTAATTAAACCATAGTTTTGGTTAGGCTAAAACCAGGTTCCATACAGTAACATGCCAGCACCAAATGGTGTTGGCAACATTCTAACATTAACCACCATTATTTCTTTCTTTGTGTTGTTTGTTTTGCAGGTTTGAAGATCTCCTGGAATTCCCAGAAGCTTTAGTTATAGGAATTTTATTTCTCTCTTTTGTAATGATTCATATTTGTTGTAAAAATGTTATTGTAGCTCATTTTGTAAAGACAGATTGTAATAAACAGATTGTATTATTCAGATTGTATTTATATGTAATAAAATGATCTTGTGTTTGAGAATTGTTTCAAATATTTGGAGGTTATGAATATATGTCTTGTGTTGTGATGTTGATATGATTTGAAATGAATTATTCACAAACTTGTGAATTTTATACTTGTAGGTTTGAAATATTTATATTGTGTGTGGATAATGTCGTGGTGGATCACGGCAGATGCCATAGGTATGGCTAAGATGGGGCCGAAAGTGCGTTGGGGAACCGGGGAGGGTTTATGCACTCAAGAAGTGCACAAGCAAGAACACCCAAGAAACCGCAAGAACATGAACAAGAAACCAAGAAACCAAAAACACAAAGCACACCACGATGTACCCTGCTTCGGGGCCCTCTCGTGGAGGTAACACCCCTACTGCAGCACTAGCCTACTCTCTTATATCTCAAGGTGACAAGTACAAAGCGCTCCTCGAGCTGTATCAAGCAACAATGGTGAGAGCTCACGATGAAGAAGAGGCTACCAAGGGGGGAAATGAGTTCTAAGGTTCGTCCCCTCCACACAGGAGGTGCTGGTGCTGTATATAAAGGCTTGCCGAGTTACTTCTTTGCCCCTGGCTCCATGAGGTAATGGCACTGCCAAGAGGAAGAGGACAAGCCTCTGCCCCCTGTCAATCCAACGGCCGGACTGTCAGGCCTAGCAGGCCTATCTTGCCCCTTCGGGCAATGGCAGCTGTAGCCCACCGGGTTTAGGTCACATCCTCTTTCCCGAATTGGCCGAGTCAGCTCCTAGGTTGCTGCGCTCCCAGGAATCCCGTGTCTTGACCTGGCTGTCAAGCCCTAGCAGGCCTATCTTGCCACTTCGGCAATGGAAGGCGTAGCCCACCGGGTCTAGGCCATAGCCCATTTCCCGAATTGGCCGAGTCAGCTCCTAGGTTGCTGCGCTCCCAGGAATCCCGTGTCTTCTGAGCCTCGGGCAGGAGGCCTGCAGGACCCGTGAACTCACTGACATCACTCGGCCCTTGTGCATTGTCCGACATTGCTGGTAAGCCGGGTTCTTCCGGGCAACCCGGCTAGCTGAGCCGGATCTCTTCCCAGGCAACCCGGCTAGCTGAGCCGGATCTCTTCCTTGGCAACCTGGCTATTCGAGCCGGATCTCTTCCCAGGCAACCGGCTAGCTGAGCCGGATCTCTTCCTTGGCAACCTGGCTATTCGAGCCGGATCTCTTCCTCTGATCCGGCTAGACTTTGCCTGATGCCTCTTGGTCTCTCCCTGTATTTAAACATGATCCGGTCCGAGTGATCCGGTTTTGAGACCCCGATTGACCTTCCTTTCCACTTCATAGCTCCTAACACCACCTCTTTGCCCTACCCGGGGGCAGCCCCCCGACAGTAGTGCCCGAAGCTGGTGCGGTCCTACAGCCTCGGATGGAGGGCCGTAGCAGGTTAAAAACCAACGCCTTTAACCGAATCCCATATCACCCAATCTTGTCTCAGGATTTCCTGGGACACTTGGCAGGGAATCTCTGCGCAAAGCCTCATAATCCGGGTCTCTGATTTGACATGTCACTGACAACACATTATCCGGATCCATCAGGTACTTGAGTGTATTTGACTAAATGATCACGCCTCCTCGGTTTCGTGCTGACCGGCACACTTGATCCGCACCACCGCTTCCAATTCTATGACCATCATGTGCTTGAAATACATGGCCACATAAGCGACCGCAGAGTTTCAGGGCACTTTCATCCGCCCACGCCCCAAAAACCGCGCGGTAGTGCGCCGGTTACCAGCTAGGGGCTATATATAGGGGTGCGGGGTTCCTCTTCTTCTTCCCCGCACCTCCCACTTCGAGAACTCCAACCGCGCCATTGACGCCGCTGAGATCTCGCCCTTGCGACCTCGCCGCGCCGGAGACCTCGACAACGCCGGAGAAAACTCGCCGGAGCCGCGCACCGCGCCCTGCGCCGCCGTTTCTTCGCCGGGCCTCTTCCTCGCCGTACTGCAACCGTGAGTTCTTCATCCCCTGCCATGATTCCCTCGAACGAGTTCATCTTCCGCCACGAACTTGCGCTTGCTTTCCCTAGATTCACTAGCAAACGAGTTCATTGCCGCGCCTTAGTGCATTCCCTAGATCTCCTTTCTAGGTTTTGCACTAGATTGCCCCAGTTTGGCTTGCCACTGCATGAACAGTTCCGCCATATTTTTACTCGGGATTTCTTCTCTATTTTACTGCTGCGGTAGATCTTGCGTAACCCTAGATTCTCACGAAAAGGTGTTTGTAGTTACTAGCCGAATCACTTTTCCGCAGTAATTAGACCACTTTATCCGGGTTAGCCTCTACCGAATCCTTAACAGCTGATTCGGTTTCACCTTTATTCGACTCGTTCTGGATTTGAGATTCCACATCTTCTAACCCGGCTATCTCCGATTTCTTGCAGGACTGATTCGGATATGCCGAAGTTGCCCCCCGGCAGTTGGGAGGGTTCCGACGTTACAATGATGATCTGGAATGGCTGCTGAGCACCCGGCGTATAACACCTAAAGTTATATGCCGAAAACCGGGGAAAGAACTCGAACCGGTCACCCAACCGGGTGAGCGCGTTGTATTTCTAGCGCACTTCGAGCGCGGATTCGGACTCCCAGCGAGTGACTTCTTCCGGAGATTCCTAGATTTCTTCGGCCTGCAGCCTCACCACCTTCCGGCTAACTCCTTTGTCTCCCTGTCGGCTTTTACCTCCTTTATGGAGGGATATCTCGGTCTCTGGCCGACTGTCGAAACCTGGGCGAAGTACTTCCACCTCCGGAAACATACGATCCCGGGTAGTGACCCGAAGGTGATGACCGCCTGTGGTGCGTCCAGCATTACCCCGAGGACGGGCTCCATCTTTCCCCGGATCACTGGCCTGGATACTTGCAAGAAATGGCAAAGGTCCTTCTTCTACGTGAAGAGCGTTGAAGGCCATGATGCTCTCAACTTGCCCGAGTTCAGGATCGAGCCCCCACAGCCGAACTGAACTTCAATATGATCCGGCTGACACTCTTGCGGAGCTTCAAATCATACATCAAACTTTGGAGGATTTTCTGGAGAGAGGCCTGCTCGCGGACGATCTCCTCCGGACCTTCGTCTGTCGCCGGGTCAGTCCTCTTCAACAACGCAAGCACAAGATTTGCCACATGGGTGGTCTGCTAGATCCTACCCGGATCAGCAAACATGACCTCACCAGAGTTTCCGTCAAGAGACGGGTAAACGCCATTGCCTACACCGAGATGTTGGACAAGTGGCGGTGGGGCGTGGAGCCGTTCCACCGAGATGCACTTCCACCACAGGTTAGTTCACCATTCTCCGAATCAATCCATACTTCATCAAAATGACATTGGACTAATCCAGATTTGCCTTGACTCTGCAGCTGTTCGACCGCCAAATCACCGAAGATGGAGATCTCTCCACCAAAGTGTGGGGACCGGATCGCAGCCCGCTGCGCGAGGGCGAAGAGGATGCGGATACGGACGATTATTTGCCGATTCCGCGCGCCAAGCCCATTCGCAAGGGTAAGCAACCGTCTATTTACAACCTTTCCGAGGATGAAGATGATGATTGCTGGATCCTAGATCCTATTGATGCCATTCCGATTTCATGGTCACAACCTTGTGTTCCAGCCAAACCGGATGCTCAAGGGACATCTCGGAAACACCCTGACGCGTCCGGATCAGATGCCCCTCCAGCCAAGAGAATGAAGAAAACTCTCCAAACCGAATCGGCTGAAGGCCATGCCTACTACCAAAGGGTAATGCCAATTTCATTTGCTTTCTTCTTTTATTAACCGAGTCATCTTTATCCGAGTTAACTGTTTTATTTTGCTCTATGCAGTGACGTCCTCGTCACCGAGCAAACTCATTCATCCATTCTTTCTCCCATTCCTCCACTGGATACGGCCATGGAGCACCAGTCTCCTAAAAAGGCTGCCACCTCTCCCGCGCGTGCCACACCGCCAAAACTCCGCCGACTCTCGTTCCAGAGTCGGTTATTGACCTGGAGAGTGAGGAAATCTCGGGTTCGACCCGAGATTCAACTTGGCCACGTCCTCTGAAGGAGTTGGAGAAGGAGAAAGCTAAGACTTCGGCTAAGTCTTTGACTAAGCCGGATCCTCGCCCTACCACCAAGGCTCTGAATCAAGAGCAGCAGAAGAAGAAGAAGCAGCAGCAGCAACCTCTCGAGAAGCAGCAGAAGCAGCAACAGGAAGTATCAAAACCACCACAGCAAGCATCGCAGAACCAACCGAAACAGCCAGATCCAGCCAAGACCTCGGGCGCATCGCCTCTACCTAAGCCGACTCAGGTCTCCTTTGGCACAACTCCAACAACCTCGGATAAGCAGATGGTTGCTAGCAAGCCGGTTTCCGCCGCTCCATCAGCGACTCGGGTGCATGATCAACTCTCTGAGGCGATCACTCGCGCCCGCCTTAGTGGCCAGGTTCTGCCGAATCTCCGCACTCCGAGCGGCGACAACCTCGGCTCCGCAGAGCAATTTGTTAAAGCTTGGAATGCTGCGGACCTTGCCGAAGGCTCGACCACTTCAGCGTCGCCACATCCGGCTGGTCCTAGCCGGATGTTTCAATCTCTACATTCTGTGCAGGCCTCGGTCACTGAAGCTAACCGGGTCTTCGAGGTAACATTGCCGAATCCTGCTTTATTTCATCATGATCAATCTACATTATCCCCAGTCCCCGAGATTCGGGTCGAACGACTGATACTCCTCCGAGTAAGAAAGTCATTCGGCTTGAATCTCTAACACTTGATCATAAATTTTGTCTTAGCTGAACAAAAATCGTGGGACTCCCAGTCCCCGAGTCTCTTTTCAATTGATTCGGTCAACTTTCTTTTTTATTAATCTCGGGCCTCCAGTCCCCGAGATTCGTTTTGGCTCCATGCTGCTAGTCTCGGGTGCCAGTCCCCGAGACTCTTTTTACGCCATTAACCCTTTTCTTTCAGGAAACCACGACTGCTCGCAGCCGGATCTTTAAGCAGCTAGTCCTGCAGCACCAGGCCCTCCAAGCTTCCTTCGATGCGCAAGGTGAGGAGATGAAAAAGAAAGATCAGGAGCACAAGCGCGCTTTATCGGAGGAAAAGTCAGAAGTGACCCGGCTCCTGCGGGAGCTTGACCGGGTTGAAAAGTGAAGGAGAAGGTCAAGAAAGACCGGGACACGCTGCAGAGGGAGAAAGACTCGATCCAGAAGGAGCGAGACACTTTCAAAGCCGGGCTTGAGAAGCGGGCTGAATTGGACAAGAAAATCCAAACGCACGTTGCAGACGCTGAAGCCGAAGCTAAAGCGGCAAAGATGATCTGGCTGCTCACAAGGCGATCAGCGCGAAATGGCTTGCTGATCTTGCTAGCTCAATGAAGACATGGATCGTAAGTTTGCCGAATCTCCTCTTCCTCCTCTGCTCTTATCCGACACATCATTTCGTGTTACCTCGTTTAACTCGGTGTTAGCTTATCTGAATGTAGGAGAGTTTACCAGCATCCGGCTTCAAGCCGCCAAAGCTGTGAGGGATGCCCGAGCTGAGAGAGCTAAGTTAACTGGAGCTCCCCTACCAGAGACGTGGGATGTCGAAGATCACATTACTGCACTCAGAGCTCGGATTGCTCCTTTGAAGGATTCCCATATTGATCTGTTTAATGCAAGCCTCAAAGCTCACCGAGTCTTGTTTCCTGAAGCTCGGCAAGTCCGGTCTGCGGACGAGCTAATCAAAGACCTGGATCAGGCAGAGACCCGGCTAAAGCAGTGGAGATCTTCGTCCGCCCGCGCTGGTGCTGACGCAGGTTTGCTATTTATATGTCTTGGTATGAGCTGATTGATCTTGCCAAAGTGCGCTCCCTTCGCGAGGGTTCTTCATGGGCTTCAGATCCGGACCGGATCAAGATCCGCGAGGAAGCTGCCAACTTTATGGCCGAATTTGCAAACACCAAGCATCTTGATCTGAAGCTCCGGTCTACTCGGATGGGGAAGAATCTGAAGAAGAGGAATCAGATGATGCCTCACTTGACGAATACGCCGAGTCTGAGGGCGACTCTGGTGATTCGGCTGACTCCGCCGAACAACCTGCAGCTTGTGACTCGGCCAAGACCTCCAAGATGCCAGCCACTGACTCGGCTGAAACTGCCGAACAAGCTGTAATCCGAACTTCCAAGACGCCAGCCACTGATTCGGCTAAGGCCACAGAGCAAATCACCGCCAAGACGTCAGTTGATCCGGATGCTTCCGAATCTGCCAAGCCCTCAAGCTCTCCGTCCAAGGTCATTCCTGCAAGTGAGGGCCCTATTTCAACCGAGGTTCCTCCATCATCCGAGTCCATCCCTGCAACCGAGTCTCCTGCAGCCTAGGCTCCTTCCTGAATTATCTTAATGAAAAACATTAAATCCCCGGTATGCCGGGAGCAGATGTAATATACAATTTAAGTTCCTTCGAGACTACTTTTATTTTGCTTAATGTGATCCGGACTAGTTTATGTTGGATCATTTAAACCGAGTCCCCGAGTCTGTTTTCTTGTTTACTATTTTTGCCGATCTTTGCTCTTGTCTACCTTTTAGGTGTTTGACAGTCGAGTCACAAGATAGGAATCATAGCATACAATACTTGAAACATGCGAGTTGTGGTTTAGAATCATCTAACATAAACAAAAAAGAAATAACAGGGGTTAGTAAACGACATGTGCCGAATCGGTTTTGGACCGAGTCCCCGAGTCCATTTTCATGTTTCCCATATTCCCACCTCTGCTCTTGACTACCATTTTGGTGTTTGTCAGTCGAGTCACGAGATCAACAACACAGCATACATTACTTGAATTTTGGGACGAGGTTCAAAACAATCCGACACATGAACGGTATGGACAAAACAGTAATAAAAAACACATGCATAAGGACGAGGCAGTCCCCGAGTCCAGACTCGGATTGCCGAAATTTCATTTATGATAAACTGAGATACATACATTGCGCCCTTAAGAGTAAAAGGGTCGAAGCAGAGCTACATTCCAGGGTCGCTTGGTTTCTCTCCGGGTCTGTCCAGGCCATCCTTCCTTTGTTCCTGTGCGTCTACAAGGTAGTACGAGTCATTGTGCATAGCCTTGCTCACAATGAATGGTCCCTCCCATGGAGGTGATAACTTATGTCGGCCTTTGCTGCGCTGCACCAGCCTTAGTACTAGATCTCCTTCATGAAACACTCGAGGGCTGATCTTCCGACTATGATAACGTCGGAGACCCTGCTGATATACTGCTGTCCGAGACAGGGCCAATTCCCTTGCTTCCTCTAGCAGATCCACTGCATCTTCCCGGGCCTCTTTTGCCTCGGTTTCCGTATACATTGTCACCCTTGGTGCATCATATTCTATGTCAGTGGGTAGCACTGCTTCTGCCCCATATACCAGAAAAAATGGCGTATAGCCAGTTGACCGATTCGGCGTGGTCCTTAGACCCCATAGTACTGATGGTATTTCATCTATCCAGCACCCCGGAGTCTTTACCAGGGTTCTATTAACCGGGCTTTTATCCCAGCTAATACCAAAGCATTTGATCTTTCCACCTGTCCATTGGACTCTGGGTGTGCCACTGAGGCTATATCTAACCGGATCCCCTTATTCATGCAGAATCGGGCAAACTCTCCCACAGCAAAGTTCGTGCCATTATCCGAGATGATGCTATGGGGGTAACCGTATCTCAAAATGATTTCTTTCAGGAAAGTTACAGCCGAATGACCATCCACTTTCCGGATCGGTTTCACCTCTATCCACTTGGTGAACTTATCCACCATCACCAGCATATGTGTCATGTTACCCCTAGCCGGCTTGAATTCTCCCACCATATCCAAACACCACACAGCAAACGGCCAAGTGATAGGAATTGTTTTGAGCGCCGATGCGGGTAGGTGTGTCTGCTTGGCAAACCTTTGGCATCCTTCACATTTTCGGACTATGTCCTCTGCATCTGCATGAGCAGTGGGCCAGTAAAACCCATGCCGGAATACTTTAGCCACCAGGGCTCTTGTACTGCAATGATGCCCACATTCTCCTTGATGTATCTCCAGGAGCATCTCCTTGCCCTCGGCTGGCTCCACGCAACGTTGTAGCACCTCGGTTGCACTCCTTTTGTATAACTCCTTATTTATGATGGTGTAACCCTTGGACCTCCTCTGCACTCGCCTAGCTTCGGTTTCATCATTTGGCAAACTCCCCTCCGACATGAACTTCATGATTTCTTCAGCCCATTCCGGTACTGGATGCAAAGGGAATAAGTGCTCATCTATTTCCACTGGTTCGGCCGCCATTATCTCTTCTATCAGCCTCTGTCCATTCCCTAAGATTCGGTTAGCACCATCTTCCTCTCTTCCCCTCTTCCCTAAGATTTGGGTAGCATTCCCGAGTCTCGGTGCGCAGTCCCCGAGTCTCGCCATGCAGTCCCCGGGTCCTCCCAAATGTACCCGACATCAACATTCATAGGAACAGCTTCAGATTCTTGCTTTGGGATAAAAATCGACTCGGAATCAGGTGAAGGTTTGATTGAAGGGATCCTTAGGTGATTCAAGGATATCCCGGGTGGGATTGCATCCCTAGACGACCCGAGTTTTGACAAGATATCAGCAGCTTCGTTCTCCAGCCGAGGTATGTGCTTGTACTCGCAGCCTTCAAAAAATCCTGAAATTTTCTGGACATGAAATCGATATAGTGCCATATTGGCATCAAGGGCATCCCAATTTCCAGAAGACTGCTGCACCACTAAATCTGAATCACCAAAACATTCTATCCGGCGGATGCCGATGTCCTTAGCCACATTAAGCCCATGGATCAGTGCCTCATATTCGGCCACATTGTTTGATGCTGAAAATGAATCTGCAACACATATCGCAACTGATCTTGCTTCGGTGATGTGAGTACTATCCCAGCACCCAGTCCGATTTTGGTTTTGGAGCCATCAAAGTGCAACTTCCAGTAATTGTAATCGGCTTGGTGGCTCATATGCATCTCGGCCCAGTCACAAAGGAAATCCGGTAAAGCTGAGACTTGATAGCATCTCTTCTCTCATAATGCGGGGTGTAAGGAGACACTTCTATTGCCCATTTGGCAACTCGGCCAGTCGCATCTTTGCACCCAATGATCTCCGAGATTGGAGCTTCGCATACTACGGTGATCGGGTGCTCCTGGAAGTAATGTTTCAACTTCTTGGCCGCCAGGTATACACCATATGTCATCTTCTGGTAGTGAGGATAATTTGCTTTGAGGTTGAGATCACCTCGCTTAAATAGTACACCGGTCTCTGCACGGATTTACCCTCCTCTTCTCGCTCTACTATCACCACACTTACGACCCGGTTAGTGGCCGCAATGTAAAGTAGCATTGGCTCATTCGGCAAAGGTGATGCCAAATTGGTGCAGTGGACAACATCTTTTTTAATTCATTGAAAGCCGAATCTGCCTGCGGGGTCCATGTGAACCCGGTGCTCTTTTTCATCAATTGATACAAGGGCAAGGCTTTTTCTCCTAGCCGACTCACAAACCGACTCAACGAGGCTAGACACCCGGTGAACTTTTGTACATCTTTTAGACATTTAGGCAATTTCATGTTTTCTATGGCTCGGATCTTAGCCGGATTCACCTCAATACCTCGGCTCGATACAAGGAAACCGAGCAACTTTCCAGCCGGGACACCAAAGGTGCATTTATCCGGATTCAATTTTAACCGATACTTTCTCAAGTTCACAAATGTTTCCTCGAGATCCTCGAGGAGAGTGCGTTTTTCTTTAGTTTTGATGACGATATCATCGACATACACTTGCACATTTTTGCCCATTTGAGATGTAAGCATTTCTGCATACATCTCTGATAAGTTGCACCGGCATTTCTCAAACCGAAACACATGACACGATAGCAATACGCCCCATACGGGGTAATAAAAGCAGTCTTTATTTGATCTTTGGGGTTCAGTGGTATCTGGTGAAAACCAGAGTACGCATCAATAAAAGACAACAACTCACACCCAGCAGTAGAATCGATCACTTGATCAATCCGAGGTAAAGGAAAGGGATCCTTCGGGCACGCCTTGTTCAGGTTGGTGAAGTCGATGCACATACGCCACACCTTGACCACCGCTGGTTCGTCCTTCTTCTTCTCTACCAGAACCGGATTGGATATCCAGTCTGGATGCAACACCTCCATAATGAATCCGGCTGCAAGTAGCTTAGCCAGCTCATCAAGCACCACTTTTCTTCGATCGTCTGAAAGACGCCGAGTCGGTTGCCTCACCGGCTTCACATCCGGCCTGACAAATAAAGAGTGCTCTGCCAACTCCCTCGGAACACCAGGCAGGTCCTTAGCCGACCATGCAAAGATATCCCGATTCTCACGGAGGAAGTGACAGAGCGCGCTTTCCTATTTCTCGCCCAACCCGGCACCAATGATGGCCATGCGCTCCGGATTCTCCGGGTCAATGGGGATCTTCTTTGTCTCCTTGGGCACCTCAAATGTTGCACCTGCATCCGGATTGGTCATGGCCAGCACGCCGAGCTGAGCTGACTTCGCCATCGCCACTACTTCATGCATCTTGCTCTTCTCAGCTTGGATCACCAACGACTCGGCTAAGGTGGAACCAACCGTGGCACACTGTATGGCCTTCTTGTAATCTCCCACAACGGTGATGATACCATTCGGGCCAGGCATCTTCATCTTGAGGTAGGCAACATGAGTGGATATCATGAACTTGGCTAATGCCGGCCTGCCGAGCAGAGCATGGTATGGGCTCTCCAAGTCTACCACCTCGAATTCGAGACTCTCAGTCTGTGATTGTCCTTGGTACCAAACAGCACATCCACCCAGATCTTACCCATTGGGGAACAAGACACCCGGGTACTATACCATGGAAGGTGCAACTGCTCTGCTGCAGCTGATTCGGCGAATAACCCAACTTGACCATTGTGTCCCGATACATGATGTTTATAGCACTGCCATTGTCAACCAAGACTCGAGTGAATTTCACATTAATCTTTGGTCCAACCAAAGTCGGATCCACCACCAGTGCGTAGTTTCCTGGGCTTGGCATAACCCTGGGATTATCAGCCCTGCTCCAAGTGATCTCCTGCTCGGACCAGTTCAGGTATTTTGGTACTGCTGGTGTGACTGCATTCACCTCCTTCGCCCTTCGCAGCTGACTTTTCTTGTCAGTTGGCTCGGTCACAAAAACCACATAACTTTGATGAGCTTCCTTGTAATCATTTCCGGGGTATCCACCTTGCCGACTCGGACCAGCATTGTTGTTGTTGCCTCCCATATTTACCAGGTTAACCGGCTTTGTGGCTGCCGGCCTTGGAGCTCCTTCGTTCACCGGGGTTGCATTGGCTCCGGATAAAGGCGTATTTGGCCTGAAATTCGGTCTAGGAGCACCTCTCTGAGGTGGCCCTCTCTGACCTTCCGCCTGGATGCGATGATGCCAGCTACAATTCCGAGTTGAATGATTGGCCGGCTTGCGTGGGTCTGTTGTGTGATAACGGCAAGGCCCATCTATCATTGCCTCAAAAGTTAGAGGTGGACTCGGTCCATCCCACACTTTCTTTGCCCAGGCACCTTGATTCGGCCTCCAAGCTGGACCCTCATTTTTTGGTCTCTGGCTATCAGGATGATCCATATTTACTGCAGCAACCTGGTCTGAGCCGTATCTGTAATCCGGATCTCTCCTTTTATAACCGAACTCATGTCGGTCACTGGGCCTCAATGGTCCAGTTCGGTTATTAACCGGTTGCCTCCTGCTTGTTCCCACCGCATCCAACGCTGGCTGCGTCGGATCGCCAAGAGCATATGTATCTGCTATCCGGATCATTTCCGCCAGGGTCTTTGGCATATCCCTCTGGAGCTTCTGCCAAAGCGGGGTGCCATGTCGGCAACCCTGCGCAAACCAAGAAATGGCCTGCTCCTCCACGACACCTTCACAAGAATTGCGAATGTTGCTCCACCGAGTCAAAAATTCTCGGTCTGTCTCCCGCTCTTCCTGCCTGCACGCAGACAAGAGCTGAGGTCGGTTTGGCCTCTTGTACGTGCTGGAGAAGTTGCTGTAAAATGCCTGTTCCAAATCCATCCAAGAGTTGATACTACCCTCTGGTAAGTTATTCAGCCAAATCCGGGCTGGCCCTTCCAACATATGCGGGAGATACCGGACCGCCCATCGGCGATTGCCCCCCGCAATGTGCACCGAGGATACATAGTCTATCAGCCAATCCTGCGGCTTAGTGCTGCCGTTATACGGCTTTGTGATTCGGCCAAGCTGAAACAACGGCACATTCGGCTCGTTCATGATCCTAGGCCCAAAGCATGGAGGACCTGGTGGGCCTTGCTCTTCCAGCCTCTCGGACTGGTAAATCCTATCCAACCTGAGACGCTGATCATCCGGAGCCAATGTCCGAGGTCCCAGCCTGGACGCAAGTGCATTATCATACGTTTGGTATCCGGCTCGCGCCATAGCCGAATTACCATCATCATAGTGGTAGCCCGCCTGGCCACCACCTTGCTGCTGCGCTTGCACCATCACTTGCTGCTCCTGCCGGGGTTGATTCTGCCCAGGAGGGCGAGGTGGTTGACCTCGGCCAGCCGAATTACCCCTTCCGGCTCCCGGATTGCCTTGACCGCCATTGTTTCTGCTCTGGCCACCTCTTCCTTGTGCCGCTAGCTGCTTGCCGGCATACTCGGCATCATAGGCCTGCAGCTGTTTGCTCTTGCCCGAATTCACGCTCTGGGCCCGGTCAGCTCCGACATGCGGAGATGACGCTTGCCCCTTGGATCTCTGGCTAACAGCCTTAGCCGACACTACCACTCGAGAACCACCAGCGTCCGGATTAGCTTTCCGGAAAGCCTCATTCTGCCGGTTACACACATCAACCAGCTCATTGAC
Source organism: Poa pratensis (assembly GCA_947311845.1). Classification (NCBI taxonomy): domain Eukaryota; kingdom Viridiplantae; phylum Streptophyta; class Magnoliopsida; order Poales; family Poaceae; genus Poa; species Poa pratensis. Next base: position 18,470,670 of record CAMZMU010000091.1, read on the forward strand.
TCTTTCTGCCTGCTTGCGCCAAGCATCCCCGGTTAAAGTGGTCAACTCGGCTCGCGCTGCCGCTGCAGCCCTAAGATTTTTGGCCGGGGAGCTATACACCGGCTTGCCTGTACCCGATCTATGACTAGTAGCCTTACTCGAGCTTGACCTTGCGGCTCTAGCTAACTCATCATTGAGGTCCTTACCCCTGTTGCGCAAATCTGCTCTTTTGCGTGGGTGAGACACTACCGGAGTGAAACCATCGGTGATACCATTGGCAGCATTATATTCTCTCATGTCTCTATCAAATGCTTGCCTAGACTCCACCACTAACCGGGCTTCTCTTTGCAACCTCAGGCGCTCTGCCTCTAACTGAGCTATAGTAAGCTCTACATTTGCCCCAGGTGCCACTGGCCGAGCTAACTTTTCCAGGACATCCTCTAAGGGAGCCTCCCTACTTGACATGCCAAGTGGACCAACCGGATCTGGTTTCTCCTTTGGGAACTTTGCCGTCCGAGTCGGCTTGTCAACCGGATCGGTTGGCGTGATCAGCTCCTCGGGTATGCTATTGCCGGCATCTCCTTTGCCAGCTCCAGCACTTGCTCCGGTCATCATCACTTCCACGCTACTCCCGGGGCGAGCGCTACGCCGTCCGAGAGCTGCGCGGAAAGAAGGAGGGTCCTCGGCCACGAGCACCTGCGCCGGGTACTCGCGAACAGCCTCGACAGCAATAGGTGACGAAGCTACCAAGCATCATCAGGAAGCCATGCTCGGGGAAGGGCTTGCCGGCGAAACACCCTGCATTGTCGCTGACGAAGGTGAACTCGCCGATCTTGGCGACAAGCCCAGAAAGAACACGCTCGCCTGAGCCCGTCCGGATGTAAACTCCCTCCAACGCCTCAATCTGCCCCACGGTGGGCGCCAACTGTCGTGGTGGGATCACGGCAGATGCCATAGGTATGGCTAAGATGGGGCCGAAAGTGCGTTGGGGGAACCGGGGAGGGTTTATGCACTCAAGAAGTGCACAAGCAAGAACACACAAGAAACCGCAAGAACATGAACAAGAAACCAAGAAACCAAAAACACAAAGCACACCACGATGTACCCTGCTTCGGGGCCCTCTTGTGGAGGTAACACCCCTACTGCAGCACTAGCCTACTCTCTTTATATCTCAAGTGACAAGTACAAAGCGCTCCTCGAGCTGTATGAAGCAACAATGGTGAGAGCTCACGATGAAGAAGAAGCTACCAAGGGGGGGAAAATGAGCTCTAGGTTCGTCCCTCCACACAGGAGGGTGGTGCTGTATATAAAGGCTTGCCGAGTTACTTCTTTGCCCCTGGCTCCATGAGATAATGGCACTGCCAAGAGGAAAGGACAAGCCTCTGCCCCCTGTCAATCCAACGGCCGGACTGTCAGGCCTAGCAGGCCTATCTTGCCCCTTCGGGCAATGGCAGCTGTAGCCCACCGGGTCTAGGTCACATCCTCTTTCCCGAATTGGCCGAGTCAGCTCCTAGGTTGCTGCGCTCCCAGGAATCCCGTGTCTTGACCTGGCTGTCAAGCCCTAGCAGGCCTATCTTGCCACTTCGGGCAATGGCAGGCGTAGCCCACCGGGTCTAGGCCATAGCCCCTTTCCCGAATTGGCCGAGTCAGCTCCTAGGTTGCTGCGCTCCCAGGAATCCCGTGTCTTCTGAGCCTCGGGCAGGAGGCCTGCAGGACCCGTGAACTTACTGACATTACTCGGCCCTTGTGCATTGTCCGACATTGCTGGTAAGCCGGGTTCTTCCGGGCAACCCGGCTAGCTGAGCCGGATCTCTTCCTTGGCAACCTGGCTATTCGAGCCGGATCTCTTCCAGGCAACCCGGCTAGCTGAGCCGGATCTCTTCCTTGGCAACCTGGCTATTCGAGCCGGATCTCTTCCTCTGATCCGGCTAGACTTTGCCTGATGCCTCTTGGTCTCTCCCTGTATTTAAACATGATCCGGTCCGAGTGATCCGGTTTTGAGACCCCGATTGACCTTCCTTTCCACTTCATAGCTCCTAACACCACCTCTTTGCCCTACCCGGGGGCAGCCCCCCGACAGATAAGATTAGAAGAGTTATAGAAATGATTTGAACTTAGAAGTTTATAAAGATGTCATGTCAAAATTTCAAATGACCATTTTGAAAAGATACTACTAAGGTTTTGAAAATATGTCTTAGGGTTTATCGACACCTCTCGACTAACTGTCAATGTCTGACTCCCAGACCATCGACACTCGTCTGATATCGACCCTCGATACTTTTAACACAAAAGCGCGAAAATTTTCCAGATTTTACCAAAAGATGCATGAATGCACAAATGCAATTCCTATTTCTACCCTCTCGAGTCCTATAACTGCGGGGTGTTACAATAGTATTCTACATGTCCCACAACTATAGCACTCTGCCTCCTTCTGTATCTAGTCATCCGCACTTTGCCATGTGTACTGAACATCACAGAATATACGGCCATGTACTCTCCAAGCTTCCGACATTTCAGACTCTCCAACACTTTCTCAGATTCTCCACGACTGACTCATGTCTATCACCTGATGGCCATCCCGATAGACCCAGTCACCAACTTGAATCCGGTACTCGCCAACACTGATTCAGCACCCCCCTGCACACATGTCCGACAACATGTCTGACCGCCTGTGCCCTGGTCTGTCGCCGTGTCCCGTGCTTACCGCACGCCTCGCCGCTATTACTGCGTCGAGCGTCCGCAATCTTGGCCTAGATCTACTGGGTCGCGCACCCACACCATCTCAGTCCCCACTGCAGACAACCATCAGTCATACCCGACCGATGCCGAGTTTCACGTATCTCTCGAACCCTGACGTCCAGTCCGACCAACATGCTTCTCGCCTTCCCGCTGATTAGGCTTCGACTCTCCGCTAGCTTACGCCGTAGCCCCTCCATCAGCCGAGTGGAATCTTCCGCCAGAGATTCCAGCTCCACCTTCAACATGACTCCTTGGTAGATGATTAATCCACCCCACGCCCCGTCAACCTCAAGATATCACGTGTGCACCATCTTGAATCAACCCCGCGTCATTGCATGTTGAAGCACACATAGCCATGCGCCGCGTGTTGCCACGCCACAGAATTCGGACACCATCAGCCCTCACGCTCCTACGTCGTCATCGCCGATCTTCACCGTCTTCTGTCCCATCAGACTGTCCAGTCCTACCCAGCCAAACGTATCCGACTGCAATCATGCTCCACCTCGCATCATATAAGTCCAGCACCAATGTTCCATGATCGACGCCTTTTGGTACATGATTCCTCATGACGTACTCCAGACTAAACTGATCCCAGCCTTATATGCACGTCATCGTCTCACCGCAGAATTCCTCGTACGTGCTTTAGGTGAATATTACGCCTTCAACCGAAATTATCTGAACATAATAGACCTTTTTCTCGTGCGCGCCTCGAAATAACCTGACCAAACTGATCCGAATATGGATCACACAAATGCCTACAACATGCATCAGATTCTTCTCGATCCGCGTAACTGCCATCCACCACCCGTACTAGCATCTCATGAGGACTTCATTTTTTTTCACGTAACAAATCTCCTTTGATCACTTCTGGCCTCTTGCTGCGTACGCCGTCACCTGCCTTGCAGCTCCAATGCCCTTGTCGATGGCCTCGTGAACCGGCCACTCCTGCGCTAGCTCGCTCTAGACACGAACGCCTTGACTCAGCTGATCCGCCGCCTGCCAAGCGGCCACTGATGCTTCTTGCTCTTGCCCGCCGCGTGCACCCCGCTTGGGCTGACTGCTGCCGTGACTAACCATCTCGCGTACGACACGCGCACCGACATTGGATCAAAATCAAGATTCCAACCGATCTCGTCGAGACGCCTCCTCGTACCGAACCAAATCGCCGCAGCTAGCCGCGATCCTTGTTGCTGCTTTTTCGATTGCTTCTTCGATTCCGACGTATCCCAATCTGGTTTCCACCGCACGGATCGCCATGATTTGTTAATTCCCTGCGGACACTCCTGATCACAACGTCGTACCTCCATCCTCCAAATCAACAATCCGCGACCTTCAACCTCGCTCTGATACCAATTGTTACCGTCAGAGCGAGGTTGAAGGTCGCGGATTGATCTACCGAGAACACGAAACAATCACAACACGATGACGACACCGAGATTTGTTAACGCAGTTCGGCGAACTCGCCTACATCTGCGGGGCATGACTACGGGCGCACCTCCCCATTGATATCGCAACCCTGGCCACCCTACGCGCCGGCACAAGCCGCCGGCTCCCCCTGCGTGCCTGTTGCTATCAAGTCGTCATAGGTTACACGTGTGGTGCTCCCCTCATTATATGGGAGGCCCAGGCTAGTAGTGTCCGACTCGAACACTATATGTATCCTATCCACACCTAATACAACTCGAAGTCCAAACGTAACTCAACTCGTACAAATATTCGACACAAACACAACAGAGTATAATTTTGCATTTTCCACTCTATACTATTGAAAAAGGTGGAAAAACACACAGGCAACCCATTGCACGAACGCCTCCAAAGAATAGAAAGGCAAGTTTTCTTTTCCTCCGGCTCCGCGCAGCCGCCATCACGAAGAAAACCAACTAGCTCCAGGGGCAGACCCAGAATTATTTTTGAGAGGGGCACACTATGTGACTGGGTGCATTTCTTATATAAGTTCAAATATTTTGATTAATTTTCTACTAAAAATGAATAAATTCTATTGGACTTTCAAATTTTGAGTGGGGGCCAAGGCCCCACAAGATTCTACTTGGGTCCGCCCCTGACTAGCTCTCCAGTTTTCTGACCCGACTTCCGGCGGCTCTCCTCCGCTTACGGCCTCTTGGTCGTTGGTAGTGAGGGGGGGGGGGGGGGGGGGGGGGGGGTCGCCGGACCTCGAGTGTACGAACATGTGTTAGCTCGAGGGTTGGCTCCTCTGTTGTTTTTAGGTTTTCTGCCATGCGCGTCTTGGCTCCGGCGAAGGCGACGATGTCGAGGAATAAAAGTGTTCAAATCTCCGATGCATGCAGTGTTCTACTCTCTAGTCGTCGATCTAAAGGACAGTCTATTCAAGCGGGCATGACGTGGCGGCGACGACATCTTTGTGGTGGACTTGTGTTTTTGGGCTTTGTCGTTATGATGACTCTCCAGCGTCGGAGCGAAGCTCGGGAGGTCATCCAGTAGTACGCGCAGACGCACACGGTCTGCGCTGGTCACAACTGAAAGATGGTTCATCTTGTGCTGGGTTCGTGGTTGAAGCCTAAAAATTCTGGTTCACTACTCCGACATCCTCGTGCGGGGATGTCAGATCTGGAGTTCGCTGGCGTGTCTGGAGTCGTGCTGACCCGATCTAATTCTTTCAACAACAATGGTTTTGCCTCTAGCAAACTATATTGGAGGTCCGTAAAGCTCCAAATCAGTGATTTAGACGCGTCGAGATTAGGTGAAGAGGTGATCTGTCCACTTTCTGTTTAGTGGTTGATACGGTGGTGTCGAAAGAAAGAGACATAATATTATTTTTTGCATAGATTTTTCCGATCTTTCAGTTATGTAAGGTCGATATTCACGTGCCTTATAACTTATAACTTGTTCTTTATTATTTTATGAATGAGACCCGTGTTACTAGTAAATAAACCCATTGCACGAACACACTCGTATAATATTTAATGAAAACTGAAATCACGGGAGTCTCAAGGATGAGGAAATGACTACAGTACTACATGACTCTCCACAAGTCCACAATCAACACGGTATGTGAACTGGGTCTCTCACTAAAATATGAACCTGAAATTTGATCATTACAGTGTTGCCATGTGGTTTTGCCACATTTACAAATTACAAGAGAAGTGGTTGCTTGCGACAGGTGTCACCTCCAAAAGTCCAACGACTCCACCTCCAAAACGTCACGCTCACGGGACCAGCTATCCGGCCACCCCCGAGCGTGAGCCGTCCATTTCCCGGCCTAGGCGGGACGAACGGCCGATGCATCATCTCGGGTTGCCGTTTCGGTCACCGAAAGCCTCGTTCCTGGAATCTCTTCCTTTCCATCTTCCACGCCATACCAGCCCCGGCCAGTTTAGGGAAATAATTAAATTATTATTGTAAAGTACGTGAGAGATAATGCTGGTTAATAAAGAACAATAGATTCATTCGAAGCCACGAGTTCGAAGCATGCTGGCCAGTGCTTAATCTAGCCAAAGCACCCGTGTGGCAATCTCCATCAGGCTTTTCGTCTGACACCTTATATTTGTTGAAAATTAGATAAGTATGGATGTGAAAAACACAACCTACCCCTGTACTAGTTCATTCATCCCACTAGTATATCAATACCAAGGTTATAAAAACTGCGTCTAAGCGCACACTTAGGCGCTGAGCAGAAACAAAACGCGTATCGTCAACCTAACCTTGATAAATATTAAGTTAGAACGGTGACTATTAATCTTGATCACGATAATATAAACTGTCGGACATCTTTTAAATTGCTCTTTGGCTACCACATAAGAGAGCTATCTCTCTTGGCCCTCTCTTGGTTTTTTCTCACCACTGTCCAGCATTATCTGCAAACGAGGTTAAATTTTGCCTTATTTGAGGGTCAAAACTTGTGTTTTGTTTTGCATATAGAGATTGATATTTGTCGCAGAAGAGTTTACAACAATAGGGAAGTGGTACGTAGTCCAAAGAGGTGAAAGATGTATGAGCGGAAAGTAACTGCCCACCAATACCAACATTTTTTCAACAAAAGGGGTAATTGTGCCTCATTTTATATAAGAAAAGTAGAACAGAATTGACCGGCTCATTAATGGGAACTATATCTGGGCATGGGCAGTCCGGCCCGAAGCCCGGCCCAAAATTCCCGGGCTTGGGCAGCAATTTTAGAGCCGACTGTCGGGCCAGGCCGGGCCTGGGCTTTGGGTTTTTGGCAAATCAGTAGGAAGCCCGGCCCGCGGCCCGGCGGCCCGCCGGGCTTCCGGGCTTTTTGGTCGGGCCGGGCCCGGGCCTGGGTTTTTGGTGTCGGGCTTTTCTCGGCCCGGCCCGATGCATGGCCAGGTATAATGGGAACCGACAAAAAACGATACTAATGCACCAATGTCGTTATGCAACACGACCACATTGGGCACCACCGGCCGTCCTGGCCACCCACATAAAGCACATACGCCTCAGAGAAGACTACCATTGAGGTTGCCATCGAGCGGCATCGTCATCACTTCTCCTCGAGCCAGCGACCCTGACTTCACCTTCGACGTCCGTCGCTGAAGCGTTGGCGCAAACGACGTCAGAACCCATATCGGCCCATGCCACTCAATCAACCACACACGTCGACAAGAGTCAACTCCGACTTTGACAATGAGCTTCACAACAGAAATATGTTGGGCTTACGCCGATCGAGCACTCCGCAGAAGACCACCGATTGTCGGTCATCGTCACCGACTGGTACGCTCCACCACATTTCCGACTCCACAACTACACATCAAAATACGTCGGAAAAATCGAATAACAAAGCCCGAGCCGTGATCCAAACTTTGCTCGACACATCATCATTATCAAACTGCACGTAATGCCCTAGGACAGCTGCCCAGCAACAAGCCCTCCTTCACCGGTTCCCATTCCCTCAAGACGTGAGTAGGTAGACGAAGAACTTTTTTTGACTTTTTCTTCTAATCTAGATAACACCTTTTTCAAGATTGCTCATAACAAGTTTTGAGTTGCTTACAGAGCCTACCGCTCTGTGGTAGATGAAGAACTTAGATACGTTGTTTCAACAAAAATATGTAAATACAAATGTGTTTCGACAAAAGGGCTGTTTCTGTAGTTTGAACAAAACGAGAGGTGCTTTTGGAAAAAGAAGTCCCATCCGCTCCTTGCAGTAATCCAGGTGTGAAGTGTCCGACCGACCAGTGGACTCACGAGCCTATGCCTGGCCATCTCTAGCCCGGCCCGACCAGCCCGGCCCGAAAATACAGGGCCTAGGCCCGACGGGCCTAACCCATGGGCCGGGCCTGGGCCTCAGATTTCGGCCCGATGCACATGATGGGCGGGCCTGGGCTTTGAATATTTCTGTTTTCAGTAAGAAGCCCGGCCCGAGGCCCGAAGCCCGACGGGATTTAGACTGTTTTCAGTAGTGATGGGCCGGGCCTGGGCCTGAAATCTAGGCCCGACGGTTGAGTCGGGCCGGGCCTGGGCCTGGGTTTTTTCCCGCGGGCTTTTTTAGGCCCGGCCGAAGCCCGGCCCGGCCCGGCCCATGGCCAGATATACACGAGCCGGACAAACCAAGCACACGAACACCACTCCTCTCCTCTCCTCAGAGGAAAAGAAGAAGAGAGAAATCGTGAGCACGAAGAGCGGAGATCCGAATCGGCGCAAAAAGGAAGCCCCGATCGCTTCTCCCGCAAGAATTCCTCCGCGCCATCGGGTAAGCTTCATCCCCTTCTGCTGCAATCCGCCATTAACTCTTGCTCCGGCGGCCAGTCGAGTTCTTGATTCCCGCGAAAAAAAAGAGTTATTGGTTCTTCGTCTGATGTGAATTTAGGCTCTTGGTCTGGATGATTTCGCAGTGATTTTCTGTCCTATTGTTTAGTTGTTATCATGGCCAGTTTCGTTCTCCTGGCTACAATCAATTGCAGGAAGAATCTAATATTGATCCTAAAGATGGAAATTTCTTGGCAGTAATTCTTCTAATGGATTAGGGAGACTCAGTTTCGTAGTGCAACGAAATCATGGGCTGTCCAGGAAGAGATTTTCATTTTTTTTTGGTGTTTGCATGGAAGAAGAGGGCTAGAACCTCGGCGCCATAAAAGCTCTCTGTTTTAGTATTTTTTGCCAATAGCTCTCTGTTTTAGTTGATCAGTTCAGTATTAGAACTTAAATATTTTACCTTGCTAGGTACTAAAGTTAGTCATGTAATAATAAACGTCCTCAATCTTATGTAGTTATGTGAGATTTTACTAGTTGGGAATTGGGATTAAATTATTAATGAGGATATGCCACAATATGAGCCTGTACGGATATGATCAAATTCTTCTGGAAGTCAAACATTCAAGCTAGATTGATGCAGATAGGACTGGCCATGATTTGAAGCAAATAGAATTGGACATGATTGGAATGATTTAGCTCATAATTGTTGGCAAATAATGATGATTCTGGCACATATAGATATTTTCTCTACCTGGTCCATTATGGTTTTTTTAGGAGCTAGTATAAAAATTCGTATGCGTTATTTGGTTGCTTACTTTTGTTCTTTATTTAGAAAAGATGGTTTAGGTCATGCATACATAAGGTTGGGTGCAAAAGTAGCTGAATTATTGCAGACAGAAAGTAGGTTCGGTGTCAGTAGGTCTCAATGATCAGTGCATGTAGGGCAGGATCACTAAAGTTCTTTTGGTGAGTAGCATACCAGTTACTGCACATAGTCATCTATTTTTCTGCAATGCAATTTTGTCATCTCTACTTCGCTTGGAACGGATAGAATTGACATACAAAATAAGTTTAGGGTACTGTTTAACAGGTTGAGAATTGTTTGTTTCCATACTACATAGAACAAAAAAATGTGATGATGATGCTACTTGCCATGATGATTACCTGTGATGGAGTGTAATCTTCTTACTTTCTGGACTTTGTCATATAATATGTATTGTAACCTGATAGTCACTTTTTCATTGCATAATAATTTTAGGAGCAAACTAGCCACGGCGTAGTGAAGGCGTACGAAATGGAATCAAATCATGCATCTGAAGAAAGTAACACAAAAGAGTCGTCTCAAAGAGGAGATCCAGAAATTTTGCGGATTCACCAACTATGCCTGCTATGAAGGAAGTCATTAACAATGGTCATCATGAAAATCCAGATGCGCACATGGAGAAGTCACCCCAGGCAGCCATATTGGATATCTCTAATGGCCTGCCGGTTGCTGCCGAAGTTCAGAGTTGGCTTCACAGGTCCTGGAAAGTTCTCATCCTGATTCAGTGGAGTGCCACGTAAAATCAAATTCCTTCACAAGTTCAGATCCTAAAATGCTCTCAAGTTCAGGACCAACTGAGACAGTCACACAATCGATGAAGGATCATGCAGATCAGTCTTCTTCAATATATCCCATCGAAGCGAACCATGCTGAAGACAAGATACGTTATCAGAAGAAAATTGCTGTAAAACCAAAAGTGGCAGAAGAGTTGGAAACAAAACCTGACAGTCCATACAAAGGCCTTATTGACACCGCTGCGCCTTTTGAGTCTGTAAGAGAAGCTGTGACAAAGTTTGGAGGAATCGTCGATTGGAAAGCTCACAAAGTTCAGATGATGGAGGTATTTTTTGTCACTCTTAAAGTCTTAACACTACATATGAATATATGCTCATAATCGGCGTACTAAATGTTGTGCTACATAATTGATTTTAAATAACGTAGAGTACTCTAAAGGATTTTTCTTTTTATGCAGAGACGCAAGTTCATACAATTTGAACTTGAAAATGCTCAGAAAGAAATTCCACAATGCAAACAAGAACTAGAAGCTGCAGAGATGGCTAAATCACGGGTACTTGATGAACTGGACACCACTAAGAGAATTATAGAAGAGCTGAAGCATGATCTGGAGAAAGCACAGATGGAAGAAGTTCAAGCAAAACAAGACTCTGAGCTTGCACAACTCAGGGCGCAAGAAATTGAGCGGGGAGTAGCTGATGATTCTAGTTTAATAGCCAAGACCCAAATGGATGTCGCAGTAGAAAGACATGAAAAATCTGTTGCTGAACTTAAATCAGTAAATGAGGATGAGAACTTTACGTGAACAGTATGCTACCTTAGTTATCGAAAGAGATGATGCAATCAAAAGGGCAGAAGAAGTTTTATCTGCCGGAAAAGAGATCGAGAAGCGAGTGGAGGCACTGACTGTAGAACTAATCACATCTAAAGGATCTCTCGAGTTGGCCCATGCTGCACATCATGATGCTGAAGAACGTAGGATCGGTGCAGCATTAGCGAAAGAGCAAGATTGCCTTGCTTGGGATAGAGAGTTGCTCCAGGCACAAGAAGAGCTGCAACAACTGAGCAATAACCTTCTGTCCAAAAATGATTTGAAGCATAATCTTGATGCAAATATGCGCAAGTTGCATAGCCTCAAGCTTGAGCTTTCATCCTATATGGAGAATATACTCAGTAAAGAAGCCGTAGGAGTTGCTAATGAGCTTGAGTCTGAAGATGCTAAACGAAGTAGCAGCTCAGTTAAGGAAATTCTAGCTTCAAAACAGAAAGAGCTTGAGGAGGTTAAAGCGACCCTAGAAAATGCAAAAACTGAGGCAAAGTTGTTAAGACTTGCCGCGACAACTCTCGATCGGAACTGGACAATGAGAAAGCTTCACTTGACTCATTGCACCAGAGGGAAGCTATGGCATCAATTGCAGTGTCTTCACTAGAAGCTGAGCTCAACAGGACGAAGAAAGAGATAGAATCTGTGAGGTCCAAGGAAGAAAATGCCCAAGAGATAATGGTGGATCTTCCAAAGATGTTACAGGAAGCAGCTCAGGAGGCCGAGGATGCCAAAGGGGCAGTTCACTCGGCACAAGAGCGACTGAGAAAAGCCAAGGAAGAAACTGAGCAAACCAGAGCAGCTGCAACTACAGCAAGCACCAGGTTATGTGCCGTTCTCAGAGAAACAGAAGCATCCAAAGCATCAGAGAGGCTAGCAGTCACGGCAGTTCAAGCGTTGAACGAAAGCAAAGAGGCCAGCGATGTTGAGGATTCTCCCAGAGGAGTGACACTTCCTCTAAGCGAGTATTATGCTCTTAGCAAGAAAGCACATGAAGCTGAAGTGCTGGCAAATGAGAATGTGACGGAAGCCCTGGCACAGGTAGAGTTGGCGAAAGGTCTGAAACAGAGAGCGGACACAGGCTAACTGAAGCATCAAAGGAGATGGATGAGAAGAAGGAAGCTCTTGCTAGAGCGTTGGAGAGAGCCGAGAGGGCAAACGAGGGAAAACTCGCCGCTGAGCAGCAGCTGAGGAAATGGAGATCCGACCATGAGCAGCGCGGAAAGCGAAAGCTCAGGAAACCGCGAAAAGTGCGGTTAACCCTTTGAGTAGTCCGTTTGTTGAACAGAAGGCTCCTTACTTGAAAGAGCAGGATTCACAGCTACATATGTCAGGTAGTAGCTATGACTATGAGGACCTTGTTCCAAACCGGAAGCTACGAAAGAAAAATCGTTTCTACCTCGAATGGGCTCATTTTTGTCGAGAAATACTCCGGCACAAACATAAGCGAATAAGGCATGGATCTACAAGCTGTACATTGCTGTAATAAGTTAATTTTATTTGTCCTGTAAGTTGGCGTCTGGTATAAGCTGTAATTTGTTGGCAAATTCAGGAGGGCATACTGCAGTTTTTCAACATCATTTTTTGGACAACTCGGGATAAATTTTGCGAGGAAAAATTCCCGAAATGTAGCACAGTTATGTTATGTTCTGCTATCTTCCTCCTTAAAATGTCCGAATTGTTTTGGGTAGTCCTCTCCCTGCAACATCTTAGACTCTGAAGTTCTTAGAAGGTTATGTTATGTTCTGCTATCTTCCTCCTTAAAATGCCCGAATTGTTTTGGGTAGTCCTCTCCCTGCAAGATCTTAGACTCTGAAGTTCTTAGAAGTGTCCAGTATTAGAACATGAACCTGACTGTATATCGTCAAACAGATGTTGGTTCATGCAGGCAAGTAATGCACTATGTTTTAAGAATGATAAGAAAATATGTGATTAGACATGAGGCAGATTCTAGTACTACCTCCGATCCATATTAGTGGGCACAACTTTGTCTAGATACACATGTATCTAGTCTAAATACTTAACTAGATACATATGAATTTAGACAAAGCTATGCCCACTAATATGGATCGGAGGGAGTAATTTTTTGCCTGTGGAAGGCCATGCAGCCACGGCTGATCCTGGCATGTTTCTCTGAAACCTGAAGTTGGTACTTTCTGCCAGAGCTCTAGCAGCAGCAGCAGCAGCAAATGCATGTCTGAATGAAATCAAATCAGCACGCAACAGGAAAACGAGCGAAACGATTAGTAAGAAATAAGCAGGGTTTGGCAAGTTGGCACGGAAATAATACAGACTGACGAGAGAGAAAAGAAGAAACTTGGATACGTTCTGGACAAGTGTGGCCGAATCTCCTTTTTCGTCTCCTGCTTGGATTCTCAGTCACTGAAGATCTGCTTCCTGCAGGCCTTACACATTGCTATATTTAATTATCCCACTTCAAATTTACCCATAATAGAATACCACGTGCATCCCCGAACAGACTTTGTGAGGTTCTCTTGTTCCAAGCACCCAAAGGGAACATCCAATCGTTGCTAGTGAGCTTTGCTAGTTGAATCCAATCAAATGAAAACTTTGCAGAGATATGCGGCTACACATCAGGCCCCAGGCAGAAACTGGAGTCGAACAATGTGATTACAATCGTGCTCACTAGCCCTGTTATAAATACACATGTTCCACTGAAACTGTCCAATGTTAACATAAGCCTGCAGTGCAGCCAGGCATATTTAATCCTAGCATGTTTCTTTCCTTTTTATTTTCGAGACAGTCCATAGCTTGTTTCTCTGAGACTTGAAGTTGGTACCTCCATGTCCTTGTTCCAGAACTCCAGCACACAAACAAAAGCACGTGGAAGAACCAAATCAAATAAGCAGTATTTGGCATCTTATCTAATTTTTTTTTTTTTGGCATGGAAACAATACTGAGGGAAGAACTTTGAACATTCTTAGCAGGTATGGTAGAATCTCCTTTTTTTGTTTCCTTTTTGGACTGGTTGATCAGTGGAGAACCTCCTTCATGCAGGCCCTACCACAGCGCCATTTGAAACTTATTCCCTGGGCAGCTTGCTGATGCTGCAAGCATATAGGAATATAATCTAATGAAATCCCTGCAGAGAGCTACATCGCTACTCACGGGTAAACCAAGGCAAAAATGCATGATGCATTCTCCCTCATACCATCAGGCAAAAAGTTACTAGAATCGAACAATGTACTTTGCTTCCTAGCCTTGCGTGTAAAGATAGATGCGATGCTCGAGCTTAGACTGAAAGTTAGGTCGCCCTACACCAAGAACGAGATAACATTCAGATTCAGATCGGCAACACCCCCCTCGCAGCCTGCAGATAGCAACGAATAAAGTTAGATGGCACTTGGCGCCTTCTGGGACCTTCTCCGTGAAGACGGCCTATCGGAGTCTCTTCAGTGGTCCGGTTAGAGCTTGGCCTTCCCCTCTGTGGAAAGCCCCTCTTCCCTTAAAAATCAAAATCTTCGTGTGGCAACTTCTTAGGGATCGCCTTCCTTCGAGGGTGGAGGTCCGTAAGCGACGTGGACCGGGGGATGGCCTGTGCCCCTTGTGTGGGATCCCCGAGACGGGAACCCACATACTGTTCACTTGTCCTGCGGCCAGGTTTCTATGAAACTTCGTCCACGAGGCGCTTGGGCTTGCTTGGCAGGCCTCAGACCTCGGCGAGTTCCTGAAAACCCAGGCGAACCGTACCGGGGGAGGCGACGCCTCTTCTGGTTGGTGTTCGCGGCGATGGCGTGGACCCTCTGTACGAATCGTAATAAGATGGTGATAGAGCGGGTTTTTCTTCGACATGCTTCTGACTCCATGTTTAAATTTTTGACTTTCTTGCAACAGTGGCACCCGCTTTCTAGGCAACGAGACAGAGGGCGGCTAAATGACATGCTTGATAGACTTTTGGTGACCGCACGTCGCCTCTCCTCTTCATCTAGCAGCTAGCGCCGAAGGCCGCCTTTTTTTGTTCTTCCCACCTTGCCCTACCCCCTCCCATTCTAGCTCTTGGTTTCTCTTGTGGTTGGGCTTACTTGTGTTGCTGCCCCAGCAAACTCTTCTAACTTTTCTCGGATACGTATGTCTTTGTATGGACTTGCTTGGCATGTTGCTTTATTTATAAAGCGGGGCGAAAGCCTGTTTCGAGATAGCAACGAATACGAATAAAGCGGCAAGATGCATTCGTTGATCGAAACCAATATAAAAGGAGGTACAGCCACGAGACTCCTCAAACCATCGACCTTAGCTACCACAGCCGCGTCTGCATCTGCAACAGCAAGGATTATCTATGGCGATCAGGGGAGTTCCATCGGCGCGCGGGATGTCGGTGGAGGAGTTCAAGGCGTGGCTGAAGCAGTTCGACGTCGACGGCGACGGCCGGATCAGCAGGGGCGAGCTCCGTGAGGCCATCCGCCGCCGCGGGGGGTGGTTCGCCACCCTCAAGGCCGGCCGCGCCGTTCGCCGCGCCGACAGGGACAACAGCGGCTACGTCGACGACGCTGAGATCGAGAACCTCGTCGCCTTCGCGCAGAAAGACCTCGGCATGAAGATCTCTGCCTGGTAGCTAGCCTAGCCTAGCTCCACGGAGTTTTATCTTCCCAGCTTTTTTAATATTAACGATCGAAAAGCAGTATTGCACTATACTAGTTGGCAGCTTCTCCTGGGAATAATATGTGCAAATCAGGAGAACTCCATTAAGGTTTGCTACTCGTAGTACTTTACTAAAGCTGTGTATGTGTATGGCTATGCTGGGTTAGATTCTCAAAAAATGAAACCAAATTTGCAATTAAGATTTACGAACCCTTGAACATATTAGATATCATCAATCTGCCTCTCACTTGTGAGACTAATAGAGATGCAATTCTGATAGTACATATGATGCATCCTTCGAACAAAGAAGCAAATTCAGCAATAAAGGACAAGCTACTTAATACTTAATACCCCTCCATTCCTAAATATAAGATGTTTTACCTTCTTTTCAGATTCACATGTATCTATACATGTTTCTAGACACGTTTTAGTGTGTATGTCATCTATTGAACATGTGAAAAACCTAAAACATCTTATATTTAATAACGGAGGGAGTACTTGAATTCAGGTTCAGGTGGCATGCGCAAAGTAAAGATTAGCTCGAGTTTCTTATCAACATGCACAGTGGCACGCACAAATACACAGGAAACATCTTCGATATAGTTTATAATTATTTGAAACAAAAACATTGTCGTTATCAGGTCCTACCGTTAACAAAAATGGGTACAATTACATTTAGTAGTATGAAGAAGATAATAATATACCTCCCACAACAGTACTTTGCACATTTTGATAGCTATAATTATAAAAACAGACAATAGCTAAAACTTAATGGTACAAAATGTTGAACCAGCCATGGATACATGGTTAGGACTTAAGAGGGTAGCCGTGCTTGACGTTATGTGTGTCTCATTAAAGAGGATCTATTCTTTTGAGTGGGAGGTTATCTTCCCATTTAACCTTAAAGATCCCACTAGTTTAGTCCATCTTTGACACGTTAAGAAATCTTCCTCTCACGTTTTATCCCCTTTCAGACAACATGAATCAGTGATCAATGCCCCATTTAGACGATTCACGAAATTGTCCGTGTCATGGGACATACGTGGCAGACGACATTTTCTGAATCACTACGCAAGCGGTTATTCTTCATGGACCATAAAAGATCAGGCCCACCTAAATCCGCCTTTTTATGGAGTCTATAAACCGTGCCAGCCGGCTTAATGGCCAATGCCATATCTTACTCGGGCACCAAAAATGATCATTTTGACGCGATACCTCCATCACACTGCAGTGTACATAACAAAATCACACAATGATTTTCAAATTAGCGAATCACATCATCATCTTCATATTGGCACATACACACATCATCATACTCACTTTCATCATTTTGCAAACTATTTGAAAAGCATCATCATAGGTAAAAATGGAAAAGCTATGGATCACTAATAAAATGGACCACGTAAGTACGAAAATATACGTTGCACTTCCTTGTATACGTGGTTTGCTTGTTGAGTATTTTTCTTCTGTGAGTGGCATTCTCCCGCATCCTTTCGCCTCTTCATCACCCAGAGAAGTGCATGATGAGATGCACAAAAAGGAAGAACAATGTCTCCCAAGACCCCACAAGAATATCCAACACCTCGACCTACCATCTTGATGTTGTACTAAAAAAATATGAGAAGACAATAAAAATATAAATCTGAATAGAATGAATAGCTGGTATAAATGATTATACCTGAACATTGCATACATTCCAGTTTAGTAGAGAAACCACAGAGAAGTCACTCTCATATGCTATTACGAATATGTGTGATCCAACAACTTTGTCCTTAGGATTGTGAACCAGTGTTCTAATATAGAAATAACTTCGGCTCAAAAGGAGTGGAATGCATGTAGTGCTTTATTTTTTATTTTTTGTGTAGTGTTACCAAAATAAAGCATTTCATTGTTGAGACATTTATATAAAACAAACAAACAAACAAACAATAGCCGATTCAATGTGATTTACTCTGCATGGTACCATTGACATTGGTCCGTCTCAATAAAAGAAGTTGAGCCAATTCATCTCCATTTAGCTCACCAGTTCTTTTAGCAATTTATAGATTATCTGGACAACGATTATCAAAAAAAACTACACCAATAACATTTGGATCTGTATATGAGAAGTAATAATCTTTGCTGTTGCCAAGAAAATGGCTAGGGGTAATGAATATCTCTTGACTAGCCCCATGGATCAACACTAGCGCACTTTGACTAACTGGTGCGAGCCTGGGGAGGGGGGGGGGGGGGGGGGGGGCTGTAACACCCCGGCCCACCCTCGGGCCGGGCCTGACATCCCTGGCAGCTCTCTAGGATCTCTAGACTGGCCCCACAGATCAACACTGGTCTTTTCTGCACACTTTTTTCTCACTCGTGCGCACCCGGGAACCAGTTCCCGATCGGTCACCCATGCATCCTTAAATCGCTCCGGGCCAAGCACGCTTAACCTTGGAGTTCTTTTCAGATGAGCTTCCAGAAAAGAAGTTGCAACTTGTTGATATGAGTATTCTATCAATCCTATTAAACCCTGAGCCAGGATCTCACAGGGGCGGCCACCCATCTCCAAATGTCTCTAGGCCAAGCACGCTTTACACAAAGTTCTTTCAAGGCGAGATTTCGGAAAGAAGAAACACCTTGTTGATATGAGTACTCTATCAATCCTATTAAGCCATGAGACATGATGTCACAAAAGAGGAATGAACACAAGATATATTTTCCCTTCCAATTTTTTTTATTTCCCTATCTTGGGTAAACTGGGTGTTATTACTCTTGGGTTTGTTGAGAAGTCTAGATGGTTAGAGTTGCCTTGTGAGCATGCGATGTGTGGATACCTATCAAGTAGTTTGTAAAGGTGCGATGATCATCTCAAGATCCCGATAGAGAAAGGGCCCTCCCTTGGTTTGGTGAGATTGAGATAGAAAAAGAATAGATCTGTGAGGGGTCGTTTGCACTAGGTTTACCACAACCTCTCTAAGGGCCTATTGATTCATAGGATTGTAATATCAAAGGAATAGGAATAGGAAAGGATGGCATGTGCAAAACTTTTCTCGGTCCTTGCGCATAGGATTTAAAGAATGAGGTCTCAGTGAATTTTTGTTTTCATGTACATTTTGCTTTGAAAGTGAGATCTGTAGGAAAATTTCCTCTAGTTTTCCCTTGCACCAATCCTATGAATCAAAGGAGTGAGCAGTAGCATCTAGGTAAATTTCCTATCCCTTTACATTCCCTCTATGTTTCCTCCAAATCAAAGGAGCCCTAATGGAAAATAGAGTCCTCCAAGGACTTTAGCATCGAAATATATCACCGTGTCTTCGTCTCCTTATACTTTATTTCGTTCCTCCCCTTTAATTATTTTTATCTTGTAATGCATCATATAGGATTGTTCATCTGATCTTATTTAGGCTCGCCTACTTTATCCATAATTATCTCTAAAATCAATGATTTTGATTAAAGTTTATAGTCGCCAATTCACCCCCACTCCCTCTAGGCTCCATATATATTTGATCCTTCGATTGATAAATCATTTCGATCTTTATTTTGGTTAGAGCTGCATCGGTATTTTGGTTTGTTTGGCAATGTAGAATGTTTTTTAAAGGAAGAAAGTGCAATCTTATATGGAGCCATGGAGGTGCTATTATCTTGTTCTAGTTGGCTCTTGGTTGCAGTAGTCAGGGATGTTCTTAAAGAAGACGCACCACAAGAAGTGGATGAAGCTTGGCACGAAGAGGCTTGAGTGGCTTACCAAAAAGTTTATGTCATGATTTGGGTGGCGTACCAGTGATGGACTACTTAATTATTATCTTCGTTAATACTGGCGGAGTGTTATGTTCGATTTGAGTTTTTATCTATTCATTTTGTTATGTAGCCTATCTCCCTTTTTTATAGGCCAATTTTTAACAACTTTTTAATATGTTTGACGGATTGTAAAAAACAATGTAATAATCAAGGCTGCATACATCGATGATGTAAAAGTTGAGTGCAATAAAGCTTTTGTTTTCTAAAACAAAAGACCCATGCTTCTTAGGATAGACAAGCTCTAAAGCTGTGGCGTTCTAAAAAAAGGCTCTGGCTGGTCCGGAGACAAAGGTGGCATCAGCTCATGACGATGAGCATGGTTTAGGCCTGTATGCTGGACTAATTGGAACAAGGCTTTCGGAGTAGCAAATTATGTCGAACCAGGCTACATTTTTCCACACACGCCCCAAGGTGTCTTCCCTTGTGCCGAAGTATATTAGGTCACTCATATCGAACATTTCATCTTCTCTTATCCCCTTAGCTTCGAAGTCATAACGGAAGATGAAATTGCCTCGTCGTAAAAGAATTCCACCACTGCCAAGCGCGGCCATGCTGCCAAGCGTGGCCATCGGATGGCCCTTATCTGAGAGATCGATTACGCAGTGGCAAGCCCAATGTGGATCCAGTCATCCAGAGCATCTCTTGTCATCCAGATTAGCAATTGCTGCGAAGACTTGGAAAAGTAAGTACAGCATAGCTCCCCATCTAACTCTTTCACACAAATATCATTGTCATCAACCGTAGATTCCATGTTGGAAGGAAGCAGAGTGACACCAAAAGTTTCGTCTTGGAGGCTGAAACGGAGCAGGCCATTCGGGGGTTGCTCCATATTGCTCTTATTGATGAAAAATAAGAGATACCCCTGGCAGTGTATGCCGGTCTGCGCGCCCTGACAGTGGATCCACCTGGGTTTCTCTCCAAGAAAAGCCGTTGTCATCTTCACCACCGCCAGTAATAGTGAATACCTCTATCCCCATTGGGATAATCCCTAGGCGTTTAATATAGCAGGAGCGGTAAAAAAACGTGCAACCTTATATCTGACGGTGGAAGCATCAAGGCCGAAGCCAGCAGGAAGCGGCATGACATTCCGCAGCATGTTGCGCTGGCTCTCCGGCAGAGAAACGGCATCCCCATCGCCGGGTTGAAGACGTAGGCTTTGGTGTTGGTGGGAAGAAACACCAGTCCGTCGCAATGCGCCAGGTGAGACACCGGCCCGAACTCGCTGTCCATGAAGTGCTTCCTGTAGATTAGCGTGGTGGTGTTGTTACTGCAGTCAAACTCTCTTAAATTCCACTGGTAGAAGTGGATGTCCGTCGACATAGCCTTGACAGCATATTCCTCTGCGGTGCAGTCAGGTTCTAGTAAATCCTGGGGGGTGATGAGGAACGAGGACAGGTTTTGCCGATGTCGTTGTTTAAAGCAGCCGAGGTGCGCACGGATGAAGAACGGGTCGGAGATGATGGACTGCCAGGCCTTGCTGACGGCCTTGAACCTCACCAGCGATTTCACGGGCAGCCGGATTAATATCTCAAACACAAGCTCGTCAGGGATAGTCTCATAGTTTAAAATAGCCGGCTATTGCATTTAGCCCCGGCAATTTCAGAAGCTATGAAAGGCTATAGCCGGGCTATAGCGCGGCTATGCCCTTATAGCCGTTTTGCTAAATAATGATAAAAATTTAAAATTTGGGCAACATATATTCATATATACATATCAATAATTTACTGATGCATAACATATTAACATAGTCACATAAAAGATATGAATAATATGTGGTTATGTCCACATATTACTGTTGGAATTTACTAGTATTTACTAGCCCAAGATAAATTCAGAAATTCTCATTGGCACATTATTATATTTTGTTAATTGGGAAAATTAATGAGTCATTGATTAATTAGTAACGGTCACGTTTATTACGGCCGTTTCTAATTCATTAACAGACACGGTTAATGAGTCATTGATTAATTAGTAACGGTCACGTTTATTACGGCCGTTTCTAATTCATTAACAGACACGGTTAATACAGCCGTTTCTGATTCACAAACACGTTTATTGTGACCGTTTTTAATTCATAAACGGACGTGTTTAATACGGCAGTTTCTAAATCATAAACGGACGCGTTTATGAGGGCTGCTTTGACTCCCAACCTGCACTATATAAAACCGAACCAAGCCAATTTTGGCACATATACGCAACACATGGTCTCGCACCACCGTTCCAAAACCTTGCGCCGCCGTCTTCCAAGTCTTCTCCATCCCGTCTTCCGGCGTGCACCGGTTGAAGGGACAGTAGGCCTCCGGAACCCCGCCTCTTGTGATCCTGTACGGGAGAGGGGGATCAGGTTTTTGGGGAGCGCACTCGCGCGACTACTGGCATCGAGTTCTTCCCCAACGACGACTTCTTCCCCGACATCGGCAGCCTCTTCATCGACGACATGGGCGACAACAGCAACGCCAACGCTTCGGCTGCCGCTGCACCGTATGATTACTTGATCTTCCTGTTTACGATACTGCTACAGTTTCTGCTTGTAGTAGTTGCTTTAGATTCGTTCTATTTATCTACTATTCAAGTAGATCGCATGATTAGTATAATTCTGGTTATTCTAGTCATAAACTATTTACTGTTTTCGCGGATTAAATCAATAGCTAAATTGCTTATATATTCAACAATCCAAAAACCTGATTATAGGCAATTTGCTGCGCCTGGCTTTCTCGCGTCTATGAGGCCGTTTCCCTTCAAAGGGGTACAGTATAAACGGTGGCGCATGAGAGCAGTTTACTGGTTTCAAAACAGTAACTGCTATGCTGCCACCAAAGGCAAGCCTGAGGGCGATCTCAATGCTGAACAACTGGAAGCTTTTGAGAAGCTCGATACCCTTTTCAAGGGTGCCCTTCTGAGTGTTCTTGACGACTCCATTGTGGACTCGTATATGTCGTTTGATAACGGCAAGGACATGTGGGATGCGCTCGAGGCCAAGTTTGGTGCCTCGGACGCTGGCAGCGAGCTGTACGTCATGGAGCAATTCTATGACTACAAGATGACTGATGAGCGCTCTGTTGTACAGCAGGCTCATGAGATACAGTCACTCGCTAAGGAACTTGAGCACTTTAAGTGTAATTTACCGGACAAGTTTGTTGCCGGTGGCATTATCGCCAAGCTTCCACCTTCGTGGAGCAACTTTGCTACTTCTCTGAAACACAAGAGACAAGAGTTTTCCGTTTCGGATCTCATTGGGTCGCTTGATGTTGAAGAGAAGGCGAGAGCAAAGGATACACGTGCTCGAGTTGCTGAGGCTGGTTCTAGTGCCCATGTGGTACAGAAGAAGAATTACCAGCCGCCCCACAAGCCCAAGTTTAACAAGAACAAATCTGGGGGTAAAGGCAAGTCTGACGATAGGCACAAGCCTTCACAGTCTACCAACTTCAAGAAGAACAACAATAAGCCAAGGAAGGGAGCATGCCATGTTTGCGGTGATCCGAATCACTGGGCACCTCGCTGTCCTAACCGCCATGAGCTTCGCACATCGGAGAACAGCGGCAAGACTGCCAATGTTGTCATCGGCGACACTGAGATGAAGGAATCTGGGTACGGTATATTTCCTACCATTCTTTCAGTTTGTCATTCTCCTGAATGGTTGATTGACACTGGTGCCAATGTACATGTTTGTGCTGATGCTTCCATGTTTTCTTCTTACCAGGTCACAGGGACTTCTCCCGTGCTGATGGGGAACAACTCACATGCTTCTGTTCGTGGTGTTGGTACGGTCGATCTGAAGTTTACTTCGGGGAAGACCGTGCGCCTGAAGAACGTTCATCATGTGCCCTCCATCAATAAAAATCTCGTTAGCGGATCTCTTCTGTGTCGAGATGGTTATAAGTTGGTTTTCGAGTCCAATAAAGTTGTAATATCTAAGTATGGACAATTTGTTGGTAAAGGCTATGAGTGCGGAGGCTTGTTCCGCCTATCTTTGTCAGATATTTGCACCAAAGTTATTAATCATATTTGTCACGAATTTGAATATAATGTTTGGCATTCACGACTTTGTCATATTAACTTTGGTTGCATGACGCGGCTAGCTAATTTGGATTTAATTCCGAAATTCACTACTGTCAAAGGTTCCAAGTGTCAAGTGTGTGTGCAAGCTAAGCAACCTCGCAAGTCTCATACGGCTGCGGAGGCAAGAGACTTGGCGCCACTGGAACTTATACATTCAGATCTTTGTGAGATGAATGGCGTGTTGACAAAAGGCGGAAAGAAATATTTCATGACGCTTATTGATGACTCCACTAGATATTGTTATGTGTATTTTCTGAAAACAAAAGATGAGGCTTTAAACTACTTCAAAAACTATAAAGCTGAAGCAGAGAACCAACTTGATCGAAAGATTAAAAGGCTAAGGTCTGATCGTGGTGGAGAATATTTTTCCAATGAATTTGATTCGTTTTGTGCGGAACATGGTATAATACATGAGAGGACGCCTCCCTACTCGCCTCAGTCAAATGGAGTGGCTGAAAGAAAGAACCGAACTCTAACTGATTTGGTTAACGCCATGTTAGACACTTCGGGACTGTCTCAGGCATGGTGGGGGGAGGCTCTATTGACAGCTTGTCATGTCCTAAACCGAGTTCCCATAAAAGATAAAACTGTTTCTCCATTTGAGGAATGGGAAAGGAAAAAGTTGAAACTCTCTTACTTACGTACTTGGGGCTGTTTGGCGAAAGTCAATATTCCAATTCCCAAGAAGCGCAAGCTTGGACCAAAAACCGTGGATTGTGTTCTTCTGGGCTACGCTTTTCATAGCGTTGGTTATAGATTTTTGGTAGTCAAATCTGAGGTATCCGACGTTCATGTTGGTACGATTATGGAGTCGAAGGATGCGACTTTCTTTGAGGATATCTTTCCCATGAAGGGTATGCCTAGCTCATCAAATCAGGAGATACCTAGCACATCTAGTCAGGAATTAGCTGTTATTCCTGAACCTACCATTTCGATAGAACACACTGATAACCCTGTGGAGGATGACAATGAAGCTCCTGTTAGGAGCAAGAGACAGAGGACTGCAAAGTCCTTTGGTGATGATTTCATTGTGTACCTTGTTGATGACACCCCTAGTACCATTTCAGAAGCCTATGCATCTATTGATGCTGACTACTGGAAGGAAGCTGTTCGTAGCGAGATGGATTCCATCTTGGCTAACGGAACCTGGGAAGTCACTGATCGTCCTTATGGGTGTAAACCTGTAGGATGTAAGTGGGTGTTCAAGAAAAAGCTTAGGCCTGATGGTACTATTGAGAAGTACAAGGCGCGGCTTGTGGCCAAGGGTTATACCCAGAAAGAAGGTGAAGACTTCTTTGATACTTACTCACCTGTGGCTAGACTGACCACGATTCGAGTGCTACTTTCATTGGCTGCCTCGCATGGGCTTCTCGTTCATCAAATGGACGTGAAGACAGCTTTCCTAAATGGAGAGTTAGACGAGGAAATTTACATGGATCAGCCCGATGGTTTTGTAGTACCTGGTCAGGAAGCAAAGGTGTGCAAGTTGTTGAAGTCCTTATATGGCCTTAAGCAAGCTCCTAAGCAATGGCACGAAAAGTTTGAAAGAACTTTAACTGCTGCAGGTTTCATTATAAACGAATCTGACAAATGTGTGTACTATCGCTATGGTGGGGGCGAGGGAGTTATTCTCTGTCTGTATGTCGATGACATACTGATCTTTGGAACCAACCTTGATCTAATCAAGGAGGTTAAGGATTTCTTATCTCGTTGCTTTGAGATGAAGGATCTAGGAGTAGCCGATGTTATCTTGAACATCAAGCTGCTGAGAGATGGTGATGGTGGGATTACACTGCTTCAGTCTCACTATGTGGAAAAGGTCTTGAGTCGATTCGGGTATGACGACTGTAAGCCTTCTCCGACACCATATGATCCTAGTGTGTTGCTTCGAAAGAATCAACAGACTGCTAGAGATCAACTGAGATATTCTCAGATTATTGGCTCGCTTATGTATTTGGCTTGTGCCACGAGGCCTGACATCTCTTTTGCTGTGAGCAAGTTGAGCCGGTTTGTTTCTAATCCGGGAGATGATCATTGGCATGCGCTCGAGAGAGTTATGCGTTATTTAAAAGGCACTGCGAGCTATGGAATTCACTACTCTGGATACCCGAGGGTACTGGAGGGTTATAGTGATTCAAATTGGATATCTGATGCTGATGAGATTAAGGCCACGAGTGGTTATGTGTTTACACTCGGTGGTGGAGCTGTTTCCTGGAAGTCTTGCAAGCAGACCATCTTAACGAGGTCAACTATGGAAGCAGAACTCACAGCGTTGGACACAGCCACTGTTGAAGCAGAGTGGCTTCGAGAGCTTTTGATGGACTTACCTGTGGTTGAAAAACCAATACCCGCTATCCTTATGAACTGTGATAATCAAACTGTGATACACAAGATTAAAAGTTCTAAGGATAATATGAAGTCATCAAGGCATGTGAAGAGGAGATTGAAATCTGTCCGAAAATTAAAGAACTCCGGAGTCATTGCGTTGGATTATATCCAAACGTCTAAGAATTTGGCAGATCCCTTCACAAAGGGTTTATCACGTAATGTGATAGATAGTGCATCGAGGGAGATGGGTTTGAGACCCACGGTATGAGTTGTCCACAGTGGTAACCTACTCTATGTGATCGGAGATCCCGTGAATTAGAAGTGGGAGACAAGCTGTTGGGCAGCTGAGAGGAGAGTATCCTTATATTATATTTCCCACTCCATGAAGATGCAATACTCTTCTATTCTGTATGGCAGGTTGATATTTATCTTAATGTATTCCAAGTGGCTTACTTTTATAAGCGGAGATGTTGTCCTGCAGAGCATCTCTTGAGGAATACACCTATATGAGTCTGACTGTTAAACGTCGCAGTCCGTGAGAGTTGGGTGCTCTTTAATAAACTCATGAAAGGTCTTGGAGTATGACGCATAAGCTCCACCCGCGGGGAAGCCTTGCGGCAGCTCAGTATTGGTCAAGGGCTTGTGTGAAACTAAGTCGCAGCAAACTTGTAGTTCAAGGCATAGTCCACTATCCAAGTTGTGATCTAGTGTAGCATAAGTTTCTAAGTGGAAGTTCAACTTAACAGTCTCCACTGAGTACCGGTATATAAAACAATGTTTTGGAACTGAATGATGAGATATGAGCCAATGAGACTTTGTGGGGGATTGTTGGAATTTACTAGTATTTACTAGCCCAAGATAAATTCAGAAATTCTCATTGGCACATTATTATATTTTGTTAATTGGGAAAATTAATGAGTCATTGATTAATTAGTAACGGTCACGTTTATTACGGCCGTTTCTAATTCATTAACAGACACGGTTAATGAGTCATTGATTAATTAGTAACGGTCACGTTTATTACGGCCGTTTCTAATTCATTAACAGACACGGTTAATACAGCCGTTTCTGATTCACAAACACGTTTATTGTGACCGTTTTTAATTCATAAACGGACGTGTTTAATACGGCAGTTTCTAAATCATAAACGGACGCGTTTATGAGGGCTGCTTTGACTCCCAACCTGCACTATATAAAACCGAACCAAGCCAATTTTGGCACATATACGCAACACATGGTCTCGCACCACCGTTCCAAAACCTTGCGCCGCCGTCTTCCAAGTCTTCTCCATCCCGTCTTCCGGCGTGCACCGGTTGAAGGGACAGTAGGCCTCCGGAACCCCGCCTCTTGTGATCCTGTACGGGAGAGGGGCGATCAGGTTTTTGGGGAGCGCACTCGCGCGACTACTGGCATCGAGTTCTTCCCCAACGACGACTTCTTCCCCGACATCGGCAGCCTCTTCATCGACGACATGGGCGACAACAGCAACGCCAACGCTTCGGCTGCCGCTGCACCGTATGATTACTTGATCTTCCTGTTTACGATACTGCTATAGTTTCTGCTTGTAGTAGTTGCTTTAGATTCGTTCTATTTATCTACTATTCAAATAGATCGCATGATTAGTATAATTCTGGTTATTCTAGTCATAAACTATTTACTGTTTTCGCGGATTAAATCAATAACTAAATTGCTTATATATTCAACAATTACAACATTCAGTAACAGCAATTCAGGGCATTGTTCTGACAAAATATTATATAATCAACAAAATCAATTAGCATGTAGCAAAATTAAGTTTAGGATATATTTTTGGCCACATATTATATGCTAACAACATCATAGGGTTGAGTTTAGGTCCAAAATATGGCTGAGTGGACAAATTTTGATGCAAAATTTTGGCCCGTGAGGTAAAAGTTTAGCGGCTAAGGGGCTAAATCAATTTAGCCAGGCTATTAGCGGCTATTATCACTTTAGCCTATGAAAACCATAGCCGTAGCCTCAAACCTCTCGAAAGGCTATGGCCGGGCTATAGCTGGGCTATAGCCGGCTATTTAAAACTTTGGATAGTCTTCTGCTGCTGCCGCTGCTTCTTACTCCTCCTTCTCTTGACAGTCGTTTCCTTTAAGTCCATCGTTGGCGCCAAGAACATGCAGCAAAAATAACTGAGTTAGCTACGAACGCTGGTAATCTGTCTAGTGCGATGAACGGCACACGAAGAGCTATACTTCTCGACTTATATATGCGATGGGTCCTCGATAGGCGGATGATTCTTGAACAAAATGTATTCTAACTCGTACTCAGTTTACCTTCTCTGTTCCGAATTGGAATCCTTTCCGGACAGCACTCAGATTCGGTTAAATGTGTCTCTTTTTCTCGGGGAGGTGTCGGCTACATGCTGCCGCCGATAAATGTGGGCGAGTATTCCTACTAGGATTGGATTTACAGGTGTTGATTAGAGCTGCCGGGGCAACTTTTCTTCTATCAGCTGGCCGCTCGCCGTCGTGCACCGTTTTATTTTCAGTATCCACCGTCCTACGTCGCAGACATGAGACATCCGATGGCGCCAACTCAACCAAAAGCTCCGACGTAGTGCTGCAAGGGATCTAGATAAATCCCGACGTCCGCACAAGTTTGATTTAATCGAACTGAAATCGACAGTTTTTCTTCCAAGATACACCGTGCGCTCCAAATTCTCAAAACTCTAGAAGCTATATTTTTCTTGCCGAAAACGTGCAGCAAAGAAGCTGTTATCAACATCTCCGCGGCTGCCGGCCGGCCGGCAACCGCCACCATCAATTCTTCAGTTCAGGTCAGCTATTTTCTCTGCCTTTCGTCATCCATTACCACGCTGTGCCTTCCACGCCACGTTAACCGAACAAACTCAACCCCCTCCCATCCACCCGTCCTGGATATCCAATTGATGCGCCCGTGGGTTGCCCAGAAGTCAGCGGCGTGCAACAGTTTAAGAGACTGACACGCGCGCGCGCACGGCCGTCGCCTCGCCTCAGATCACGTCAGAAAATTCAGGCGGTTGATCGGCATGAGGAGAAGCGAACGGAAACGGAGGAGGCCATTGAGGTGTGCAATCAGATCAGGTGGATGTGGCGGAAGGACGGATGGGGCGTCGAATGTATGCGAAAGAGATTTGAGTGAAAGTTTTTAAATCCATGTTGAAATGAGAAAGCTTAGTATTTGGATCATAAAATCAGCATGAAGTATTGGTGAAATCACGAAGAATATAATCTTCTTCTCCAAATAAGAGGTCCTCTACGACGGCCTGGACTAATAAGACATGTGCCACTTGTCATAAAATTGTATCATTGGAAACTTTCATCGGACATGAATTTAATACTCCCTCCATCTCGGTTTATTAGGCATATTTGGAGTTTCTCTTAGACCTAGGCAAGTGAGGATTGACCAAGTTAATTACTCCTAAATCATGCGATTAATTAGAAAAGACCAATAAGGTTTAATCGGAAGCGCATGCATTGGCCTCGTTAAATAGAGCATTGGCTAAATCTCATCCTGATTGGGGAGAGGAAGGGTTGGGATTATTTATAGAAGATCATTAATGCTAATTGTGCCTAATTCTTGATAAAATCTGGTTTTGAAATTGTGCCTAATAAACCGAGATGGAGGGAGTAGTACAAGTTTCGTGAGATATAATCCATATTTGGCTTATCCAGTTGATGGTAAACATCGAAAAGCTTGTGCGTCACTACAAACAGACTATACTGAGCTAAAGGCCATCTGAAAATGGGAGCGACCTAACCCTAATAGTATTAGGTGTATCTGCAAAGTCTCTTGGGCCTCCAAGAGGTTTTTGGGCCCACAATGTTTGTTTTCTACGTACCTTGAACTTTAGCAAAATAGAGCGGTCGAAATTCTCAAAAAAGAAAAAAAAAACTTGACATCCGAAGGTCCTATTTGTCCGGTCCACCGCATCCTCTCAGTTGGCCTCCAAGAAGAGTCATGATTTCTAGATGGACAGTTTTTTTCTTCTCCTTATGAAGTTACTGAAACTGACATCTCGTTACGGGGCTAACTGCACCGTCGTATCCTCCCAAATCCTCTTCGAGGACCGAGTGCCGCAACTGCCCGCTGCCGCCCGCGTCAATTTCTTGTGTTTAATGTCAGCTACTTGTGGATTTCATCATCGGCCACGTAAACCGAACGAACAAGCCCTGGCGAGACGGAAACGCATTGCCTCGTGGCCGCTGGCGCTCGGTGAGCCAGCACGCACCTAGTGCCTTCAAAGTTGAAACTTCAGTTTTTTGTTCTCCCTCGACACGGCAAAACCTCACCAAGTCATCCATCTATCATGGTTGCTTTGCAAATAGGTAAGTGTACAGCCCTTCGTTAACTGCCTCTCTGGTACTAGTACAAAAGTTGCAAACGGAGCTTGGCTCTGATGGTTGGGTTCCCTGTGGTGGAACCAGCCCACCCAGGTTCAAGTCCTAGACTTGGCATGGGCGTTTGCATTTACCTGGATTTATTCCAGGATTATCCGGCGCTATTCTTTCAGTGGTAGGTGACGTGCCCGTCAACAGCGAGGCGCCTGTGGTGACTTCGTCAACCTCAAGATCTGCCGGCTCAGTCCTTCAGAGGTGCTCATAGGGGTAGGGTGTGCGTGCGTGCGTTCATAGGGGTGAGTGTATGTGCGTATTTGTGAGCGTCTGTGTTGTACTGTGTTCTCAAAAAAAAAAAAAAAAAAAAAAATACTAGTACAAAAGTTCAGACAAGATGTTTCAAATGGTTCAGTCCGGTTTTGCAGATCATGCAAGTGGAAGTAGGGTCACCTACTAAGCAACGCTCTTCGCTTGACATGAAAATTGCTTAATTCACACGTACGCGATAAGGTTTGTTAGTTAGTTCTACACACGCAGACAAGGCCGTTTTCCTTTCCTTACTTCCCCTGGATAGCTCGACTAATAAACAACAAGAAGACAGGTCCAATTGCTCCAGGTGTGCCCGCCCAGCCCACGTATGATCTGCCGCCGCTTTCAGAGAACAGCTGTTAATTATCTTCTCACAAAACCAATTTGTGTGGCGTGGCGAAAAGGGCCAACTCTTCAACGGATTCTAGAACATCATGGCTTTTTTTTATATATACCTAAAAAAAAAAACATCATGGCTTTTCGATCTCCCTCGATCTACCGTGACAAGAGCAGCCTCCGGCCGGTCGCCGTCGCCATAAAATCCACCAAACACATCCGTATCCCCTAATGTCGACGTCAAAAGGAAATGTCCACCAAATGGCGGCAATTTGACGTACTTTTCGATCGGCCGTTCCCTCGCGGAATCAATCATCCACGTGATATTCGTTTGCTTGATCCATCTCGACTCACTGACTCGGCGGTCACTAGTTAGTTCGCCGTCATAAATTAATCGCTGATTGATGGTTTAGACGAATTTGGTGCATCGGTCTTGCTTCTAACAGAAAGGTGAATTGTCCACTCAATTAAAGTATTTTTTTGCATGCGAGGGCACTCAATTATAGTAATATTTTGAGATGCAATACAGTGTTGACGTGTAATAGTTTTAATTATATGTTCAC
Source organism: Poa pratensis (assembly GCA_947311845.1). Taxonomy (NCBI): domain Eukaryota; kingdom Viridiplantae; phylum Streptophyta; class Magnoliopsida; order Poales; family Poaceae; genus Poa; species Poa pratensis. The sequence continues at coordinate 18,501,777 of CAMZMU010000091.1, forward strand.
AGAGCAAATGAAACACTGTTTTATGTTAACCGACAAATGATTTTGAGAAACCTCAAGCCTTCAAGATATACCTGGCCAGGCTTCGAACCGGGACGGCGCGGAAAATCCAGGCCCGAGCCGATTTTACATGTTTTTGTAAGCCCGACCCGACTTGACAATTGGGACCAAAACACAGTCCAGAACCCGGCCCGATGTGCAAGCCCGACCGGGGATTGGCGGGCCGGGTTGGACCGTCCGGGCTAGGTTGCCCATGGCTAGGTATACTTCAAGAGGATGGGAAAACTTCATCATTTTTCCTCTCTCCGTTGGGACTTGACCATAGAAAAGGGAGGCGGCTAGTTTCCTGCCCCTCTCCGCCGACAGAGAGCGTATAGTGGTTTTGTCTTCCTCTTTTTGGCGGCGAGAGGGGATGGGAACCTCCGCACTTCGTCTCTACCATGTAGATAGGTTAGCGCTTTGTGGTGGCAATAATGGCATTCATGTGAATAAGCATTTCCCACCTCCGACCCCATCTCGACCTCTTCAAGGATTATTTTGTGATGGAGAAAAGGGAGCTGACCAGTTCCCCCACCCCTCTCCTTGGCGAAGAGCCATCGCCGATGGTTCCCTATCCTCCATCAGTTGTTGTGGCGGCAGGAAGGGAACCTCGACACTTTGTTTTTGGTGTGTACATAGGTTAGGCTTTTCTGATGGCGGTGACGTTGCTCGGAAAAAGTTATGCACAAAGCCAATGATATATATATCCTACAAGTACGAAAAAAATCTCAATGCAAAAATATTTGTATTATGGGGTACACAAAAATGACAAAAGATCCACACTTTTTGTCATTTTTGTGTATTTCAAATATGCATACATTTTTTTCGATTTTTTTGGAACAGAGGTAGTAGTAGTATAGGTAACTCCAGTTTTTACCTTTTTACTTTCTTGTGTCACGAGTCATGACCAAAATAGCACTCCTCTCGCTACATACGCATTCACCAACCAGAGCTCCTACGGTCTCTTTCTCCCCTGGTAGCGACTGCGTGCAAGATAACAAAAAGAGCGTGATATTTCCAAACGCCAGAGCTATAATTCCCTAACGAACTGTTAATGTCAATTCAAAATACTCCCTCTGATTCATATTAGTGGGCATAACTTTGTCTAAATTCATATGTATCTAGTTAAGTATTTAGACTAGATACATGTGTATCATGTGTATCTAGACAAAGTTGTGCCTACTAATATGGATCGGAGGTAGTAAAACAATTAACCAAGTTGCTTATAACGACCACATGCACATGGTCGATGTCTCAGAGACGGCTCTAACGTCTCCCTTCTTCCTCTTCAACAATCCCCCCTACGACTACGAGCAGGCGATCCATCGAGCTTCCTCCTACCTTCGTCCATCTCTTTCTCTCTCCAATCTCCATCCCAACTCCCAGGCCTGAACCTCCTCACTAGCTACATAAACAAAATCCCGAGGCACTTTAAAGAAGTAGTAGCAGAAGAGAAGGGCAGAGGCACAGACTGAGGAGAGATCGATAGTACTGAAGAAATGGAGGTGGTGGTGCCTGTCATGGCGCCAAGCGCGCCGTGCAGCCCAAGAACGGCAGCCGCCATGAGCGGCGGCGACCTCCTCCCCGGCGGCTTTCACTACTTCTTCTCCAGCGCCCCGACGAGCCCGTCCAGGGCGAGCAGCTACACCCTGGACGACCACGGCAGCGCCGACGCCACGACGTTCGACTTCGCGTTCGGGTTCAGCGGGCAGCTGCAGGAGTCCAGGCCGATCCTCGTCGCCGCCGACGAGCTCTTCGAGGGCGGCAGGATCCGGCCGCTCAACGGTTGCGTTAACCCGCGAGAGTACGTCGACGGTGGCGATTACGCCTCCGTCTCCCCCGGTCTCCGCGAAGAGCAAGAACGATGACCCCTGTGCGTGGCGGTGCATGGGAGTCGGAATCGGCTGCTGATCAGACGAGGGGCAGGTCCGGCAGGTCGGTGATTACCTCCTCCTCGTCGAGCGTCTCATCTCGGAGCAGGCGAGCCACGCGGTCCCTCTCCCCGTACAGGGGAGACTCAGCCATCGACGACGAGTTCCCCTCCTCTCCTCCGTCCCCTCGCGGAGCTGCCTCCCTGATGCGCGGCTGCGGCAGCGGCAGCCGGAAGTGGCGGCTCAAGGACCTCTTCCTGTTCCGGAGCGCGTCGGAGGGACGCGCCACCGGCGGCAAGGACCCGCTCCTCAAGTACAGCATGCTCAAGACCGGCGGCGGTGACGGCAACGCGTCCATGCGGATCAAAGGGAGGGGCTCGGCGGCGTCGGCCAGCGACATGGCGCCGTACCCGGTGGGCAGGGCGGCCGCCGAGGAGATGCGGCGGCGGACGACGACGCCGCTGCCGTTCCACCGGAACAGCCTCTTCGGCTACCTCCGGTCCAACCCGGCCATCCACAGCATCAGCAGGAAGCTCAGCAGCTACTCGTCGTCCAACCGCGCCAGGAATGCTTCTACCACCACTGCTTCTGTATACACGCATGCATGATCGATGCTGCCTTGAAAAGAGGACAGATTTATTCGTTTGTTCCTGCTGAATTTGCTCCGATCCTATGTATTCTTTCGTTTCCTGTGTGAATTACCCCAAGGTTTTCATACTAGTATAGATATGTGTATGTATGTACATGGGATTCGCAAAAATTCTGGAAATTACTTAGTATACGATTTTGCTACATCTAAATTTTCTGAATTTTCTTACAGAGCATCGGAGTTTCGCAATTAACATTTCAGTTTCCTTACAGAGCCAGAAACATTTCGTCGGATTGATAATGATCCTGATCGTGGCACGTGTCAGGAGCGATTAGGCAACCAAATCGGCTTCACGTAGATTATTTAAATCGTCGGTGACGCAGCTGGGCAACATGGGCATACTGTTGTGAGATTCCGTTTGGGTGTCTCCACGCGATGCTCGATCGATCGGTTGCGCGGCAAACTGCTGACGCCCTGAGCTGTTCGGGGGGCTAGTATAATGTTTTCAGGTACACTGCGAACTGTCACAACTGTCTTCGTTAGGTTACCGCGGAATAATTCCGGCTTAAGGTAAGCTGGCGGATCTGACATTCCCAGAGTTTAAAATTCATGGGATTGGGTGGTAGTAACTTGGCATGATTAGAGCGGAGGGAGTTTAGTAAACATCGGATGATGCAAGCAAGCAAACGACATCGCCCCCAATTGCCTCCCCAAAGATTCTCATCTGAACTTTTCTTGCAAAGATCCTCTTTCCAAGGTTGTAAGTTTCTCTCGCATGGTTTTTAATGGTGGAATTGTCGGATCAGACCACTGGTTGGGAGGAAGAAGATGCAGTACTGCCTGCCTGGAATGTATACAACTACTAAAAGAGACACCATGCATGAATGGTGATGTTTCCAGAAAGTTGCGTAACCCTCACTAAGACGTGAGACGTCATGAATGGTGATCATCTGTTTTTTGTCTACAGAAAAACTTAGGCTGCTGTGGGTAGATGTATATATTTTTTTTGCGAAAACTCCAGAAACATTAACCCAACTCAGCACAAACGCACCCAACAAAGTAGAAAATTACAAACAAGTCCCTGGGTACCCACTCCTCTGCCACCTCCGACGCGGACCGGGGACGCGCCGCCGCAGCTCCTTCGCCGCACCCACCTGGAGCCAGCGATGACCTTGAATCTTGAGGAAGCAACAACACGAACGGGAAGCCTCCATGCCTGCACGCCGTCGGGGAAGAAGAGCGGAACGCCGCTGAGTCGAAGTCGTCTCCCTCAACAGAGAGGGAGGAAGAACTGGAGCTCCTCCAGGCACCACACCTCACGTAGCTCATGCCGCCGCCGGAGGAATCAACAACACGCCGACGAGCTGGAGGGCAGAACACCCCACAGGGGGAAGACAGCAGTGCCGATACGCCGTCCACCCGGGGGGGAAAACCTCCACAGATCAAGAGATCGTGGACCTGCAAAACCACGCGACCCAGAGGCCTCTCCAGACAGCACTCCCCACGCCGCCATGGCCGGCCAGAAAACCATCGAAGGAGAGGACCACCAGATCCACCAGCAGCAAAACGGACTCGCCCTCCAGCACCACCTCCTCCCCTCGCCTCCACGGCCGGCCGGAGAAAGGATGAAGAAGAGGACCCGGCAGATCTCCGCCGCTCCCACCTCAGCGCCGCCGGAAGCCGCACCGAGAGAAGGAGGGAGCCACGCCTTATTAACCCTAAACGGCGCCCGAGCCTTCCACTCGCCGCCGCCGGGGACTAAACCTACCCTATCTACATGCCAGGAGACGAGGCACGAGATCCCCACCTCCTCCCGCCGCCGGAGCGACGGAAGGAGGCCGAGATCCGGCCCCGCTCCGGCGAAGGGAAGGGGGAAGTGAGTCGCCTCCCTTTTCGCCTCTCTCGACTGTAGCAGAGGTGGAAGGGACGAGTTCTTGTGAGAGCAGTCTGCCTGAGGTTTCTTAGCTGTGGGTAGATATTAACGTTAGACATCATCATGAAAATCATCATGAATGGTGATGTTAAGTCCACGCAGAAAGGCAAAGGAGGAAAAGAATACGAGCAACTGCAGCTGCAGGGGAATAGTGTCACTTAAAAACCAGTAGAAGTTCAGAACTACTTTAAAAGCTGGAGTGTAGATATCCTACAGTTCAGACTCCAGAGTGTTATCCCAAGTCAACACCTACCAGCAGCTCATGCCCCAACTGTTGATGCAATGTTTCTGCGCGTGTTTTAATTGGCAACTTGTGGTAAGGAACAAATGGGACCCTCCAAGTGTCCAACAATATGCCATTACAACAATATGACCTCCAAAGTGTCACCCGCTAATCATTTCTCTCCTTTTGTCACTATTTATGGGAGGAGTGTCGCCCTTACTTCGCACGAACCTACGGGCAAATATCTTGCGAGGGGTTACTTCATTATGTTATATGAGATCTAAGGATAAGAATCTCACATGTTATTTTGCTCTTGTCACGTCTCTTCTCAAGTTTAGTGGATCATGGCTTGAGTGCGGTGATATGTAGGCCCAGCTATATGGATCTTTGAAATCTACACTTTGTGTTTCCAGAAAATCGAAACAAAAATTTTAGGTGGAGATAAGGTTGATATCTATCGTTGTGGCGAAATCTCAATGAAAAAATCATAGTATTTTGGTTTGGGCAAATCAAACATGTACATCACATTTGTTATTGTGTCGCTCTTGTGGGACAATATTGTAAAGAGCGGGATATTGCTCCCGGAGAGTGGTATTCTAACCCACTTATCCCCACAAAGCCTAATTTTCATGCCGTCCTTGATATTATATGATCTAAAACAAAAGAAATGTTTCTTCGTTGCCATTAGACTAGCCTAAAAGTGGGAGCCCCATGTTTCCAATGAACCCGGGACATCTCCTTTGAGACCAGATACTTTTTTCTCGGTAGATTTTGCCAGACCCTGTCCTCGGCAAGAAGGATGGATCTTTAATTCGAAGACGCACCCCCCCGACCGATCCTTTGAACGGCAGACTATGTTCCAACGAGCTAGTCAATTTTCTTACCTCACTTTCGCTTTGCCAAAACAATCTTGATCGATATCAAGTCATCCAATCAATTAAGAGCTTTCTTGGTAGCTCGAAGAATGAAATCATATGCAGGACCATAGTATTTTGTACAGAACTAATGAGAATCATCTTCAATAGAAAGATGACAACATTCCTCACCAACTACTTAGTAGGCGTTCCTCCAATGTTTCCATTCGGTATTAGTTAGTCTCCGATAATGAATCGAAATACCAAAATATCATATGGGAACTTGGCCCCTGCTCACAACCAAATCTTTTGACATATTGAGCGGACTCTCTTTGAGATTCCCCAAGACAAAACAATCCAGTTTTAGGGAAATTATTATTCTAATAACCGTTGCTCGAACATTGACAAAATTGCTTTCAACTTTTTTTTAACTTTTTCTAGATCATGATCCATAAAAAATTATCATGTCATATGCATACTGAATTATAGATAGACCACCATCCACTAGATATGGTATTACCTCTTCAATTTCACAATTAACCTTGTAAAATTCTATGTTTTTCTTTTGTAAGTAAGATCAAGGTCTTTTTGTTTATCATTTGCTCCATACCTCCCACGGTCTCACCCAAAAGGTCAAACGACGAACGGCGTTTTACAAGGAAACACTCTATTCCAACTAACCGAAGAGGCTGCTATTGGTGTGAAGAAGTTTGAACCATTGAAGGGCAGAAAGTACAGACACCTTTTACGGTTACTATTTGAATCTGACCTTTTGGCAACCTAGGAGAGGCCTAAAAAGGCAACAAATACAGAATCAAATCCTCCAGAAGACCCATCGCCATCATCATCATCAAACGGGGTTGGGGAGTGCACCTAGTACAACGGAGGCATGTGTATAGGGACTAGAGAGGACTGTGGTCGGGGTCCAGTCCGGTCGGGTACACAAACAAAACAGATAAAAATGTAGTCTAGGCTTGGCTTGGGCAGTTTGACATGATTTCCCGCCGCCGACCTTTTACTGCCGCATATATCGACACACAAGACAGGGAAAAGAAAGCGTGGAGACAAAGCCAGAGAGTGAGGTCATCAGTTTTTGAATATATTTGGTTTAAAATGTTCAGATAAACGCTACCGTTCCAGTTTATTCGATCAGGATGGAACTCTTGAGGGTATGTTAATGGGCGGCGGTATGATTATGAATAAGATCGGATAAGATCAGTGGCGGAGCTCCCCTACGGGCGAGGTCGGGCGGCCGCCTGACCTTGATTCCAGACAAACGTTCACGTATACGTATACATACTCTGAATCGGTGGCACATTCCACTAGCACGCGACCCGAGTCCCGACCATGCAACGATCAAGGAGAGTTTAGCTAGAAGAAAACGCAATAGAAAACTAGATTAGAAGACAGAACACACTGTTTTAACTGCTTGATGTTTTCTTCTCAACCAAAAAACATCATTGGTAGTTAGATAGCTTTGCTAGTCAGTTTAAAAGATCATGTATCTTCAGCTCTTCACTTGGCTACAGTGCGAGATTTTCTTTGTTTCCCAAATTCTTAGTTAAGGAGTTAATAGCATGATTTTTTCACTCATTTTTTCCTTCAAAATTCTTAGCTAGTCAATTTAAAAATCGTCTCATTTTTTATCGGTACTTTTCTATGATCTATATCTGTTTAAATATGTCTCTATTTCTATTGTACTAACTAATTATGTTAACGATTATACAAATATTAATGTGTTGACTACTTTGATTTTTTAACCGACATCAATGTTTTACACTTAGAGTTCGCCCGACCTCAAGTTTTTTCCGTCCTCCGCCACTGGATAAGATACTGTCTTCTTTGACTCGACCAACCATGCGAAACCAACCGGGGAAGTGCAGAGGTTTGTTCAGGATCGAAAACATTGACCCCTGTTTTATCCGAGTGTGGCGGGCGAGAGGAGCCGATCGAGGAGACGGACGTGCAGAACGTACGCGCGTGCGTGCGGTGCTGTGGATTCGACGACGACGACGACTGTGGAGCGCTAGTACTTCAGCAAGCATGCACACTGCACCGGCGACTCGTCTACATGCCCGGCGACCCCACCTTCAGCAAGCTTCGTGCTTCACCAATAATGGCGATGACTCTGGAATTCTGGCTCTCACAAGTCACAACACTGAGTGCATGTGTTCATTGATCTACACTGCATAGCTAGATTTTGATACCTTTTTTTGCCATCACGAAGTGCAGAAGCTCAGTGTGCACCCGCTGCAGCACTTGATGGACGGTGCTTATCCTACACTGCGGCAATTGCCAGAAAATTCAGACTGCACACTTGCTCTAACACCGGATGTTTACGAGTTACTGTCTGCAAACTCGGTGCTAATCTTCAAACGATTTACCAAGAAGATTTTGGTCTGGTCACCGGTCTACGGGCCGGTCAACCATCGACGACTGAAGCAAGCAAGGCAGCACCGCACCGCCTCGAATTAATAAACGCAGCAAATGGAATTTGGAGAGAAGGCCTGATGCAGCCACATATATATGCAGGTATATTGCCAAGAGAAATGTCGACCATGACCAAGTCCTTGTTGTGTCCTCCCGCATGTGCACATGGAACAGATCAGAGTTTCAGACTATACAATGAACTACTGAATTGTAGTACTCCCTCCGACCGAAGACTGAAGCTGAACAATTTGGCATCATTTAAATTATGTTCTGATCGTCATCTGGATGTTTCAGAAATAATCCTACAGGACAAATGGAATTGTTTCTCGAGCGTTCTTATTTACACTTTTTTCTTCGAGAAGGACTGGGATTCTACTAAAAAAGTTTGAGTTCTTTTACGGTGCTTGGAGAACTGCCACCGGTAGTTTCGGGTAGCTCCCATCCTAAATAATTCCAACCGTTTGATTTCGAGTTATCCCCTGAAATTATGTTAGCCGTCCAATCATTCAATCATGGACTATGCTACGTAGCTACCGTGTCCCAGAATTCTCCCACCGTACGGCGCCCGTTAACCTGCGAACGAGCAAACCAGCGTCGCGCGCCACCGACACGGTCGGCCCAAAACAACCCTACGTAGCGACCAACTGGGCCATGTTATTTGGAATTTTAGTGGCCCAGCACCAAAACCCAAATAACGGTCCAGATCCAACTACCACATGGATCCAACAGCTGTATCTCAAAAAAAAAAAAAAAACCTGGATCGAGCAGCCAGGAACCACAGCTAAAGACAATAAAGCACATGATCAGGCAGCCTTGGATCCAACACCCCCATGCTTAACCTTGTGTTACTCTAACTCAATCAGCACGCACACACACCTCAATCACCACCCACCCCCGCCTCAAACACCAGGTATGTGCAGAAAACTTGCTAAAAATCCTTTACTTTGAAAACCTGCTAAGCTTCTGTAACATGAACACCTGCTACATCTCTACCACTTTCCCCATGGAAAACAAATATCCTAAAGCAAAAAATATGGTGGACAAAGACCAGCAGATGCATACTGAATACACAATCAGTGAGATTTAGGTATAAAGTGACTAAGAACTACATGGCAACTAAGAACTTTGATCCATGGTAACTAGGACCTACATATTTGGCAACTATGAACTGAGAACCTGGCAACTGTATAAATTGAAATCTGGTGACCAAGTACTGGAAATGTGGCAACTAGAAACTGTGAAACTGGCAAACTTCAGTATAGCATCAACTGTACTGAAAAACCTGACACCCAAATCTTCTCCTCTGCACAACCTCCATCCATACATAACACGTATTCTCCTTTGCAGTTGAGCTCCACCTTGGGAACCTTGTCAGCAGCGACGAAACACAGCTGTAAAAAGAACTACTTGTTAACACCGTAAAAGAAGTGACTAACTTCCTGAAAAACATTGCATGTTCAAAGTAGTTCGTCTATCCGCGATGCAAATGTGGTTGATTGTAGGCCATCACTAAATCAAGGCAGCAATGGTACTGAATTACAAATGAACAAACTGAGATATTGCCACATTATCTCTGCCTAAATACCAGGTACTTAAGTTACCACCTAGTGATTGCGTAATTGCCAGTTTTTGAAACTACTTGGTTACCAGATGATGCCTACCTAATTAACAGGTAATGTGAACTTAATTACCATGCAAAACAAAGGCACTAATTATAAACTAAGCATTTGCCATCACATTACTACTTAATTGCCAAATGATGCCTACCTAATTGCCATATTATGAATTATTAATAACCATGCACCAAGATAGAAAAATTGCCAGGCACTGTCTGCTAAGACACCAGGGCACTGAAAAACCATAAAATTAACCACCTCATGCTTGTTCAGTTGCCAGATTACAGCTACTTAATTACCAACTAATTAAGCACCAATGCTGAACATAACATTAGCCATAACATTAGACCTTAATTGCCGTATGATGCCTACCTAATTACCAACTAAATTGATTACTAATAACCATGCACCAGTAGAGAAATTGCCAGGAGCTGTCTCCAAAAGTCACCAAGGAAAAAAGGAATTAACCACCTCAAGCTCCAAAAGTCACCAAGGAAAAAAGGAATTAACCACCTCAAGCTTGCTTAATTGCCAGTTTGCAACTACTTAGTTACCAGGTGAAGTACAGATAAAAGGAAAACCAAAAGTATATGGCATAACTACACACATGCACATATGCACACAGAGAATAAAAAAAGTTTGAGTGCAGGTATCACGCTTACCTTGCATGTTCTAATATCCTAGTTGTTGGCGGTGTGCTCAACATATCACTTGTATCCTTCATAACTGGTGCGGTGCAGCTAACTTTCTACATACCCAGTTCAGCTGTTACAACACGCTTGACCTCTTCATGAGTCCTTTCCGCGCCTTCAACAATTACTGCACGAGGTGGGCGAACCCTCAAACCACTGAGCCTTGTCGCCATGGCTTCTGCCTCGCTCCTTATCATGCTATCGACTTTTTGGCTGCTCATCTGCGACTCCACAACTATAGTATCATCACCACCAGAAACTGTTTCTGAAGCTGACACATCACTGTCCGGGATGGGGATCACTTGAGAAGCAAAGGTCATTGCTGTTGTCTCTGGTTTATCAGCAACCATTCCCACAGATAATTGCATCGTTTCTTCTTCTTGGCCATTGTATGCCTACATGATTGCCATGCAATGTCTACTTAATTACCATACACTCAGGAAACTAGGGAAAAACCACATGCCATCTTAAATTGCACATGAGATTAGTTACCAGATAATGCATACTGAATAACCATGCAACAAGCAATAAATTGGCACAAAATTAGCACAAACAAAACAGTTGCCACCGCATGCCTGCATATTTAACAGCCAATACCTACTTAGTTACCAGACACAATCAGGAAACTAGAGATACCCACATGGTCACAAACCTTGGTGGCTTACTGTATTGTTAACTAAGATCCACATATAAATCACCATGAAACAGCAAAGTGGATATTTCCCAGAAAAATGTAGACCAAAAAGGATTGGTACGGAACAAAACAGCAATTACACAAAAACAAACCCTACTTAAATATCCCAAAAAGGATTGTGCATGTTCGTACACAAACCTTCTTCGGCATTGGACCCAATACTCTTTCATCGCCATCTTCGTTGCATGGAGATTTTCAGCGCCTACCCATTAGGACACAGCCCTCCTGTTCCTGTCCAAAAACCCATAAAAATAATTATGAACACAAAATGCAAAGAAGTACCCCAAAAACACTCAGAACAAGCACTGCATCGCATAAAAAAAATCAGTATCGCACAACACCACCCACCCGTGCCACACGTACATCGCAATAGCATGCTCTCCTCCCCCCACCCTTCCACAAAATAAAACGCCGCCAGGATATCAGAACCCACACGTGTGCTTAACACACACAAGCTATCGGCACGACAGACGAAAGACACCGAGATTGTTCAAGACAATTTGCACGACCACACCATGCCGCACAAGAAAAAGTAGTCTGGCCACTAACCTAGGCCGGGAACCACTGGCGTCTCCTCCCCCCCAACTTGCACACAAAACACACGCAAAAGTGCTCTGCCCCAATGAACTTACTCCACATCACCGAAAAATTAACAACCAGGACCGCTGCAGAACCTTCATTTAGTGCCGAAACGAAAAAATCCCCTCTCTGCTTGCCACATGCACAAGCAAAATTGCCATGCTGCTTGAACACTAGAGTTTACTCGAGGCTTGAACACTGGAGAACCCAAGTGGCTTCGACTAACCCTGGCAACTCACATCACTACAACGAATGCCAAAAACGCTCGAATCCATCACACCACGCCCCCCGGATGCAACGGCACGCTCACTGGCCATCCCCTCATCGTGCTCACCGCCAAAGCAGAACACAACGACGGTATGTACACTAGACAAGCGCGATACTACAAAATCTACCAATGCACAAACGCGCGAAGGTCTCGCTGCTAAACACGCACCAGGAAAACACATCCCCCCGCCTCGTTCTCTTCTAGCCAGTGCAAAAGGAGAGCAGCAGCAAGCTGGCCAGCTACCCACTCTGATAGCCTTGCTCTCCTCGCTCATCTCCCTCTCCCGTCCTCTATCTCTCCTCCCCAAATCCTAGTCCCAGAACACCACCCAAGCTTTCTCTCTCTACCTGCCTCTCATCCTCTCTCCCCACCTTCTCTGCCCCTCCACCGCACAGGCTCGACGCGAGTAAACTCTTGGCGAGAAATGGAGATGGCAGACGAGCCGCAGCCACAGGCAGCCGCCGCTGCCCACGCCGCTGAAGCCCCAGCCCCACATCCGGCCATTGCCCACGCATCACGGAAACCACCTCCCGCTCACGGCAAAAATCCGGAGAAAACCAAAATCATAGCCCACCACCGCGAGACAATAGAATCCTCTCACGGCGGAGCTCTAACCGTCGACGGCGAAGACATGCACCCACTCGGAAACATTAGATCTCTACTCCCCACAGCCACAAAATCGACTGAAACTATGGAGCAAAAAATAGACACGGGCGACCGAGCTGGTAACCAGAGAAGGAGAACTCACCACGCCGAAGCTTCGTTCGCCAGACGACCCACGAACTCCGGCGGGCTTGGAACCCTAGCCCCGAATCACCGAATCGCCGCTGCGTCGCCCCGCGAGGAGAGAGAGGAACCGCGAGGAGAGAGAGGAAGGAGACGGGCGAAATGGGGGCGTTGAAAGGGATAACCCAGGTGAATCGCACGCGTCCAAAAATTTCAACTACAGTCACTGACGGGTGGGTCCGAAGCTACTCCACGTCACCACGGTCGGGACGGGTAACGGATCCACAACCGCGCGTCCGGTAAATACGCTGCATGAACGTGGGCCGGCACGCCCGAACCGTCCGGACACACACAACACACACGCGACGTCCGATCGCTCATCAGCACAAATCTCAGAACGCCGGACGGGAACAGTTCCTGGGGCACGTTCCCTTATTAGATTATCCGTTCAATCATTAAGCAGATAATTAAGCAGATAATTAGTCGTGGGTACGATGGTCATATGCCTCGAACAGGACTCGCGTTCTGCTCTCCCTCGATCCGCTCAGTGCGGCGCCGTCGCCAGGCCACATCGGGCCGCTCCTCTCCTTCCCCCTCTGAGCACCGCATCCTCTCCTCACAGCACCAGCTCCGAGAAGCCGTCGAGGCAGCCGCCGAGCCTGCAGTCCACGCTGTGGCCGCTGGGCCAGCCGGGCACGCTCCTGGTCCGGCAACCTATGGTCGTTTGTTGCAGAGCATCAAGATCGAGTCTGGAGAGATTACAGAACCAGATGGTGCTAGTGGAGTGTGGCGTGCGTTTATGAGCTACTGGTTTGCTATATATTCTGTAATCATGTTTGGTTTAGGACAAGTGAAATAGAAAGCAGAAATGTTGGATGTGTGAGGCGATACACTCAGTCTACCTGGTGCTGTTGTGAGAGAAACAACAGAGAGAAAGAAGAAGGCAGCTGAGGAGCAGCTCCAAAAGAGGTGCTGCTGTAATTAATACTGTTTTAATTCTGAATAGTACAGCTCTATGTATTTCGAAACGGCAGATTGTAATAAAAAATAGTCTGGTTTGCACAAATGAGCAATTCTCCTTTTTTATTAATTTTTTGAGTACTGCATCTGTGATTGGGTATTTGCTTGCAAAAAGTAGGAGCCCGACACCGGAGCTAATTGATTATTATGTCCTCAGTGAAAATTCCCAGTTGTTGCAGAAATTAGGTTTATCTAGCCAAGCTTGGAGCCCAACGGTGCAAGTGTTGCTGTAATGCTTTGTCTTAGCAATATTTTGGCTCCTTGCTAGTGCTGTTTTAGCTGACTGTCAGCTTCGTGAGCTAATTCAAATCAAACCTACGTAGTAGACAATCTGCTCCCAGCTGAGGAGACAGACTTGAGAGGTACCACCGTCCTTGCGCTTGCAAGTTGCAATACTGGAATCACCTGCCATTGGTGAAGCAAAATGTTTCAACTGGTCGCCGAAGGATCTCATTATGAAAGTAAACCAGAAATGCACAAACTGTCTCACTGTAGGGACGGACACAATCCCATGTGTTCTCCTTCTAAAATCTGGTATAGTCCATCTTTGCTTCTGAATGATCAAGAGGCAAACGGTGCCCATGCAATCTCCGGACTGAGAGGGACTCTAATGTGCTTGCATCGGACAGTCTGAAGCTCTTGATCTTATGTCCCTCGCAGGAGGTCCACTGAGCACACGAACAATCTGATGTGCTTCCTCCGTCATCAGAAACTGGTCGGACATGCGCAACCCAAGTAGTCACTTTCTTCAACTCTTCCACAACGCCATTAAATGCAGTTCCACCTGAGAACTCGCCTCGGGGAGGGAAAGGCCGGAGGCCGCTCAGACGGCTGCTGTTGGCGGGTAGGTGGAGGAGGCCGGAGACGGCTCTGGCTGCAGTTTCTGGCGTGGAGGTGGAGGACGCCGGCGCCGACGCCGACGGTCGGACGTTGCTGTAGTCCTGTTGGAGGAGAGGTGGCCAGGTGGGGGAGGGAAGACGATGATGACCGTGGAGAGTGACATGAGCGGGGAGGCCTCGATCTGGGATGGGAAAGACGATTAATCTGACGGTGGGGTCGTTGACACCAATTAACCTAAATACCCTTTTACTTTAGATAAAAAATAAAAAATATTGGTAGTTTCAGGTAATCTTACCGAAGGTACGAAGTACACCAACCATTAAAAAAACTAAGTCAAGATGCCTCGAGCACCTAACGACAACTATCACCGCCAGAGCAAGCCACCGACGTGTCGATGGCTCTAGTATCAGAGCCGGCCCGTTTATTTGTTGATGACACCCGATTTTTTTTCGTGCGCATCCCTTAGAGGCTAGATCTGAATTTGTCGTCATTGAACACTTGAAGTCTTGAACTATAGTATTCTCAAAAAAAAAAGTCTTGAACTATAGTGCAACAGTGACATCTGCTAAACCGCCATATCAGGAAAACAAGTACTCCGAACAGACTATCCATACCGTGACATCACATATATACTTTCTCGATGGGGCTGTAACACAATTTGCCACATGTTGAATTGTGGAAATACCGCACTAGCTAGCAGTGGCGGAGCCGGAAACGGAGAAAGGGCGGTGCTAACTAATGACACATAATTTTTTTCTACTTGATTGCAACCAAAATTCACCATAGTATAAGTATATTGCTATGAAAGACACAAACATAAATAGCTAATTGAGTGATTCATGAATTTGTTGTCGAACCCCGATCAGCAACAATATCATCCATATCAAGTTCAATGACTACTCTTTTTTTGTGTTTCTTAATTCTTACTAGAGATAGAAGCATCTATATTTTGAAAATATCTCTCCATCCTACCAATAGACATATTTATTTAACACAACATAGTTAGACACAAATATATCAAACATAAAGTCAATAATTGTCTGATTCAGTTCAAGACCTTAGGGGATGCAAATTTCACCTAGGTATCAGCCTGTCGAGGATGAACATATCAAACTAAGGAGCCAGAGATTGGTAGAGGCCAGATGGAGGAGATCGTGTACGCCTTGGGGCTGGGGCAAGGCCGCCTGCAGCCTGCTGTCGTCGATGTCGTGGGCGTCGGGTCAGGGGGAACTGACAGAAAATCGGGACAGCGGCGGCAGCCAGAAGGGGCGAAACGATCATACCAATATGGCACGGAAGTCACGGAAAGGAGCGCAACGATCAATGGATCAGTTCGTGCGGTGCCCCTAGTCATCGACCTATGCGGAGCGGTTTCCGCTCCGCCTACACGCACGCGTTCTGTGCCGCGGCCCACGATCTACTGCCACCATCTTCTTCTTCCTCTGTTCCTTCATCGTTTCCTTCTTCTCCTCCGTCCCCGATCTCTTCCGCCTCCGTCGCTCCCCCGCCGCCGCCACCGGCCTAACCGCCTGCCACCATCTTCTTCTTCCTCGGTTCCTTCATCGTTTCCTTCTTCTCCTCCGTCCCCGATCTCTTCCGCCTCCGTCGCTCCCCCGCCGCCACCACCGGCCTAACCGCCTGCTCCCGCCGCCGCTACCGCGCCCCGCCCTGCTCTAGCCGCCACCTCCGCCGGTCCACCGCTGCCCCGGCTTCCCTCTAAACCCCACCCACTCTCACCTTCTTCTTCGGCGCCGGCCACCCGCACCTGCACCCCCCTCGTTAAGGTGCGTCCTCGCCTCCGCCGGCGACGCCGGGGCCAGCCGCGTCGTCCCCGTCGTCGGTGAGGTTGGCTTTCGTCTCACCTCGTCCTCTCCTTCTTTGGCCGCAGCCCTACTCCCCGACTCACCTCGTCTTCTTCATCTCCGGTGCCGTCATCTTCTTCTCTCGCTCTCACCATGCAGGAGGAATTGGGCCGGGCCCATAAGCGGACAGGGGGTGCGCGGAGCTTTGTTCCGTCCGTGGTACGCGGCAACTAGGATTTGCCCAGTTCGTGCCAGCAATTGAACGGGCTAACCCGGTACTAGTATGGGCCATGTGGTGATGAGCTAATGGCTGCAATTTTTCTTTCCTCTTTACCTCGTATCTGCTTCCTTGCTGCATTGGGCTGGACCGGTGCTACAGCCTGGGTAGCACCAGGCCTAGCTCCGCCCCTGCTAGCTATGTTGATTGGGTTGATGTCCCTACAATAACAAGGAGCACGCCAGCGAGCAAGTGCTCCATTTGGATGTTCGAAATCAACTGCGGGGTTTAGGTTCAACTAGGCTTCCACGATATACCAACTTCATATTTTCAAGCTGAATTTCTAAACATTATTTATTTACAGAACATTTTTCGTTGATTAATTAATTTTTAAATCTCTTATATATAGACCATATTCGAAATATAAACGCTAGGAAGGTTCTATACCATAAGTGATACTTTTGTTTCACCCACTTTTGTGAAGTTTAAGCACACATGAAAATAGCTTTAAAAGAAAAGCTCCAATAGATAATTACAAATATAAAACTAAATAATGCACCAGACATGATTGCCAAAGATCGTTCGTCGCATACTCATATGAATATGCATGCAACATTTGCTGGAAAGACGTACATTGATTATTCTCTATTGAAGAAGGTTAGTTGATTCAATTACTAATTTTCATATAGGAAATCGCCTATGGGAACACCATTTGCGACAACATCAGTATGCGTTTTGAGGTTATCTATTTTATGGATTGGGGGGGGGGGGGGGGGGGGGGGGGGGGATATGGCCCCCATATCTCTAAAGAAGCTCAACCACCCTGAGAATACTAAAACATAGATGTACGATCTAAGGGACATGATCATGTCTTGAACTAAATTGCAAAAGTCTCTATCCTGAATATACCCTAATTTCAAGCATATTAATCGTCATGGGTCTTGTTTGCTATACAAGTATTATATCATGTTGTCATCTTAATTCTTCATATTTCAAGATAGTTAATTGATATAGTTAAGTTACATATTATACTAAAATAGAGAGAGAGAGAGAGAGGAAAACAGAGAAAGGAGGAAGAAGAACATCGGAGAGGAGGAAGGAGAGCATCGGAGAGGAGCTGCTGGTTGCTGTCGAGCTGCTGCACTGCTCGTACTTGGATCGCCGCCCCATGGATATGAGGTACTGCTAATTTCGATCATCTATACAGGTCCAGCAGCTCATCATTCGATCAATTGCTATTTTACATTCCAGATAGGAGTGTGGTTGTGTTTGTTGCTGGAACTGTAAGAAAGTATGGATGTTGTAGGCTTTGTTCCTGGAGTTCTCTGTTCTGCTTTAGTTTGTGGTGGAACTTAGTAGGGGTAGTTTTCGGGGCTTGTTCCAGTTTTGGAAGGAGGATTTTGGTGTTGGTTGTGCTGTAACAAAAACTACCGTGGTTTCTGTCGTGTCTCGATGCACGGACACCGGGAGTATAGGATATCCCCTTTTAGGTTCGGCACGGGGCGCGAAGGAGCTGAGAATCGTCTTCTCGGGCGGAATCTAGATCAATCTCTCCTCTCCACGATCAAAACATCCAACCAAAGGGACACAAGGAGCTACCCAGGTTCAGGCCGCCCGGAGGCTAAAAGCCCTACTCCTGCATGTCTGGATTGATGGGTTCTTAATAGTGTGGCTTACAATGGAACCTCCCGGATGGGGTACCCGGAAGGGTTTTGGCTGGAGGTAGAAGAAGGAAAGATCCTGACCCGGAGGAGATCACCTTCCCCTCTACCTTCGCAGCCCTAGTCTAGTCTTGCTCTGGTAGGACTTGTGCCTTTGTTCCACCTTTTCTTACTCCGTGCCTTGGTCCTCCTTTTATAGGCTAAGGGGTTGCCACAGGGTCACGTGAGGGGCACGAGGGACCTTCGGGGTGAAGGACCCTCCTCATCTAGTTTAGGGGGAGACGTGGCCTCTCCTCAGCCTAGCGTCTCCTTTGGGTTAGGTGGGAGCGTCCGCCTTGGGGTGGACAGGGGCTGACACCACCACGGGCTGTGCTTCCCGCCCGCGCTACCTTCGCCTTGCTTCCCAAGTCTTCTGAGGTCTTCCAGCGTGAGGTGGAGAGCTTATCCACAGTGACGTGGGGAAGTGCCGGGAACTCGGGCTCTCGGGTCGTTCCTTGCCTTCTTGCTTGATTCGGGGACCCGGCAGGCCCCCAGGACCGGAGCCCTTTGTCGACGTAGGCCTTGCGTGTCCTGACGGTGAACCCGCCAGCTTGACTTGAGTCTTGGTCTTGTCCATCTTCATCTTGGGCCCACATGGGGTGGACCCACTTTGGCAGCACTAGGGGAACCCCGTGTTCCACTGCTGCGACAGTAGCCCCCGGGCATGGTCCCGGCGGCTCTTGCTCCAGCTGCCGGGGCATGGCCTAAAGATAGGTCAAAGTGGGTCCCCGGGCACCTGGTCTTCCTTGCTCTGCTCCGTTGGGGACCCGCCGAGGCGAGGTAGAGACGAGCCCCCGGGTCCTGTTGACTGAATCGCGGCGAACGTTGCGATTCATACGGACTCCGTGCTTATCTTGGAATCCAACGGGCGAAACGCGCAGAAATCGGCACGCCCCCTCGATCCCCACGTCCGTCGGAGTAATGAGGCCGCGACGCGACGTGTGGGATGCCTTATAAGCCACGACTGGCTTCCACTGTAGCCGTTACCTCTCCAGATTCGCCGAAATCCCCAAATCGCCGCCTCCGCCTTCGTCCTCCTGACTCTGCACCGCTACCTCCTCCTGCTGCCATTGCACCAACCTCCCTTCTGCTCCAATGGCTCGACTGAAGGCCCTCGCCCAGAGGAAGAAGAGCGCGGGGGCCTCGCCCACCGAGAAGCCGCTGTCCCCAAAAACCAAGAGATCGCGGCGGAGATCGGCGCGCAACGCCAAGTGGGCTGAACTCAAGAAGCAGACGGCCTTGTTCCCCAGCTGCTTCGCCGGCGATGCGGAGATGATGCGGAAGGCGGGGCACTTCGGGGTGATGGAGTCTGTCGGCGCCGATGGTGTTCCAGCCAGGAAAGCGTCGGAGATCTTCCGCCGTCGGCGACCAGGACACCCACGCAGATCCCCATTTTCGACAGCTTCATGTTGATGGGGCTTGTCCCCCTTTCTCTGATTTCTTCATGGAGATCTTGCGCGCGTACAAGCTGAAGCTCTTGCATCTGACGCCAGGCGCAATTCTCGACTTGTCGGTCTTCGCTTACACCTGCGAGGCGTTCGTCGGGGTGATGCCGTCCGTGGCGCTGTTCCGCCACTTCTTCTACCCTCGCATTGGGGGCAAGGCTGGATGGGAGGCAGTGTCACGTTCTGCTTCCGCCCGAAGATCAAGTGGGCCTACCCCCTTATGGAGATCAAATCCAAATGGGATGAGTGGAGGGATCACTGGTTCCTGGTCGGGGTGCCGGAAGCCGATGTTCAACTTGAGGAGCCGATGGAGCGCCCAGTGGATCTGGACACTTGGAGAAGCGTCAGCTTGCAGGATGAACAATTCTCGGCGGTCGTGGCGCGCTTCGGACTTCTTCGCGAGAAAGGAGTTTCCGGGGCCGCCATCGTTGCTCATTTCCTCCGCAACCGCCTTGCGCCGCTGCAGAAGCGCCCACACCGGCCTGGAACTTCCAGGGCCCCAGGGATCCATCTCGCCTGAGGTGTCCCGATATGGAAGAAATCCTTGTCCGGGATAACGTGAGAGGGACCTTCACTCCGGGGGTCAAGTACCAGCTGCCCAAAGGATTTCTGCCTCTGTGTGACGACCCGGAGAAGGACAAGATTCTGGCGCAGATGCCGGTCTGCAACGCCTTTGGTATTGTAGGCCGGGCTGACCACGGGCCCAAACCTCCTGCGGTGAAGACCCGCAGGGCCAAGGCACCTTCCAGCCCGAAGAAGGAGAACTCTGGGAGTCCAACGACGAGAGCGAGGAGGAATCCGAAGAGGAATTCTCCGGCTCTGATGATGACGAAGGTGGCGACGGGCACGAGACCGACGCCTCCAACAGAGATGGAGTTGCTGGCGACGACCCGGTTGCCAGCGATGACGACGATGAAGATGACGACGACGATGACGACGGTGACGACGACGAGGAGAAGGCTGCTCCGCCCCCGCATTCTGCCCGCGGGGTCGATGCTGCCCCAGACCCGAGTGTCCGCAGCCGTTCCCCGCCAGTTGTGGTGGTGGGGAATGATGACGACCATGTGGATGAGGAAGCGAGCGCCGCAGACTTCGTCCGAGCCCCCCGCCAGAAAGCTTCCACCTGCCGCCTGTCGCCCGTGATGGAGCCGCCTGCTGCCTTGGGAGAGCCGCCGGCGAGCCCCCAAGCTTCTTCCGCTGCGTCGGTAGATGTTCCCCCGTCAATGGGCAACAAACGCACCCGGGAGTAAGCCTCTTCTTCGCTTCTTTCTTATGTTTTGCATTTCCCGCCTTCCCCAAGGAAAATGACCGAATGTTGGTGCAGGGGTACTCCTTCCTTGGGTACTGGCAAGAGGCGGCGTGACACGGCGGAGGACGACACCGCCACTAGCTTCGGAGCCGGTGGAGGGGGATGCTTCCTCCTCCCTTAGCAGAACTTGAAGGCCGTCGGGGGAGCGGAGTGGGGAGCGTGACGGCGACCTCCCTAGCTCACCCGGGAAAGGCGCTCGACGTCCTGACGCCCGAGCAAGCAGGTAACCCAGAGCTTGCGGGTAACATCGCTTTTTGACGCACCAATGCTTTTCCTGACATCCTTTCGCTTTCAGATGCTTCAGTGGCCAATGTTTTTCACCCGGTGGCCCTCTCGGTGGAGCTAGCCAGGAGAAACCACCTTCCCTCTCGCCTTCAGAGGGTCAAGAGGTGACCAAGGGCGTCCCGAGTTCGCGGGCTGCGGGGACGCAGACCGCGAACCCTGTTCCGGGTCCAAGCCCTGACTTGATGGAAAGCTCCTTGATGACTGGGCAGTGTTAACAACTTTTGCCGCCTTTTCCACTGACTCCGGCGCCAGTGAGGAGATGGCGGCGCTGATGAAGATCAAAGAGAGCCTGGCTGCCAACCGCACGAAAAGTGTGCCTGCCCCGGGAGGTCCCCCGGCAGCTACTCCAGGGTTCACCATTAGTGGTGACAACGCGATGGATGCCATCCCCGCGGGATAGCTCAACTGGACAAAGATCTGTGCGACCGGGAGGCCGCCGTCGTGGGGACCATCGAGAGTGCCGAGGACCTGATCCAGAAGGGGATGAACAAGCTGAACCGCTTGGCAACCCAGATCACCATCCTGCACCAGGCTCTTGAGAAGAAAGATGCAGACCGGACGGCCGAAAGTGCGCGCCAAGGACAGGCCATCTTGGCGAAAGAGCAGCAGCTGGCATCCCGGGAGGCAGAGCTGGCTGAGAAGGAGAAGACCTTGGAGCTCCAGAAACACCAGCAGGAGCAGCAGACTGAGAAACGCCTAAGGGAGGCAGAGGACCGCCACCGTGAAGAGCTCGAGGCCAGGGATAAGGACATCCAACTCTGGAAATCCAAGGAGAAAGAGGCCGTCCAAACCATCGAAGATATCAAGAACGTCCTCCACCAGGAGCAGGAGTCCGCCCAAGCTTTGCAGCAGCAGGCCAAGAGTGACGGCCAGAAGATGTCAGAGCTGAAGGAGTCCTTGGAGGCGCAGTGCAAAGAGCTCGCAGCACTGAGAGAAGGCAATCAAAAGCTGATCCAGGCCAACTCCCAGGCATCCACTGAGCTGTCTGAGCTTCGCCGTCTTAACCAGGAAGGTTTCGCCGAGGTTGAGGCTGCCTGCGAGTTGGCGACGACGCGAGTGAGGCGGCTGAATCTGCCCACCGAAGCTCCAGTACTGGAATCACATTCATCAGAGAAGTGGCCGCTGATCTCCGGTCTTTCAAGAACAAGATGGTCACCCAGCTTGTGAATGACAAGCATGAGACAAGCAAGGCGACGGCGGCCTTGGTGATGGCGTCCTTCAGGGGGGCCAATCCTGGCGTTGCCTTGCCAGATTTCTCGACCTCGTCTCCTTCCAGGGCTTCTCTCCACGCGGTGTCGGCTCCCGCGACTGCACTTGCCATGAGGAAATTTCCGCCTCTCTAGTTGTCCTGCACCATGTTTGGGCACTTCGTGCCCCAAATAAACTTTGCGTCAGATCTCATGTACCAGCTTATTAAAACTTGCTTGTAATAGGCTAGAACTTGCTATGCTACTCTAGTTCTCGGGTTACTTTTACTTGTCTTTAGCATGTCTTTACTTTTCTCCACGTCCTTGAGGGACCTTCTGGGATGTAAGCTTACCGCGAGGCCCTGACTGGTCAGGCATGCGCTCGCGAGCCCTACCGATTCCCAAAAAGCCGCTCACTCTGCTGGCACGCACGTCCCCGGGGTGTATCAGGTCTGTGCACCGCTTTTTACCCCCGGGAGAGTCGATACCCCATGAGTGCTCGCACGACGGTCGAGCCTTGCCTTTCTAGTTCCGCACATGTTTTGTTACCCGAGAAGTAGATAGCACGTACGACAGAAACAGGTTTGAGGGTAACTTATCTTTTATTCATCATGGAAGTTCTTGAACGACAACGGGCCACTTCAGGTACATCTTGCGGCAACACAGCTCTTTCGGGTACACAACACGACTTGCTTCAATGACTCTTGCGGGGTGGAAGGTTAGCAGCTTCTTCCATCATGGCACATCGGTCAGCTATGTCCCACAAGTCCTCCAGGGTGTCCACAACGCGGATACTCATCTTTTCGCGCATCTTGGAGTTGCGGACGTTGACGTGGAAAGCGGCGATGACGGAAGCCTCGCAGAGGTACTTCGGGGTAATGCGGTCGACGACGCCCCGGAACCTCCAGATGTAGTGACGTAGCGTCTCCTCAGCTTCTTGCTCTAAGTGATAGAGGTCGGAGACGGTTGCCGGGTATGGCGTGCAGCAGGTCTTGAGGTGCTGGCTGGCCTGGCCTTCCATGTCCTCCCGTGAGCGACGCCTGGGGTTGGAGCTCTGGCCAGCACCTTCTTTAGGAAGTTCCATGGGCCGTTTGCCATGGGGGTCCTCAGGCTGTTCCTCTGCTGGAAGTAGAGGCTCGGGGACGGCAGCGCCGTGGTCGATGGTCGGGGCAGGACTCGTGGGAGCGTGGCATTGGAGAGCGTAGTTCAGCAGGTTTTCCAAGCTGTTGATCCATGCCTTCGCACGGGGATCATTCTTGCACTGATCTGGGGGGAAAGAAAGAAGCGCCCGGGCCACGCCCAGAGCTTCCTCTAGCCCCCAGCCCTTCCGCGATGTCTGGCACGCTTGCTCTCCAAGGACCTCCCGAGTTCCCGACATGACTCTTGCTTGTGACTGAGGCAGCTGCTCGCCTTGCCCCGAGGAGACGGCGGTTCCTGGAGCGGATCCGGTCACAGATGAGGAGCTAGAAGCAGTTCTTGACGATCTTGCCGTAGATCGCGAGCCAGAAGAAGAACTTGACGACGAGCTTGTTTCCGAAGAAGAGGAGCCTGACATAGACTTCGAGGTTGTCGACGATGAGCTTGCCGTCGCGGCTGATGCAGGCGAATCCAGCGCTTGCGCCCCCTACCTGGCGCGCCAGATGTCGTTTCTCGATGCACGGACACCGGGAGTATAGGATACCCCCTTTTAGGTTCGGCACGGGGCGCGAAGGAGGCTGAGAATCGTCTTCTCGGGCGGAGTCTAGATCAAGCTCTCCTCTCCACGATCAAAGCATGCAACCAAAGGGACACAAGGAGCTACCCAGGTTCAGGCCGCCCGGACGCTAAAAGCCCTACTCCTGCATGTCTGGATTGATGGGTTCTTCATAGTGTGGCTTACAATGGAGCCTCCCGGATGGGGTACCCGGAAGGGTTTTGGCTGGAGGTAGAAGAAGGACAGATCCTGACCCGGAGGAGATCACCTTCCCCTCTACCTTCGCAGCCCTAGTCTTGTCTTGCTCTGGTAGGACTTGTGCCTTTGTTCCACCTTTTCTTCCTCCGTGCCTTGGTCCTCCTTTTATAGGCTAAGGGGTTGCCACAGGGTCACGTGAGGGGCACGAGGGACCTTCGGGGTGAAGGACCCTCCTCATCTAGTTTAGGGGGAGACGTGGCCTCTCCTCAGCCTAGCGTCTCCTTTGGGTTAGGTGGGAGCGTCCGCCTTGGGGTGGACAGGGGCTGACACCACCACGGGCTGTGCTTCCCGCCTGCGCTACCTTCGCCTTGCTTCCCAAGTCTTCTGAGGTCTTCCAGCGTGAGGTGGAGAGCTTATCCACAGTGACGTGGGAAGTACCCGAGAAGGAGCCCGGCCTCCTGCCGGGAACTCGGGCTCTCGGGTCCTTCCTTGCCTTCTTGCTTGATTCGGGGACCCGGCAGGCCCCCAGGGCCGGAGCCCTTTGTCGACGTAGGCCTTGCGTGTCCTGACGGTGAACTCGCCAGCTTGACTTGAGTCTTGGTCTTGTCCATCTTCATCTTGGGCCCACATGGGGTGGACCCACTTTGGCAGCACTAGGGGATCCCCGTGTTCCACTGCTGCGACAGTTTCATTTTCAATGAAATCGGATGCATCAGCCCTTTAATTCGAAAAAAAAAACATTCCAGCTACTTGCAATCAGCAGCTGGCCCCTGAACACCTCAAGTCTTGGCTAAACATCATCTAAATTCATTCTTCACATTTCGGATTATTATTTTAGTAGTACTTCTCAACTTATTCGAAACAGAGGAAAGTAATATGTGGATAATATTTTGTCTTTTAACCTTCAGATTGGTTAGATAGGCACATTACTTTATCTTTCAGCAAAATCTCAAAAAACTTTATCATTGAGCAAACTTGCGGTTCAACCCCTGAAGCTTGGCTAAATAAATCTCCAAGCTATTGTAGTTCAATGAACTTGTAGATTAAACCTGAAGATTTTATAAAAAAGTATAGGGAGGAGCAAAATGAGAGCCCCGACCAACCACCAGCCTGAAGATTTCAATAACTGCATAAATAACTATATGAACTTTTGAAACTCATAACTAACCTATATAATAAAACAATAGCATTATCTCAACTAGATTTTTCTTGCCACGCCTAGGAAGCTTTTCATATTTTTCTGGGTTCAATATTTGTGGGTCATCGCTTTTTTATTAAGTAACTTTGGAAATCCCTTGAGACATATCAGAATCTAAACGCTAGATAAGTTCTCGGACAAGACCATTAGTGCTACTTTTGCTTCACCATTATTGTGAAGATTAAGCACACATATTGCTGAAATAAACACTCACAATTTTTTTGCAACAAGTAGAAAAATAAATAATGGATCATACATGATTGCAAATGAATTTATCGCATTAGTATAGCAAGCAAGATTTGTTGGAAATTCGTTTATTAGTTATTCTCTATTCAAACTGTTGATTGATTCAATTATGATTTTCCATCTAGGAGCTCGCCTGTGGACCGCGACTTAGAACTTGGCGTGAAACAGGACATGAGCGCCGGTGCAGAAGATAATGAGATTTTTTTGAGTGTGAGGAATCTGGAACTGTAGAGGTATGTTTTGAAGAGCTTGGTCATGTATTCACTAAATTTCTACAAGTCTTTAACCTGTATATATGTGATAATTTAGAATATATTGATGGCCATGGGTGATTTTTCTACAAATATTATCATGTTGCCAACTTAATTCTCAGGATTTCAAGGTGTTTTGATGATAATATTTTTATCTTACATACTAAACTATCCACTTATAACATTGCGTTTGCCTTTTGGAATTGATTTGATAGTTTTGAAACTATATAATATTTTCATATTTTCAATTGTTTTGTTCAATGCATTAGACCTTAGACAGCTAACACATCCATTCCCCCCTTTCCAAGCCGAAGGATAATCACTCGTTCCTCCCTTTTTAATTTTAGATATGTTGAAATGATAGTTCATACAAATTCTAGAACTGATTGTTATCGGATTCACCAAAATTGAAAATTACTCTTAATTTGAAGATTTCATAATATGTTTGAGACCCAACAAAGAGGACTTAGTGATCACCATTACCATCATCATGTTGGGCTTTCTCTTTTTTTTAGGGATATTTAGATTCCTTCTCCCTTTGGTCCAGTTCATCCCTGCTTCTATTGAGCCAAAAATTAACATAATGGATTAATTTAGACTGTTAATTATAATCTGGTCTCACAAATCGTACATGGTCGGAGTATTTTTCTTGCTGACTCCACCAAATCTTTTAGCATTGTCTTATATTGTTTATGTATTCTTAACTATTTGTTGGCCAACAACAGCAGCAGGGCGGCGACCACCCCCACTTTCCGCTAGAGACAGATATGGTTCAGGACTCTCGACGTGATGTAGTCGACGGGGAGGCGTGTCTATTGCCAGGTCTCATTGGTATGTATATATCTTTGTTATTACACTCATCTCTTTTGCATACCCTCCGCGATTTAATTGGGAAATTTGATCTTAGGTTTTTTATTTCCATTTGAATAGTGTGTGCTTCATGTTTGTATTAAGTTGCAACCTCTCTTGGAAATTAGAATGTATGATTACTAAACTATTATTGTAAATTTTCACTTCCTGATGTCAAAGAAACTTAAATACTAAACATTAAACTATATGCTCAATTTGTTTACTTGCTGTAACACTTTTTTGGAAGTTCAGAGTTGTCAAGCTTAGTTCTAGCTTAGCAAGTAATACAGGTCCAAGATACATATCCATTATTTGAGATAGACAACCATATTTTGCTCCACGGTTCCTCACATCATTCTAATTAATTTACTGTTATATTTAATCATTCTTGGAAGCATGTTTTTTAGTTCTTGTCTATAGAATTTTATATCGCTAAAATATTATCTAGAATCATATATTTGAAAGAATGGCATACATGCATTTTGCTATCTACTGCCCCCTGTGTTTAGTGCTCTGTGTCTACAAATCTTATAATTTGATATGGGGTAGTACAATGTAGCTTAAATCATGATTCTCATATGTACAGGACATGATCTCCATACCATTAGTCAGATATTCAATGCCATCGCTGGAACGGTTGGCTTCAGCTTGCTACTGGCCTTCTTGGGATTGACATTGGCCCTGGCATCGTCTATCTTCTACCGGCCTTTGCATTCAAGTTGTGCTGCCCCTGCCGACTATGTTGCACGACTTTACGAGATGGTATGTGTCGGACTTTGCGTTACTATTATAGAGTTCATTGCATCACTCCTCGGCGCGGGAAAGAAGGAGACAGAAGCAGCTGAAGCAGAGCCACATGTGCCGGTGATGCGTCGAGTGTGCATCTTCATCGCTGCAGTATCACACATCGGCTTGACTATATGTGTGTTGTGGAGCCTGATTCTTGCCTTGTCGCTGCGGATGGGGAAGATCGGCTGCTGGAAACATCTTTTCAGCGGGCCGCTTTTCACCGGGTTCAGCATCATCTCCAACATGAGCTTGTATGTAGTCTACGTCGGTTTCGGATGTGTATTCGGAACAAACTGAGAACAGAGTATGAGTTTATGGTAGTAGATCATACTTTGGACTATGAGTTTGTTGTAGTAGCTTCTATAAATCTCTTGACGTGATTCGCAGTCTTTAGACCATATGAGCTTCCCTAGATGATTATTTATGTATATTTGATGGTGAATCTTTCTTTATCAAGTGAAAATTATACGCAATTCTTGTTAAGGTTGATTCAGAGATATTTAAAGATGTATATTGTTTTTCCATTATTGATGCTAGTTCTGATCGGTATAGTGGATATACCTATAGTGGTAATGGATTAAATGGAATGGATTGAGGGATGTGATTAGCTCATTGACATAGTAAATGCCCGTTGATAATTTCTCTAACCACCTCACTAAGGTAAATGCCCGTGCAACGGGTGTATACATATTCTAATGGTTTAACATCAATCTGTCTCTAACAATGTCTTCATCGGCTCCTCATTTCTTGCCATGCACATAAAGCAATGGTGTCTTCTTCTTCTCCTTCCTTTTCGTAGTGGTAAATAGTTATCACAGAATGATATATAGAAAGAGGTCCAAAATATAGCTCATTACGCTTGCACGAATAGAAATTGGAATATTGAAATACATAAGCTTCAATGTAACTCTCATACTACAACACCAGATGCCCCTTGATTTCTTCGCTCTGTCCTTTCCAAGTTTATTTATGTTCAGGTATAACCGATAATCCTTTTCATTTTGTCTGTAAGTCATTCCGTTCTCAAACCTTTGAGAATAAGTGTTGCGAATGAGATAAACTCTGGGAAGAATATCAATAAACATAAGTTATGAAAAATATCATCTCCCTCACATTTACAGCATGAAAAAAAAAGGTCTCAACATTTTAGAATGCCAGACACATTCCATGTTTCTGAGAAAACTGAGATGGAAAGGAAAGAACTCCGTGCAAGCGTCATGAGAGAAAAACTTACCAACAGTCGACATGGTGACGACTGACGATGGCAAAGTACAACGAGGACATATAATGCTCAACTCACTGAAATGCTGAGAGTTGCATCTCCGAACTTCAAACTCCCAATCCACATATACCACGCAATTGATTAATGTAGCCTAGTAGCCAGGTATAGAAGATAAACACCCTTTGTGTAGTAGTATGAAAGAGCAGAGTAGCAAGTATGGGCCGGATATATTGTTTCGTTTCCTTTTGTCCAACCTTATTGATTTTATGTTTAACTAAAAATGTAAATAGTTTACTCAGCCTTGAAAAATAATAGCCAGTGCCTTATTTTTCACGATTCCTTTTCAAAGATTCTTCTTTCTACTATTCCCACCCAATATCCGTAAGTTGCTAGACGCCCATACGGCCATACATGAACTTCCAGTGATATGGAGGATATACAGATCGCTAGGACGAGCATAAGTTACACAATACTCTCTTCGTTCCAAAATATAAAGGCCTATTTCATTTCCTTTGACTGAGGCTTTGACCAATAATTATTCATTTAACATGTGACTTAAATATTAATCACAAGTAAAGTACATTTGAATATGAATAAAATGATATCAACTAATGTCACATAATTCACATATATTAGACAAATTATTGGTCAAATACTTGGTCGATGCAAACGAAGTACGCCTTATATTTAGGAATGAAGGTATAGCATATTAAGTGCAGTACCACCAACATCTGTATCATTCAATGACTTTGGCACATAAAAGAAATTATATTTTTCATATAAAGAAATATTGGTCGGCCTACGTAATTGTTTGCAGCATATCTGAGAGAAACATTCCCACTTTCTTCTAATCTAATGGAAAAGAGAGAAGTCGCAGGACAGGCCAAGATACGCACATGTTACACTCAGTTAACAAGGCAACAACTGATCATTTTTTTAAATACAGACAACGATCAACCATCAACACCACGGGGCTAAAGCAGAGTAATACAACCATATCAATCAATAGCCAGCGATTCAATAAATGAAATGGAAATAATGGGCCATCTTAATCAATAAGAACAGTTAATTAGTCATGTAAGAACCTTCTATCACCCAAACACAAATGCAATGCTCAGTATGTAAAGAACTCGCCACAGCCTGTGTTGTCTCATCAGAGGACAGCAGGGATTGTGAACGGTTATATTGTGAATTTGCGATCCATTCTGGGACACGAAAGAACTTACCCGTTGCATCATTAAGTTGAACAAGGGAGCTAGCACTGCTTGCTTTAGTGCCAGTTAGAATTACCCTGTGATCCTTCTGTGGCATGCTCAAACCTTTTGGCCTCATTTGTCGACTGCATCTACATTTTAGTCGCACGTTTTCACCATGCTGCCGTCCCATATCCATCATCTGGTCACCCAATGAGTACTCAACGCAACGACGGTTTCCTTTTTTATTTAGAAGAATTCTTATACGGCTGGAAACAAATGTAATCTACCTTATTGAACCAAACAAAATTGGTAACTACAACAAGCAACAATTCATTGATCTATCACGAAACATGCCTGCTACTCTTCTACTTTGCGCATGAGGCAACACGATAAGACTTCTAGAATTTCTAGTCAATAGACAGCATAAGCTTCACAGTTGATTGTCTTCCTTGATCACTAACTGGTGACATTACATCTCCATTAATCGTATAAAACCATATCTTAATTTATAATAAGAAAACAATAACAATTAGTTTTACCACTCCATATAACTGAAAAACAAAGCATAAGATTACTATTGAAACCAGATCGCACGGATGTAGTCTTTTTATTTCTTTTCGAAACTATGGGGAAAAAGCTTTGCCCTTATATTAATTAAGAGAGAGTTGGAGCAACAAGTTTAACAAGACCGAAAGTAAGATACAACCGGATTACTCTCCCGGTAAAATTTCTCCTAAACGTTTCGCTCCCGCAAGGGTCCAAATCTTAGTCTGATTCTTGATCTTCGAAAGAATGGCTTGCGAGGAGGTGTATTTGTTGCGGAACACCCTAGCATTCGTCTCATTCCAAATCTCCCAAGACGTCAAGAGGACAAGGGAGGCCAAGGCCTTGCGGTTGTAGACGCCACCACCGGTCATATGTTGCCACCACGCCTTGAGGGAGAGAGTCGGCCATAGGGATTGGTCAAAAGTGAGACCAAGCCAAGCCTTCAAAAGAGACCAAACTCTAGTGGTGAAGCGGCAATGAAGAAGAAGGTGGTCGACCGTCTCGGGCGTTGCTTTGCAAAGAGGGCAAAGCCCACAATTTTGCCAACCTCTACGGGCAAGGCGGTCCACCGTCCATAGCCGGTTTTGGAGGGCAAGCCACGCAAAGTACTTGGTCTTCGGAGGAGCCCAAACCTTCCACACCAAGCGCCTCATATCGGAGGATGTAGCGCCCAAGAATTGCACTTGGTAGGCCGACTTGGCGGAGTACTCCCCATCCGCCGTGAGGTTCCACACATCATGACTGCTTCTGTAGTGGAAAACCAAGTGGTACACAATAGCTTAAAAGTAAGAGAAATGTCTGTTCCAAATCATGGAAATAAGATTATTTTTTCTTTTTTGTCAACATTAGTACAATAACTTCCATCATCTTCTCTCCTCCAATGTCATCAAAGTAATTCATCTCTACTCTCGATACTCGCGAAAAAAAGTAATAGATCTCTCACTCCAAAACAAAATAAGATACTCATTTAGTTTCCAAAATAATCCGCCATCAGTTTATTAAACATCACAATGGCTTCTTAAATATGAAATTGGCGGGAACCAATATTTCAAGTATTTGACAGAGCAATTTGATGTGATGTTGTCTATTTACCCATCTTGTCGCCTGAACGTAGTGGAGCTGCTGCACTGTTGAAAATACCTTAAAGCATGTTGTTTCATTGTAGCTGAAACAAATTGAAAAGAAATGGTTATGAAACAGCACCGTGAAAACCTGGAGCAGAATTAGTTATTGCATGACTGTAACTCAAAGCCTATGTTAATAACTAAGAAAAAGAAATCCTGAAACTCGTGTACAATAAAATTGTGGGTAAGTTATACCTTTGTGCTTGCTGACAAACTAACCTTAATCATTGCACAAGAAAAAACCAAATCTTGGTCTGTGCAAGTTTGAAGCTCTTGTGAATCCAATTGTAAGTGTAGCCTGAATATCACGATTTCAGAAATCACTACAAGATACTCATTTAGTCTGAAGGTAGGGCAAGATAGATCAGGTTGAACTAAGACTTGCTTCCACCAACTGCAGGTGCTCTCCCATCTAAGATAGACCACTATCAACAAACCTACACATCGAAGAAGCAAAAAAATCACCCAAGGGATCGGAAGGACCTGCATTTTTTGCCTTTCCAGACTACTGCTGCAGCTCTAGGAATGCTGAGGACAGGGTCAGCATCAGTAGTCGGCGTCTCAAGCTCCACGCTAGCGTCGGAAGCGTTCTCGCCAGTGGATGGTAGACAGTGCTAGAGAGCCCAGCTGGGGAGTCTTCGTAGACATTACTTTGCACGCCTTCCAGTATTTCCATTTTCTGCATGAATATTCTGATTCCTAGCACCTATTATAGCCCCTATAACTTTACAAGAAATTCGAAGGTAGCCCGTATAAAATGCTCAAGAAAATTGAAGGTGTTCTCAGGGCAACTTTTCATGTTCAATATTATGGTACAAGGAAATACTTTTCAACAGTTCGAAGGTGTTCTCATGGCAACTTTTCATGTTCAATAGTATGGAAAAGGGTGCACAAATATAGACATAGATATTTTTTTGATGTAAATCGTTTTGTTTTAGTTGCAACAGATCAAGGATAAAAATATCTAAAAGGGTGCTTAAATATACAGATATACTTCCCTTCTAAACCTGTGCTAACCTGCAAAGAACAATTGGCTTGCTCTCTGAATCTTGTAAAGAAAACACTCAAACATCAGGAAATGCCAAGGAGAATCATCAAAAGGAGAAACATAGCTTGATAATGTGAACCAAACGAAAGATAAAAGGAGTTCAAAGTTCTTGGCATCCGTCATGACCCCCAAGCGTGTTTTCATGCATCATAATAACTTCAGGTACCTATATTGAGATGTAAATGTGGCAGCGTAGTAAACCTCAAGCTGCAAGAACATGATGGCATGCACCTGCATCAACAAAAATCATGCTTTGAAGTGATTTGCCTTGAACACCATAGAGAGATTACAAACCTAAACTAACATGAATAAAATTCAGCGTTAATCAGATATACTTTGAGCTATTAACTTGATATTAGAAAAAGAAAAATTGATGTAACAGGAAAGTAGAACTTCGTGAATAAAGAGATCTGAGCAAGAATGAAATAACAAAGTGCAGGTTAACTGGTGTAAAAAAAACACATAGGCAAAAAAAAACCTCACGAGGAGTGCAAGTTTTCAAACACGTGAATCAGAAGTTGACAGTGTAATCAATCAGTAGTGATCAAACAATATTCTTGTAACAATAGTCCATTTGTTCATGAAAAACAAGGTGTGCACAGTGTGTTCATAATAAGTTAATGACAGAAATAAGGTTTATCAGATACAGCAAAAATATTTGTTGACAATATTATGAACGGATCTCTTGTTACACCAAAGACTGCTGCTATTGAGTCGACCTACAATAAAAATGTTAATCCCCATGATCTAGGTCACAAAACATTCACTGCTAGCGTCAAGAGTAACGGTGTGCCCTGTAGACATCAAACAACAAATGACATATTCAGGAACATATAGCATTTTACGGAAACAGGGGACCAGATCAATCACCTTCCTCACGACCTCCACACGGCATCCGGTCCTCCCATCCTTCCTCCCATCTCCAAACACCTGCACCCACGACACAGAAGAGTTCATAGTCCACGGCAAAAAGGGATTACCAACAGACGTGCGGGTATGAGGTCGGAGAAGCGGGCGCATGCCTTGCACTGGGCGGGGGGCAAGGCGGAGTCCGCCGGCGTGAAGAGGGCGGAAGCCATTTGCGGGTAAGAATCCGCCGGCGGAGGGCCCATCTACTATCGTGGTGCTGGAAGAGGGCGCGGGGGGCTAGCGTCGGGAGGACGGGTGACGCCGGGGAGAGGAGAGGAAGGGACGGTGTCGGAGCGCAGGAAGGAGCGCGGAGAGGACGGGGCCGTGGCCCGTGGCAGAGCGCTCATGCCTGGGCGTGGGCGTGCGCGGCAGAGCCCTAGGCGGCGTGGATGGACGAACGGTCTATCAAAGGACGAGGGTAGGTTGATATGTATACGGGAGTTGTTAGGGAAATGGCGATTTTCAAGATGAGTAGTTCCTTCAGTGACGCAAGAATCAGAGAGATAAGCGCTAGGCGAGAAATTAGACCGCGGTTAGTTAGCGAGGGTTACGGCAGTGTGGTAGCATTTTCCGGTAATTATTGTGAAGTGTGACACCATAACACGCTCTCTCCTTTAATAGTAAAGACTAGCTGAATGTCCGTGCCTTGCAACGGAATAAAAAAATACATAGACACACTGATCAGACAATTTTGTAAGGTAAAATATGTGTGTGTCAAATACTGATTCTCTCGCTTGCTTCTTTTAGTCGTTGTCATCATTTCAAAACTTCATCTTGCCTTACAATCGCTTTGCCATATTTATTAAACTTAAGTGATGGCGGTATAATCTATGTTCGATGACAAATGAAACGTTCCTCAAATACAGGGGCAAAGGATGTGGTATTAAATGTCTTATTTACAAATCAGAATCACGTGCTGCAATATAGTGAGAATGTTTGTCTCTCCTTAATTTTCACAGGAAACAAAGAGAACACATTTGTGACCCCATGAAACTTTAAAAAAACAATATTGTGTATAATGGAGAAAATCAAACTACAAAACGACCCGATAACAAAAATGACCCCGGCCGCTTCCTTACACTTCTCCCATTTCATTGGTCTATGCATATCGTTTGAACTTTAAACAACAAACCCAGTTAGTCCGGGATCCCAAAAAACCGTTTACCTCGGCTGCCTCCTAGTTCTTCCAATTATATCACACATTACATTTGCAGCAACATCAAATGATTAACTAACATGAAACGAAAGAAAACGTTTACGGGAACCACCACAAAGATAAAGTTAATATCATGTCGTTCCCATCAATTTACACCACATCTTGGTGCTTAAGGGGAAACCGCAGTTTCATACTGTACCAGTGTACTACCTAGAAACATAATTCAGAATAAAAAATAATTCAAGTTGTTATATGGGAGTGAAGTGTCTTAACTGAACTGAGTGCAAGAAGAAAACAAGCTCTCACCAAGGTAATGCAGTGCTAAGCTCTTTCAGCCACACAACTCTTGGATCTCAACTCTTCGAAGCTTGCCAATCACACGACCTGGATATGCATAAATGTGATTTTGTATTATACAGTCATCATATCTTGTTGCTATGACCTGGACAGGAGAAAGAATTTGTATGTCTCAATAAGCTAAGAATTTGTATGACTCAGTAATATAATAAGGAAATAGATCAGTCTATTTAAACATTATAAACAATTTTTATGTAGCTTCGTCTGTCCATGCTGTATGACTCAGTAAGCTAATAATTCTCAGAAAATTGAAACCTAAAGGACAAAAAAGTCTAAATCTGCTCCTACAAATTATTGGGTACCACATAACCATAGTTTTTTTGAGGAAGGATCTGATCATATATTAAGGAGGCCAGACACTTTTACAGCAAGGTCCAGAAGAAACACAAAATTACAAAAGAACCCTGGAAAAGTGCACAAAGCACCCTCAGCCGCCGGAAGAAACGCAATCAGATCCAAAGCTTGCCCCAAGCTTCCTAGACGCCGGCGAGGTCGCCGTACCGCAAGCCGCCGGAGAGCAGACGCCGCCACAGCTTGTAGATGACCGCATGGACCGTCCGCCGCCGCGCGACGGAGCTGAAGCACGCTGAACGAGCACGGTCACAACGCCTGCACCCCAACACCGCCCAACCTCCAGCCGAGCCGCCGTCGTCCAGGACCACCACTGCCAACCCCCGACCATCTCCAGCCTCCACTCCCTCGCCACCGAGGCCGGCCGGAGTAGAAACACCGAAGAAAGCCACCTGCAAACCAAGCACCAAAACAGAGCACCCACCTCCCGCTGCTCCTCCCCCCGCCACCACGGCCGTCCAGAAGAGCAAGCAAGGAGAAGGAGGTCCGACGAAAAAGCTCCACGACCTTCCCGGCGACGAGGCCGGAACGGGGAAGAAGGGGGAGCACCACGCCCAAACACACCGCCGCCATCGCCTCCGTCCTCGACAGCAACGCCAGGGCACTCACACCTACGAAAACTACTACCTATCTACACCCGAGCAAGAGCCCCGAGCTCCCCCCCACCTCACGGTGCCAGAATGGCGACCGGAGGCGGAGGGGAGCGCGGATCTGCCGGCGAGCGGAGGGAAACTCGAAGTCGCCTTTTCCTCCGCCTCTCTCTACTGTAGACGGGGAACGATAAGGACGACGACAGAAGAAAACAACCATAGTTGGCCTGCATATTCTCATGGATCTAATTTCAATGATAGCTTACCTCAGAAGAAAACAACTGTAGCATCAAAACGGCCAGCTCCTTGTTGTACTCAAGTGCGGACAGTTAGACAAGTACAACCAGAATCAGTAATTCATTCACACACAAAAAAAAAAATCTGTAATTGATGGTCAACCTGTAACCAAACCAACTTCATGATCAAAAAGTAAAAAATCAAAACTGATTGCACCTTGCATCTAATATGGTGGACTTTTATTGAGGAGGAATTATGTGACAAAATAAAAATCATCCGAATCCTATCCGTTGAAAAGAATAAAAGTTGGCATAAGCATTATCGGTACAGCCCCAATTCGGTTATTGACGAGATCATTGTGTAGCAAAACGCATCAATCAACAACCATTATCCCAGACTCCCAGTCCATATGATTCCTCTTCAGTACAAAGAACTGAAAATTTGATAAAATAATTGCTATTCCTTGCAACATTCCTAATTTCTTGTGCTTTTGATCACATGAGCAGCTGCAAGCACAAGTTCATATGCAGACATGGTCACCGCTCACCGGCCGTGAGACCTGGACAAGGGTTGGAGGCAGAGGTGCAGATCCACGACCACACCCCATGAAGCTTAACAACGCCATGGTGGTTGGCTCACAGCACTAAGAGCAGGATTTCTCTGAAGCACACACCTGAGCACCAACTTGAATCGGCAACAGAGGGCCCTCATGCCATTGCCGGAATTTGGAAGATGAGGAGATGCCGGAGTGACCGATGCAGAAACTGACGAGGAACCTGATTTCACCTTGCGCAGCAGGTGGTCGCGAAGCTCATGCCGCTGTCGCCGCACCTTGGAGAGCCCATGGTCGACCACGGAGGAGTTTCAGAGTATGATTGTTAGGGTTTCGTGGGGTCACAAGCCCTCACGTCTTCACTATTTATAATAGGATCAGAGTACACGTACAATACATATATAGACAGAAATATACAGGCTAGACTACTTAACACACCCCCTCAATCTAAACCTCTACTAACTAGGTTGAGATTACCGTCTCACTCGTTATTTCTGGAACTCACTCTCTCTCTACAGTGCTCAGAGGAGATCTCGAGGGCGACTCGGGGTTCCCCGGCGGCCGCCGGCGTATCCGCGGGATTCCCTCCCCTCCGCCGGCCGCTACGGCGGCGGGAGGGTGGGGAATCCCCGGATCTGCGCTCCGGCGTTGTAAATAGAGGGTTCTGCGGCGGCGCGGCGGAGGCGGGGTGGCCGGCGTCGTCGTTTTGCAGATCTGTGACTTCCCCTCCACGGCGTCGTCCGCGACGGCGCCTCCAAGTCGCAGGTGCGTCCCCGTTCTGCCGCTGCTTCTTCCGGCCTCGGCGGCTGGCGGGTGTTGAGTGGGTGCAAGGCCGGAGGTGGAGATGCGAGGCGGCTGCTGCGTGGTGGTGCGGCGTGAAGGGGGTGGATCTGCGGCGCAGGCCCGGATCCGGGGCAGAAGAGGCTTGGGGCCACGGCCCCGGCCGATGTGCTACAACCGTCTTCAGATCCAGCTCGCTGGAGCTGGTGGATGACGCGGCTCAGCAACGCCTTCGGGCAAGGAGCTCTTCTGCTCCATGGATGCGAGCTCCGGCTGGAGTTCGGCGAGGCGAGGATGGCGTGGTGCAGCGGTGTCTGCTCTCTGTATTCTCCTTTTTTCTTGCTTGTAATCCGACCTTGTACTGGTTCCTTCTAGTATGAATACAAGTATGAAAAATTCAAAAAAAAAAAAACTAGGTTGAGATTGAACTTAAATCTGTCTAGCATCTGTCTAGTGGCTGGTTTAGTGAACACATCAGCCAACTGATCTTTAGTGGAAATAAATCTGACATCCAAGTGCCTGCTGCTACTCGTTCACGCACAAAATGGAAGTCTATCTCAATGTGCTTCGTACGAGCATGAAAGACTGGATTCGCCGTCAGATATGTAGAACCAAGGTTATCACACCATAAGATGGGTGGACGCTGCTGAGTTACACCAAGCTCTTTAAGAAGAGAATCAACCCATATTGCTTCAGCAGCCCCATTCGCCAATGCTTTGTACTCAGCCTCGGTACTAAACCTCGAGACTGTAGGTTGTTTCTTCGAACTCCAAGAGATAGATTCGGTCCAACAAACACAGCAAAGCCACTGTGGAGCGACGATCATCTACACAACCCGCCCAATCTGCATCAATGAAAATGCTAATGCATGAAGATGGGGATCTCCGAATCTGCAAGCCAACCTGGAGAGTCCCTTTGACATACCGCAGAATTCGCTTGACTTCTTCCCAATGAGCTTCAGTGGGCTGAGATAAAAACTGGCACACCTTATTCACCGCAAAAGAGATATCTGGTCGAGTAAGGGTCAGATACTGCAATCCTCCAACAACACTACTGAAAGGACATATCCTTCCCCACAGTGTTTTGATGTTTGTTGACAACACACTTAGATGTCTAATGTGTGTGCTAAAAGTGTGCAGGATTGTATCAATTAATATTGCACAGGTTTTGTCTCAAGAAAAGGAAGAAAGCAGTCTTCATTGCGTCAGCCGGTACTACCGGGTTCACCCCGGTACTACCGGGTGTTCTGCCATGCGGAACTACCGGGCCCAGTACCGGATCTCCAAAAGCT
This sequence comes from Poa pratensis, assembly GCA_947311845.1. Lineage (NCBI taxonomy): Eukaryota > Viridiplantae > Streptophyta > Magnoliopsida > Poales > Poaceae > Poa > Poa pratensis. The sequence continues at coordinate 18,540,677 of CAMZMU010000091.1, forward strand.
CTCTGGACTCGCTCGATTTAATCCGGTAGTAGCCCCGGTAGTAGCGCGGTACTACCGGGTGGGGAGCACTACCGGACCAGGCGGTCCGGTACTACCGATGCGCGCGTGGAGAGGCGTTGACCAGTCTGGCGCCAGGCCGTCAGTTCCCTGTCAGCCGGTACTACCGGGCGAGGCCCGGTACTACCGCTGCGGGCTGTTTACAGCTCCAACGGCCAGATTTCTGGGAGGGGTATTTATACCCCTCCACCTACCTCCGGTTGACTAAGCTTGATTCCTCACTCTCTCTCCACCATTGTTGCAAGCTTCAATCTACTAGAGCTCCCACTCCAACCACTCAAACACGTTGATACTTTGAGGAGTGAAGGAGGAGCCCTAGATCCGCATCTCCACCGAGCCGATTTGTCTACATCGACCTAGTCACTTGTAGATCTTGTGTAACTTGATACATTGGATACCTAGAAGATACTTGTGATTCTTGTGGCTTTGGTAGCCACAAGGATTAGCCGGGAGCCTCCAATTAAGTTGTGGAGACGCGACCCGGCCTTGTGATTCTTGTGGCTTTGGGAGCCGCGGGAATTTGGTGAGAGCCTCCAATTCGGTTGTGGAGTGTGCCTCATCCTTGTAAAGGTTTGTTGCCGACCTCGAGGGCATCATATAGTGGCTCGTGGATCTCCTCATCGGAGGATAACACGAGGGAGATACGGTGTGCCATATCAAGGCTATTCGGAGTTCACTTTGTGACTCCGCACCGCTCCAACGGAGACGTAGCTTCCATTGGGAAGTGAACTTCGGTAGAACATCTCCGCGTCACCGTGTGGTTATCTCTTAACCTTCCTTTACTCGTATTGCTAGCTTATCTTGTGTAGAATATCTTGCTAGCTTGTTTATTGCTCATCATATAGGATTGTTCATCTAGTTGCATATCTAGAGAACTTATATTTGAGCAATTCCCGAATTTGTATTAAAAGAAAAAAAAATTGTAGTTGCCTATTCACCCCCCCCCCTCTAGTCAACCTACTCGATCCTTTCAATTGGTATCAGAGCAAGGTCTCTTTATTAAGGGCTTAATCGCCTAAAGAGGAGGATGGCTAGTGCGGAGGATGTACAACGTGCTAAAGATGAGGAGTTAAGACTTGCTAAGGAACAAGAAAAATTTGATAGAGAACAACTTGATAAGAACTAATCGAAGCGGGAATAATCCCTCCCGAGGGTGATGCCCCAATCACCATGAAGTCCATGATTGAACTTTTTGGGTTCATGAAAGGCAAAATGGTGGATGAGGTGTATACTCGGGTATCTAATCAAAATGGCTCCTCATCATCCGCTAGCCCTATTAAGGGTGCTAGTGACAAGGATAAAAATGATAAACCTAATGAGAAGCCTTCTCTTAACTTTGCTCCACCTAGCTCTTATCTCACTCAAGTTTCACTCACTCAACCTCATATAACCAACCTTGGTAGACCCCCTCCTAAGCTTGATAATACTCGTTATTTCACTTGGAAGAAATCTATGGAGTCTTATTTTCGCAGCTCATCGGTGCATCTTTGGAGGGTGGTTCTACATGGTTTCAACCCAGTTGATCCCAACAACTTGACCAAGCAAGAAGAGATTGATGAGCAACTTGATGCAAATGCCAAGTACATTCTTGAGAGTGCTATGACCGCAAATGATGAAGATCATGTGCGGAATCTCAAAACTTGCAATGAGGCTTGGCTCTATCTTGAAACCGTGTATGAAGGAAATGAGGGCATTCAACGCTCCAATGCGGCCGTCCTTCAACATCAAGTTGACAACTTCATCATGCTAGACGAAGAGACTCCGACCGAACTTTACCGAAGACTCTACAAGCTTGTGGTGACATGTAGGGAAAATGGAAAGAAGGATATGGATGATGAATGGGTCAAGGCCAAGTTCCTTCAAGCAATTATGCCATATAGTGAAACTATGGTGATGAACCTCCATGCAAGAGCGGATTACACAACAATGACTCCCAATGACATCTTGGCTCAATTTGTCACATATGATACATTGAAGTCCACATCCAAGTCTTTCAACCAAGTCCGTGGCCCAAAGACTCTTGCTTTGAAGGCTCGTGTGGTAGACCATCCAAGATATGAAGAAAGCCCGGTCTATGAAGGTGAAGAAGACTTGGAGGGTGAGCTCAATGAAGTTCTTGCACTTGCCGCCACCCGGTTTTGGAACAAGAAGAACAAGAGCGTCAACCCTTCACCAATAAAAAGAATGTGCTTCAATTGTGGAAAGGACACTCATCTTGTGAAGGATTGCCCCTATGAAAGAAGAGAGGATAATGGTGGTCAACTCATTCTAAAGAAGAACAAGTACCACCCCAAGCCTACCTACATGAAGAGATCACCTCAAAAGGCTCTTGTGGCATCCCATGAAGAGGAATACGAGTCCGGAGGTGAGGAGGATAAAGAACCAAGTGAAGAAGTAGGAATGGCGGCTCTTGCAATGGGCACCCTTCCTCCATCATTGGCCAACCTCTTCTCATCTCCAAACGACGACAAGATCTCCAAGCCCATGTGCCTCATGGCCAAGGAAACAAAGGTGAATTCCCCACCAAAAATTACTATCTCCTCTAACCCATCACTATTGGATTGTGTTGAGGATGTAGGGAAAATTGAAGAAGAGGATAAAATTTCTATCTTCATTAGCAAGCTCCAAGGTCCAACCAAGAAAATGGTTGAGGCCCTCATGTATCAATATGGAGAAGCCAAGCATCTTCTTAATGTGAAGGATGTTAGGATTTGTGAGCTCGAAGGGCATGCATGTGATCATGCCGACAAATTGGTGAGCTAGAAGATCAACTTGTTGAGGAACAATTGCTCCGTGAGCAACTTGAGGAGACACATGCCATGGATCTTTCCAAGGCAAAAGAAACTCGTGAAACCTCTATTCAAATTGCTATTGATCTAAAAAGTAAAAATGAGGAACTTGTAGAGAGTCATAACAAACTCTTTGAGGGTTTTGAGCAACTTAGGGAAACCCACAAGGTGACCTCAAGTGAGCTCACTACACTCAAGGAGTCATATGCCAAACTACAAGCTCAATTTATCTATGCTAGCTTCACCACTTCTCATAATGATAAAGATGCAAATTCTTGTACCACTAACCCTTTATGTGTCAAGGCATCTCTTATTGAGGAAAACACTAGGTTGAAGGCCCAACTTGAGAAGGGCCTAGCCACTTGTATCCAAGGGGAAAAGAACCTCAATGATCTTTTGAGCAATCAAAAGGGAGTGGTTGGCAAAGAAGGAATTGGGTTCACACCCAACTCTAAGAAGGTCAACAACAAGAAGAAGAAGGCGACTCCCCCTTCCAAAGATATTGTTTTTGTGAAGGAGGGGGAGTTAGCCAAAGCAAATGACAACTCTATTGGGAGTGGTAATGTCACTAGGGGCAATGCCACTCACAATAACTTTGCGGGAAAATACAACCCCTCATATGTTCTTTTGAAATCTACAAATGGTTGTGTTTTTGCTAAATATGTTGGCTCTTCATATGGAGATGATTATCACTATGCTATTTGGGTTCCAAAGACCCTTGTGACTAACAAAAGAGGACCCATTCCAAAATGGGTACCTAAATCAAAGACTTGATTTATTGTAGGGTTTCTCTTCCGGTGGATCTTCATGGCTCATTGATAGTGGATGCTCATCCCATATGACCGGAAGCAAAGAACTAGTAAAGGACTTATTGAAACAACTACTCTCATTCTCTCATGTCACCGTTGGCAACAATGCAAGACTCAAGGTAGTGGGAGTTGGTAAAGTGGTGATCACTCCGGAGTTATCCATTGAGAAGGTCCTCCTTGTCGAATCTCTTTCATACAATTTACTTTCCGTTGGTCAATTATGCAATGCCGGTTACACCGTTATTTTTAATAAATACCACGTGACCATCCTTTTCACTCAAACACTCAATGTCGCCTTTGTTGGATTTCGTGAAAACGGTTTGTATGTGGTTGATTTCTCAAAAGAGACCACTCAAATCGCTACATGTTTAATGGCTAAAGGCGACAAGGGGTGGCTTTGGCATCGCCGACTTGGCCATGTCGGTATGAGAAATTTACAAACTCTTGTAAAGGGTGGACACGTGGTAGGACTAACCGATGTTAATTTTTCCAAAGATCGTCCTTGTAGTGCTTGCATAGCCGGAAAGATGCATGAAAAGAATCACCCCAAGAAGACCATTATCTCCACTAAGAGGCCTTTGGAGCTCCTTCATATGGATCTTTTGGGCCTCCCACATATGATAGTCTTGGTGGCAAGAAATATTGTTTGGTGATTGTGGATGATTACTCAAGATATTGTTGGACTTTCTACATCAAGAAGAAGAGTGAAACTCAAAAGATATTCATTGACTTTGCAACCCTAGTTCAACGCCAATATGACTCCAAGATTTTGGCAATTAGAAGTGACAATGGTACGGAGTTCAAGAATTACACTATGGATGATTTCCTAAGTGGGGAGGGCATTCAACACCAATATTCCGCTGCATATACTCCCCAACAAAATGGTGTTGCCGAAAGGAAGAACCGCACTCTTATTGATATGGCAAGAACTATGATGGCCGAATTTAATTCCCCATACAACTTTTGGGCCGAAGCCATCAACACCGCTTGTCATTACTCAAACCGGCTCTTCTTCCGTCCTCTCAAGGACATGACACCATATGAACTCCTCACCGGTAAAAAGCCAAATGTATCTTACTTTCGAGTCTTTGGATGCAAATGCCATGTTTACATTAAAGGTTGCAAAATTGCTAAATTTGAATCTAGATCTTTTGATGGTATATTTGTTGGATATGCCGCAAAGTCTCATGCTTATAGGGTCTACAACATATCCACCGGGTGTGTTGAAGAATCTATGAACGTGGAGTTTGTCGAGGATAATGGCTCCCAAGCGGAGCATATTGATCATGATGATGTAGGTGATGATCTCCATCTCAAGCCATAAGAACTATGGGGATTGGAGAACTAATTCCTATTGAAGGACCCATTGATGATACTCAAGAAGAAGGAACAAGTTCTACTCAAGTTGAGCCATCCACCTCAAATATTGATCAAGAAGATGGTCAAGACCCACCCAACTCTAGTGGTGAACAAGAACATAATGAACCCACAACTCCAAGAACTCCACTTCGGGTTGACCATGAGCAAGATAAAGGCAATGATGAAGATATTTGTGTTGGTGAAACAATTGGTCAAGCCTCGGAACGCCGGGTCATCCGGCGTGCATCAAAATTGGATTACCAACAACACTTCAAAGAAAATATCCTTGGGAGTATCCGTAGAGGTGTGTCCACACGCAATCAATTATCTAACTTTTGTGGTCATGTCTCTTGTTTGTCTAGCTTAGAACCTCTCAAGGTATATGATGCTCTTGAAGACATGGATTGGGTTGCGGCTATGCATGAAGAGTTGAACAACTTCGAGCGCAACAAAGTATGGTCATTAGTGGAAAGACCCAATGACTCCTCCCATAATGTCATTGGAACCAAGTGGATATTTAAGAACAAGCAAGACTCACATGGTCAAGTCATTCGCAACAAAGCAAGATTGGTTGCACAAGGCTACACCCAAATCGAAGGAGTCGACTACGGTGAAACCTATGCCCCCGTTGCTAGACTTGAATCCATTCGCTTACTAATTGCTTATGCATCTACTCATAATATTGTCTTATATCAAATGGATGTTAAAAGTGCTTTCTTAAATGGTCCACTAAATGAATTGGTGTATGTTAAACAACCACCGGGTTTCGAAGACCCTAAATTTCCTAACCACGTCTACTTACTACATAAGGCTCTTTATGGGCTCAAGCAAGCTCCACGTGCTTGGTATGATCATCTCAAGGAGTTCTTAGTAGACCGTGGCTTTGAAATTGGGGTAATAGATCCCACTCTTTTTACAAAAAGGGTAAATGGAGATTTTTTCGTATGCCAAATATATGTTGATGATATTATCTTTGGTTCCACTAACCGTGAATTTAGTGATCAATTTGGCAAGCTAATGACCAAGGAATTTGAGATGTCCATGATGGGAAAATTGAATTATTTTCTTGGCTTTGAAATCCACCAATTTCGAGAAGGAACATTCTTATGTCAAGCCAAGTATATTAAGGACATGCTCAAGAAATTTGATATGAACAATGCCAAGCCATATAAGTTTCCCATGGACTCCAAGGCGGATCTTCACTTAGATCCGGATGGTAAGGAAGTTGATCAAAAGCTTTATCGTTCTATGATTGGATCTTTGCTTTACCTTTGTGCATCTAGACCGGATATTATGTTTAGTGTGGGTATGTGTGCAAGATTCCAATCAAGTCCTAGGGAAAGTCATGAAACCGCGGTCAAAAGGATTCTAAGATATTTGTTGGATACTCCCAACTATGGTCTTTGGTATCCCCATGGTACAAGCTTTGATCTTGTTGGTTATTCGGATGCGGATTGGGCGGGTTGCAAAATGGATAGAAAATCAACTTCGGGTACATGCCAATTCCTTGGTAGGTCCCTTGTGAGTTGGTCTTCCAAGAAGCAAAATTGTGTGGCCTCGTCATCCACCGAAGCCGAATACATCGCCGCCGGTAGTTGTTGTGCACAATTATTATGGATGAGGCAAACTTTAAAGGATTATGGTGTCATTTGTGACAAAGTGCCTCTTTTATGTGACAATGAAAGTGCTATTAAAATTGCACACAACCCGGTTCTTCATGGCAAGACCAAGCACATTGAGATTCGGTATCATTTTATTCGAGACCATGTTGAGAAGGGTGATATTGCAATCAAGTATGTCAACACCAAGCATCAACTCGCCGATATGTTCACGAAGCCTCTTGGTGAAGCAAGATTCAAGGAGTTGAGAGGAGAACTAAATGTGGTGGACATATCCAATTGGATTTAGTGGATTTCTTGCATACCTACCCATATTAGACGATACTTATTTGGTTTAGATGTAGGCATGGACATAGGGGGAGTGCGGTCCTAATCCATTGGACCATCCCTCCCCCCATTATGCCGATAGTAAGAATTCATTTGCATCTCTATATTCGTTCTATGAATTGTGAGCTTAAATGACGAGTAGTGGCCGTGGACCAAGATATATCTTCGCGGTATCACACCACATACTCATACATGGTGGCCTCGGCCACCGCCCTCTTCCTTGTGAAGAGTTGGTTTCATTTGGATTTTATTGGTTTTCTAGTGCTCCTATGGAAAACATGCTCAATTTGGTGTTTTTGTGTGTGTTTGATTCTTGCAAATTGAGTATGAAGTACCATCTCCAGTGTGTTGATCTAATCCTATGCCTTTCATCTATCTCAAAACAACTTCCATCTTGCACAAGTTCAAATTCCTTACACAAAAAGAGAAAACTGGGGTTTCTTAGGAGGCCCCGGTAGTACCGCCGGTGGGATCCGGTAGTACCGGGCTCTGAATCTAAGCAGTTCTGCTGCTCGCAAAGATTCAGGCCCCGGTAGTACCGGATGTCCGCCCCGGTACTACCGGGAATCACGGGTATCTAATATCACCGTGCGGGCAGGGTGGGGGTTATTCCCCATTTTCCCCACCCGCACGAACCACCCCGTCGCCTCCTCTGTCCTGCTCCGGCCGCCGCCCTAGGCCGCCGGTCTCCGCCATCTCCGGCCAGATCTGCTCCGTGGGAGCGATCCCCTCGTCGATCTCCTCCATGGCCTCCGGTATTTCCCCGTTCTTTGCATTCTTTGTTTCTAGATCTTGAAACCTAGATGTATGGAGAGGAAATGTTGGTAGCTCCGTTGGCAACGGTTAAAGTTGGATGGATGATCACCTAGGCCTTGTTAGCTAGCATCTAGTGTAATGTATGGTTGAATCTCTCGATTTTGTGCCATTTCAGTCTTGAATCGGCTCAGCCGGTACTACCGGGCTAAGCCCGGTACTACCGGGTTTTCCAAATTTGCTCGATTCAACCATTCTTTACATCTATTGGCTAGTTTTTGATTCCTTATCCGTGAACTTGTGCACTCATCTATTCCCTGCCCTACCTATATGCTGTTTCACAGGTAGCCGCCGTGGTACCAAGAAGCCACGTCTTGTGGAGGATGAGATTGAGAAGAAGAAGAAGAGGAAGTTTGCCTGCTCGCACCACAGCCAGAACTCAAGCAAGAGGAAGAACTCAGCTGCTGCTCGTACCACCACTGCTCCCCCGAGAGCCCGCAAAGCACTTCACTTATGGAAGAATGAGACTATCAGAAGCTCAGAGAAGAGAATCCCTATGCTGAGGAGAGGTCACCCTTGTGCGGAATCCGCACTTTTACACAAATGATCAAGAAGCCATCTACAAGGAAATCTATCTCCACAAGGATTACTCCGTGGTTGTCCAACACACTCTTGATATTCCTTACATGAGAAACTCGAAGCACAAGGGCTATTTTGATGAGACACTTGCTATGTGTGAAGAGTTTGGGCTGATTGACATCATGAAGGAGAACCATCCCTACATTGAGTACTACATCATTCAGTTCTTTGCCACCGTCTACCTTGACCATGATGAAGCCCGGACCCTATGGTGGATGACCAAGGACACCTTGCTTTCTGCCACCTTGGCGGAGTTTGGAGAGCTTCTAGGCTATGAAGACAAGGGTGAGAGTGTTGCTAGTGGATGGAGATGCCATGACAATGATCGATCAGCTCCAAGGATGTTCTTGGACCAATCACTATGGAAAGAGGCACCACCGGTAAAACTGCTCATCTTGTGCGTCCTTTGAGATTCTCCACCGTGTCTATAGAAACTATTGCTCCCGTGTGGGAAACTGGGATGAGGTTCATGGCTTCATGTTTGACCTTCTCAAGCTCTCATATGAAAATCAAGGCAAAGGCAAGAAGCTTGATGTGATGGATTGGATGTGGAATGACTTGTGGTCCACAATCATTGATAGAAGGGCCCCCATCTATGGCCCATACATTATGAAGCTCATTCGCCGCAAGTGGGCTCTCAAGAAGAATGGAGAAGATATCATGAAGGATGGCAGCCCGTTGTGGCTCATCTGTGAAGGAACTGCGTATCAAGCCTCATGCTCCTCCCAAAACCAGCCCATTGATCCCGAGGCTGCTGCTGAAGCTGAGAGAGCTAGTGGGAGTGCACCTCCTCTTGAGGAACCTTCATGGTTCAAGAAGCTGCAGATTAAGGCCAAGAGGGCCTTTTGCCTCAAACTGGATTTGGAAGACCGTCTGTATGAAGCTCATGTGTATCACAAGAAGGCAGCTCAGCGACACAAAGCAATGATGAGGCATATGCAGATTACCGTCTCCGATGGTTCTGAAGAAGATATCACTCCAAAGGAGGAATGGGTGTCCAAGCATGGTTACTGGAGTGATGAAGATGCTCCTCCACATGGTGATCGCTTTCAGGCCTCCTCTTCGACCCACCACGGCGCGGGTGGAGCTTGATGCTCCTAGGGACGTGTTAGCATCGCGCTTCTCCCTTTTTGGCATTTCGATGACAAAGGGGGAGAATGTGTTCTATTTAGGATGAGCCGTGGGATTTGCATGGGTGGAAACACAAGCTTGCACTTCGTTTGATCTTTATGCTTGTGTTTCATCTTTTATCTTTATTTGGATATTTGCTTTGAACTTCTCTATGCATGATGTAAGACATGCCTTGAACTTATGGTATTGTAATAAGACCTATCTAGTATGTTACTTGCTTATTGTTGCTTATATTGTGCAAGTTGTTTTAATTGTTATCCATATGAACTTGCTTGGTTGTAAAATATAGGGGGAGCTCCGCCCATTTTATATGGTGTGTTTTTGCATTCAAAAGCAAATTCCTAATAAACACACAATTTGGAGAGCCCCGTCTATCTTTTGCAAATCATTTGTTTCTCCTAAGTGTGTTGTCATCAAACACCAAAAAGGGGGAGATTGAAAGGACATATCCTTCCCCACAGTGTTTTGATGTTTGTTGACAACACACTTAGATGTCTAATGTGTGTGCTAAAAGTGTGCAGGATTGTATCAATTAATATTGCACAGGTTTTGTCTCAAGAAAAGGAAGAGAAGCAGTCTTCATTGCGTCAGCCGGTACTACCGGGTTCACCCCGGTACTACCGGGTGTTCTGCCATGCGGAACTACCGGGCCCAGTACCGGGCCCAGTACCGGATCTCCAAAAGCTCTCTGGACTCGCTCGATTTAATCCGGTAGTAGCCCCGGTAGTAGCGCGGTACTACCGGGTGGGGAGCACTACCGGACCAGGCGGTCCGGTACTACCGATGCGCGCGTGGAGAGGCGTTGACCAGTCTGGCGCCAGGCCGTCAGTTCCCTGTCAGCCGGTACTACCGGGCGAGGCCCGGTACTACCGCTGCGGGCTGTTTACAGCTCCAACGGCCAGATTTCTGGGAGGGGTATTTATACCCCTCCACCTACCTCCGGTTGACTAAGCTTGATTCCTCACTCTCTCTCCACCATTGTTGCAAGCTTCAATCTACTAGAGCTCCCACTCCAACCACTCAAACACGTTGATACTTTGAGGAGTGAAGGAGGAGCCCTAGATCCGCATCTCCACCGAGCCGATTTGTCTACATCGACCTAGTCACTTGTAGATCTTGTGTAACTTGATACATTGGATACCTAGAAGATACTTGTGATTCTTGTGGCTTTGGTAGCCACAAGGATTAGCCGGGAGCCTCCAATTAAGTTGTGGAGACGCGACCCGGCCTTGTGATTCTTGTGGCTTTGGGAGCCGCGGGAATTTGGTGAGAGCCTCCAATTCGGTTGTGGAGTGTGCCTCATCCTTGTAAAGGTTTGTTGCCGACCTCGAGGGCATCATATAGTGGCTCGTGGATCTCCTCATCGGAGGATAACACGAGGGAGATACGGTGTGCCATATCAAGGCTATTCGGAGTTCACTTTGTGACTCCGCACCGCTCCAACGGAGACGTAGCTTCCATTGGGAAGTGAACTTCGGTAGAACATCTCCGCGTCACCGTGTGGTTATCTCTTAACCTTCCTTTACTCGTATTGCTAGCTTATCTTGTGTAGAATATCTTGCTAGCTTGTTTATTGCTCATCATATAGGATTGTTCATCTAGTTGCATATCTAGAGAACTTATATTTGAGCAATTCCCGAATTTGTATTAAAAGAAAAAGAAAATTTGTAGTTGCCTATTCACCCCCCCCCTCTAGTCAACCTACTCGATCCTTTCAACTACGATACCGGAAAGCATCATCTGTACTAAGTACAGCACCTGTATCACGGGCCAGTGTCTCTGTCGTGCTCAAAGGAGTGGGAGTGGGATTACAATTCTCCATATTGACTCGATGAAGAAGATCAAGAGCATACTTCCGCTGAGTCAATGTCATGCCCCCTGAATTGTAAGACGCTTCAAGACCAAGAAAATAATCCAGCTTACCCATATCCTTAATGGAAAGGCGGCAGCAAGAGCATGTACCAAGCGATCAACAGCCTCGGAAGTAGAGCCAGCAATGACAATGTCGTCAACATAAACTAGCATATAAATCTGAATCCCATCCCAAGAGAAAATGAACAAGGATGTATCGGCCTTCGAAGAAGAGAAGCCAAGCTGATAAAGAAGCTGGCTCAAGCGGGCATACCATGCGCGTGGTGACTGCTTCAGACCATAAATAGACCGTTGGACCTTGCAAACATGCGAGGGATATCGGACATCCTCAAAACCGGGCGGCTGCTGCATATAAACATCTTCTGTCAGGAACCCATGAAGGAAGGCATTGCTAACATCCACTTGCCGAAGACTCCAATCACGAGAAACTGCAAGTGAGAGCACAAGACGGACAGTCGCAGGTTTCACAACCGGACTAAATGTATCACCATAGTCAATCCCATGCTGCTGGGTGAAACCACGAGCCACCAAACGAGCCTTGTGTTTGTCGATGCTCCCATCAGGACGGTGTTTGGTTTTAAAAATCCACTTACTGCCAACGATAATGACGCCAGGGGGCGCGGAACCAAAGTCCATGTCCCGGTCTGCGTGAGGGCAGCAAATTCATCCGCCATAGCTGCACTCCATTCAGGCTCCTGCAGCGCTTCTCGACGTGAGACCGGTGCAGCAAAGAACGCCCGTCGACGTGGGTCATAGCGGACTGTCCCATCGGTATAGGCCTTCTCCTTCCTGGTGTTGTCACGCGCACGCGTCACCATGACGTGCGTGGGGACATCAACGACAGGCGGTGGAGCAGCTGACGGTGTCGCGGCCGATTCATCGGCAGTGGGCGGCACGAGCTGCCCCTGGTACAGAGGAGCGACCGAGGGCGTATGTGTAGTGGCGAGAGGAGCCACGCCGGGAGCAGCAGATGCTGGGCCAGCTCCAGACGAAGATGGGCCGCCGGCAGCACGAAGATGGGCCGGCGTCTGTCCTTGGCCGGGCGCTTGCGAAGAGGAGGCCGCACGGAGCGGCGAGCCGTGCATGGCCGCTCCTGTTACGTCGATCGGCGACGCTGGAGAGCGCTCCTGATTCTGCACCAGAGGTTCCTGGAGAAAAATAGCGTCTGACACAGGAACATTTGTGGACAAATACGACAGGTCATAATTTCGCATTGGTGTACTCGTAACCGGTTCATCGGAAGGAAAAAACAATGGACTGTTCTAGAGTGGACACGTCAACGGATACTCCGGTGTAGCAAAAGGAAACACCGTCTCATCAAAGACTACATCACGAGAAATATAAATACGCCCCGTGGATTTATCCAAGCATTTGTACCCCTTGTGCATCGGGCTATACCCGAGAAAGACACACATCTTAGATCGGAAGTCTAATTTGTGCGAGTATATTTGCGAAGACTAGGCCAACACGCGCATCCAAAAATACGAAGAAACGAATAATTTGGCTGGACGTGAAGAAGGCGAAAAATAGGTGTCTCATTTTTTATAACTGGCGTAGGCATACGGTTGATGAGATAACATGCCGTAAGGAACGCTTCATCCCAATAGTGAAGGGGAAGTGAAGAAAGAGTGAGTAGGGCAAGACCTGTTTCAACCAGGTGACGGTGTTTGCGCTCAGCAATACCGTTCTGTTGGGATGTGTGTGGGCAGGACACACGGTGTGAGATCCCCGTGCGCCGGAAGAACTGGTGAAGGCGTTGATATTCCCCACCCCAATCAGATTGGACAGCCTTTATTTTGGCGTTCAAAAGACGCTCAACGTGAGCCTGGAAAGCGTAGAAAATCTGCTCAACATCAGACTTGTTCTTAAGAAGATAAATCCAGCAAAAACGAGAGTAGTCATCAACAAAGCTAACATAGTATTTGTACCCCCCCCCCCCCCCCCGGAAGAAACACGTGCTGGACCCCAAACATCAGAATGTATTAACTCAAGAGGCATAGTAGTAACATGAGACGACAATGAGTAAGGCAACTGATGACTTTTAGCACGCTGACAAGCATCACACACGAGGGATACATTGTCTAACGACGAACAAGAAAGCTCATTTGTTCTAACAATAGATTGTACTACATTATTTGATGGATGACCGAGACGCTGATGCCACTGTGATGGCGTGACCTTGACACTAGCGGAGACGTGACGAGTGGAGGTTGACGACGCTTTGGCAAACGGAATGGGGTAGAGTCCTCCCTGACTTCTACCTTGTAGGACGGTTCTCCCCATGGCCTTGTCCTTAACAAAGAAAGCATGACGGTGAAATTCAACAAACACGTCATTATCGAAACTAGACGATAGACAGAGAGAAGATGTTTGCTAATATGGGGAACATGAAGAACATTATTTAGATGAAGTAATGAACCGGCTAGATTCGAATAACCAATATGCGAAATTGACAAACCTGAACCATTAGCCACTTGCACTTGATCCTTGCCACCATATCGCTCGTAGAACTGAAGGCGCTCGAGTTCACTCGTCAGGTGATCCGTGGCGCCGGTGTCCAGATGCCAGTGATGGTTCTCGCCACCACTTGTCGAAGCCGAGTTGCCGGAGCGCTGGTTGTGCTCCGCTGCCCGACGACAATCGGGAGCGAGATGCCCCCAGTAGCCGCAGCGTGGACGCCAGCGCTGGCGACCTCCTCCTCCGTTGCGGCCACCGCCGCCACCGTTGCCGCTGTTGCGGTTGTCACTGCCATAGGTGTTGCCGCCACCGTAGGCGTTCCCGCCACCATAGGCGTTGTTGCCCCCGTAGGGGTTGCCACCCCCGTAGATGTTGCCGCCCCCGTAGGGGCGAGTTCCGCCACCGCTGCCCTGATGAGGAGGAGGCTGGTTGTAGTCCTGGACGCAAGGGTGCTGGCCGGTGGGAGGTGCAGGGCGCGAGACAGCGTTGGCCGACGAGGTCCACCCTTCGGCTTGTGCTTGCTGCGCCTGAAGGGCCTCGAAGGAGAGGATATGTGCGTAGAAATCGGGGTAGGACACGGACTGGTTTCCAACAGTGAGCGATGCCGCGATGGAGTTGAACGCGCAGCCGAGTCCGGTGATAATGTAATCGACGAGTTCGTCGTTGGAGATAGGAGAGCCAGCGGCAGCCATGGTGTCTGCAAGGGACTTCATCATGTGCATATATTCAGCTGCGGGTTTGTCCTCCTTCCGCAGGGACTAGAGTTGACGTCTGATGTGTCGGACGTTTGCGCGGCTGTGAGCGCCGAACATGGCGTGAATAGACGTCCACACCTCGGCGGCATTTTTGCTGCCAATCAGCTGAGCAGCGATGGTAGGTTCCATGGCGCTGAGAAGGAATCCCAGAACCTTCTGGTCCTGAGTCACCCAATGGTGGTAGGCGACGTTGGGGATGGTCACGGCCTTCTCGCCTTCTCCCTGGGTGATCTCCTTGGCCGGCGCTGCCACGGTTCCGTCGAGGTGACCATGAAGACCGGCGCCGGACAGGTTGGGCAAGAGGAGTCCCTTCCACAGCATGAAGTTGCTGTGGTCGAGGCGGACGGGGATCGTCGGAGCGATCGCGCCACCGGAGGCGGGCGTCGACGAGATGAGCGCTCCGGCCACGTCCGATACCTGGAGAGCGGAAGTCATCGCCGGCGGAGAGAGGGCTCACACGGCGGAGAGAGAGAGAGAGCTCGCGCGACGGCGGAGATAGGGCTCACGCGGCGCAGATGGTTTTTCGGCGGCGGCGCGTGGAGATCGTGCTCTGATACCAAGTTTCAGAGTATGATTGTTAGGGTTTCGTGGGGTCACAAGCCCTCACGTCTTCACTATTTATAATAGGATCAGAGTACACGTACAATACATGTATAGACAGAAATATACAGGCTAGACTACTTAACAGGAGGGACGCGAGAACTAGAGCCTTGCGATTAAGGCCGAGAGAGGGCCTCAGCCAACGGGTGCAGACGCTGAGCTGGAACTCCGCCCGGATGGACTTGAGAGAGGAGCGGACGCGCCTCGGGAAGCTCACCACCACCATCTCCAAGGACCGCACGGGCGGACTTGAGAGAGGGCCTCGGCCAACGGGTGCAGACGCAGAGGAAGGACCAAGGATGCGGCCGGTGCGAGCATACTCGACGGCGGCGGGAGGGATATGGGAGGTCCCCGATAACCCGGGTCCGGAACAGAGGTCTAGTCGCCGTCGGCAGGCCACTGGGAGGTCGTAACCGACGGGACCTCGAGCCGATGTGGCTGAGAGGAGCATGCGCATAGCGCCAACCCGGCGTGGACTTGGCGTCGCCTGGTGCCCGCTCATGTCTTGCGGAAAGCCGAGCCAAGGAGGATGGGTCGGCGGCGGTTGCGCAAGCGACAATCTAGCGGGCGCGAGAGAAGCGGCGAGATGGCGTGCTGTTGGTACTTCACTACTTTTTTTTTTGAGAACACAGTACAACACAGACGCTCACAAATACGCACGTACACTCACCCCTATGAACGCACACACGCACACCCTACCCCTATGAGCACCTCTAAAGGACTGAGCCGACAGATCTTGAGGTTGACGAAGTCACCACAGGCGTCTCGCTGTTGACGGGCACGCCACCTACCACTGAAAGAATAGCGCCGGATAAACCTGGAATAAATCCAGTAAATGCAAACGCCCATACCAAGTCTAGGACTTGAATCTGGGTGTGCTAGTTCCACCGCAGGGAACCCAACCATCAGAGCCAAGCTCCATTTGCAGTCCAATGCACGCCAAAAAAAATGATTGAAAAATAATAGGGGACCAATCTATTATGTGTTTTTCATTATAACCAACAAAGTTATACATATATAAAGATAAACTGAGGTACATATTTATAAAGGGAGATAGGGATATGAAGAAGAAAACCAAAGAACTATAAGCTATTTAATCATGAATTACGATTGTTTCTATTTTGAGGGAGAGACGCAACACCAAATTAACTCCAGATCTCTTATGAAGAGGATATGCCAGCAAGCCATGGAAAAGGAACCTTATGCTACAAAATCAATCTTCTGCTTCCAAATATTCTAGAGAACACAAGTGACTACTTGAAGAAAACATGGCCCCAAGAAGGCAGGCTTGGCAGCAGAGAACATTTAATAAATATCAACATTGTATGACCAAGTGATGCCAATATTTGCCCAACATCTTCTACCAAAAGAAAAAGTTAAAGTAACAAATGTTCTCTTGTTTCTCTGATCCTCCTACAACACATTCATGGTTAACTCCAAAGGTGAAATGCCAGTTTATTATCTCCATCATATCTGTAATGCTTAGCCTATCCACCAATAATAACCAGGCAAACACCTTCTGTTTGGATAAATTCTTCCATTTCCAAAGCTTCTTTAACATCTCTAGTGTTTAGTCTGTAAGTGGATGGCGCGCAGGACATATTCAGCGCCGCGCAGGATGGCTGCTGGTGACGGCGGAACGCTTTCAGCGACGCGGGCTCCCACACCGAATATCCATTTGCGGAATCATAGTCAGCACGAAGCTCGTGGTTGTCACAGACATGGCGTTGCCGGCATCCTCCATGTTAGAGCCTTCGCCGCAGATTATCTATCCAAGGAGATGCGGATGTCAGTTCCCAGGCTGCATGTGCAGAGCGCAAGTACAGAGAATTAATGTCAACTAAACCTGAATTGCCATAATAAAGAACCTAGAAAATAAAATGGAGCTTTGTTGCGTACATGCATACATACTACTCAATTCTATTCCTCATAGTGAAAACCTAGAAAACAAACTGAAAGAAGGATCTCGGTTAGACAGTTATATTCCTCATGTTGAAAATAGAACATAAGCTAGCAGCATGAAAATAACTAAAATAATTGTGGAAAGAAAGATAAGAGCACTCAAGAAACTCACGTGCTTGCCCTTCTTGACAATTACACGGCACAACACCAGTGATGGACTTCATGCCAAGCTTCAGCATGACCGTCCTGTTCTTTTTCTCACTCCGACTCTGCTTCACTTGCATCACTCCTGGTCATTAGATCATAGGAGTTTACATTTGAGAATGGAGATCGGTTTAAACTAAGTTCTAAATTGCCAGGAAAAAAAGATATCATGCAACTAAACAGCTTCATTGCAAACTCAATTAGCGAACTCACTTCCTGACGGACTGGAGTGAGGCAACCATATTAGGCTTCTTTCAGAGTAAATGATGATCCAAAGTCATCAACATCTGACCAGATTCAACATTCATCATGCCCTGCGCCACAGTGCCACTGGAAGTAACACATATGATGTTTAGAATAAAATTAGAAGCAGCAATCGGCAAGATGTGTATAGTTTGAATGTAAAGTATTATTTCAGAAACTTGCCTCCCACTGTTCTAACCGAAGAGAATAACTGCTTCATTCTACATTTCCATCGCAAAAATCACTGTTTTCTTCATTTCCATTGCAAAAATCAGAAGCTGGGAATAATAATGTTAGCTGAGACATTGCATAAAAGAGAAACAGAAACAACTACCACTATTTTGGAGTATATAATACAGTGACAAAACATTTCCATGCATGCCAAGTAAGAATGTGAGTATACCAGACTAAATACATCGATGTGCATTTCAAAGGCAACCCAAAATTCCATGGTCGTAAAACAAAAATGGTCTCCATCTCAACTAATCTCCATCGATTCCTGTGTATCACAACAAAATTATGGATATTTGCAAAATGTGGTCAAGTGATATAATGATGAGTAAGCTACAAGCAAGTAGCATGTGTGGAGGAAATAAATATGATCCTGAAGTAACCTCAAAGTACATTAGCAGAAGGAAAAGGACCAGGACCATGTGCATGGAGCATCAGGGCATCCACTGGCTAGCATATTATCAACAGACATATTTTTTCTTCCAAGAAGCAATGAATACCACCCACAACGATCACATACACATAAATATCTTTAAGTACACTGCATCTTGAGAAAGATTTAGGGAAATGCACAATAACTGAATATGGGAAAGGAAATGCAATTCCCTTGGCTAGATAACTTTGCATTTCTAATGGGCTCTTACACTGTGAAGCGAGTCTTTCGATAATTTTCAGGACCAAGTGAAGGAGCAAAACCTCTATTAATGTGCAACATCCAAATTATTGGACCATAGTTTTAGTGAAGCTAGGCCTAACAAGACGGTCCATATATTTACTGGTGACAGTCCCCTTCACACGGTTGCCTTGCATGTGTGCAATGCCACCATGATCCCCACAAGAAATTCATTAATTCCTTCAAACAACTAAGAGTACTTTCAAACAAATAAAAATAATGAAATTGCTTTTTCAGAACAACAAATCTGAAACCGTACCTTTGACTCATTATGGTTAAGTCAGCAATCGAAATTTGAGTGCAGCATCATGCACACACGTATCATCTCTTTGATAGAACATCTTCCACAGATATACTGGTTGTAGTTAGTACATATCACAGAGTTTAATCACACAACATTAAGTTAATGTCATATTATCCAAAGAAGGCAGCACACAGTTTACATCTAACAAAAGGACATACTGAACAAGGGGATATACTTGTTCATAGCCAATTGTAATAGCAAAAAAGCAAGACCCGTTTAAGAATAAGAAGCGAGATACAAAATACATAGCTGGTGTTAGCCTAGAAACACATGAAGATTGTGCTAGTCGCTCTTCGACTTACACATTTCATCCATTCAAAAGTGTAAGTGTGAATCTGGTCCCCTCCATCTGACTTCCGAGAAGAGGCACTTAGCTACAGCCATGAAGTCACCATGGCTGAGCAGATATCAACTCAAACCGTGATTAACCATGAATTCATGAAAATGGTACCATCTATATAAAATCTAAGAATATGCATTTGAGCAGACTAATCGTGAACAAACACGGATTAGAAAATCATCTACCTTGCTCTGGCCATCGATTGCAGGACTGTGCTGAAGATACCAATCCGATCCATGTTGATTGTTGAACCTTGAAATGCAGATACGTTGAAATTTCTTGCAAGGAATCCAGAAGCATTGGAGCAGCAGCACGCCGTCGAGCTGGGTGCAGGGACGGTAGTGCGTAGACATACGGCCGGGTGCAGACGGCGGGCGTCGCCCACGTCGGGCAGTATGATGGCGGGGCCCTCGCGTAGAGCAGTGCAGATGCGACGTGCTTGCGTATGACAGGGCGGCGAGGCGCCCTCGCGTCGGGTAGGGCGCTGCTGCGGGCGGGGCGTCGTGTGCAGATCGGCGGCGGTGTCCCGGCGTTGTGCACCGGATGGTGGGGAGGAACTGGGAGATGGGATTGGATTCGTCGACATGGAGAGGAGTGCAGGGCCAAGCGGTCTGGGGAGGGCGACGGCCGAGAAAGGGCGGCGGACGATTATTCCATCGGCCGCGGGGAGCGTTGGAGTTTTGGCGTGCAGGCTGCGGTGACCTCGCTTGACGGCGTGCAGGCTGCGGCGGGAGAGCGTTGGTGGCGGCAGGGTCGGCGGCGCGGTGGAGAGTGCCGTCCGGCGGCGCGGTGAGAGGAGCGTCCGGCGGCGCGGTGAGGTAGGCGGCCGTCGGCGCGGTGAGAGGAGAGTCTGGCGGGGCGGTGAGTCCTTCGGCGCAGTGAAAGGAGGAGAGTGGGGGTCGTGGGGTGGGGAACGTGGTCGTCGGCGTGGGCCGGTTGCTGACGTTTTTTTTTCGTTAAACACAAAAGCACAACATACATCATTGGGCAAACTTGAGACGTTGGATCAGACCTGATAGACGGTTCAGATCCTCCGGATCTGACAGACTCTGTCTTTTAATATTAGTGGAGATATTTTAGATGTTAAACATATTGTCTATTGTCTAGATACATACAAAAAAAGTGGACATACACATGTAAGGTGTCTAGATACATTTATGTATATTTAAATGCGGACAAAGTCTAAAAACATCTTATATTTAGGAACGGAGGGAGTACTTAGTAGCGCCTGCCTCCGGAGTTATCCATGTTTTTAGCGGGAGGGTTAGCGGTGGCATTTGTTTAAATAATTGAAAGTGTGACACCATACCACGCTCTCTGCTCTAATAGAAAAGATAACTGCGAGGTATGTTTGTGTCCGCCATAGCCGATGCCCAACTTCTTGTCACCGTACTTTACGTAATGCTCAGTACCAAGTACTTAGTTTATCGACAATGAAGTGTGGATGGGGAGTATTTTCCCATTCTTGTGTGGGTGTAAAGTATGTGAATTTATGGACATTCTTGTGTGGGTGTAAAGTATTTTCCCATTCTTGTGTGGTGCTGCTGAGGACCTCGACGAGCTGCCTAAGCGTCCGGAAACCTGTTGCTGGTGCAAGAAGCTCAGGCCGTCGTGTTGATGCCGACTCGGACAAGATGGGAGCTGCCCCGCGCCGGCGTTCTAGCTGCTGGGAAAGTCGAGGGAAGGGAGAGATCAAAATGGTGGGAGCACGGTGAGCAGGTCAGGCCGGGCTAGCTCCGGCCGCCGGAGGGTACCATGGTGGCGGGGGGGGGGGTGAATCGCGAGCAGACATGGCTGAAACCCTATGGAGCGGGAGTGTAGACAGAGGATTGCGGGAGGAGGCTGGGCGAGGGCGGAAATTAAATATTTTGGCGTCATGGGCCTAGCTGATTTATCGCTTTGAACCCGATAAATCGCTTGTCAGAGCGATTAATCGTCCAAAACGAGAAACCTCAGCGATATGGCAAAATCTTATCGCTCACCCACTGGTTCACGATTAATCAGTAACTCGGCCGATTTTTTGAACATTTAACCCTGAGTAACCACTTGAGGGGAAAGTTATCGCACACTACATCTCTCCATGCTCGGAGTCCGAACTAACATGAGCGGCCACCACATACCCCGACGGCATTTGGAATCAGAGTAGGTCCATTACTAAGTGGATATATGTCTACGTGATGGTAATGTTCTTCAGCACTATGTGTTGGCGGATTTGGCCATATTCAGCCTTGCCTCGCAATTTCAGACAAGTGTTATGGCATCTTGGACCATGGTGGCAATATAACTGTGTCTCGGGGTTTTGTTCATGGTGGATCATGTGTCAAGGTGGGTTCCACACATTCTGGTGTGTATCTCTATGAGAAGTTTGGTTGTGTCTCCTTTGGATATGCACTTCAGTAAGGCTAAGCCTCTCCTTTCACGAGACTCCATCGAAAATTGCGTACATTTTTGCCTTGACAAGGAGGGTGTTTTCTTCAGGGGCTCCGTCCATCTTTGATTATTATTCCTTTGATGGCCAGGATGATTAGTATCACCCCTGAGGGTGGCGCTTCCATTGTCCCGTGGGATTCTTTGGCTTCCCAAGGGCATCTTCCTACTTGTCGATATGGTCTCTATTGATGTATGGAGCATTGTTGGTTTTAAAAATGCTCTGGATGACAATGGTTCATTTTGAGCCTGTGGCGCATGCAAAGTATTCCCACGAGGCGATTTTCCACGTACATTGTGTGACAACGCTACAAAAGATGAAGGCGTTCCATCTTGCATATCTCATCGACATATTTTTGCATCTCTTGTCATCAAGGTACTGTTATGACGTGTCGATATGTTTTATTACCAAATAGGATATCCTATTGTACAAATATGCGCTTGATCCCATGAGCTTGCGCGCAAGAAAGCTTCGTATTCTTCAATGTTGTTGGTAGTGTTGAATCTGAAGTTGGTCACCTATTTGAGTATCTTTCCTTTCAACCTCTTTAAAACCGCCCGTATTCTGGTTCCATTGAGGGTACATCGAACCACATGGTCCAATCAGAAGTAGGCATTCCTTCTTTCTTGAGAGCTTTGTTGTCGTTTGCGACTAGGGCTTGCCACTCCAATGTCATCCTTTATAATTCGTGATTGATGGTTGTTGTGTTACTTAATGATAGTCCATGTGAGTGGTCCTCCGATAGCCGATTCCACATGTTGAGGATGAGATCCTCCATCTCCTCGGTGTCGACGTTGGGGAGGGGCGGCACGGGCCACCAGCCCTCGCTTATGTGCCAGCTGCTCGGCAGCCTATAGTCAGGCGGGACCATGAGCCCGTACCTGAAGAACTCCTCGACAACGTCCTTTAGAAGGTTATGCGGCAATACCAGGGCTCCCATGTAGGCCTACTGCCGTCGCTCTCCCCGTTGTGGGTCATTGCGGGAGGAGAGAAGAGGCGCAAGAAAGGCAGCGGCAAGGAGAAGAGCTTGTGGGGAGAGAGTATGGCAGGGATGATTCTCTCTCGGCTGCCATGGTTTAACGGGCGCCGCTATGTTGCACTAGCTTGGTTCTGACTTGTCGCCTTAAAGGCTAGCCGCTTGACCGGTGTTGTGAGAGGCTAAAAGGTAAGCCATGCCTCTGATAGAGGCCATGGGCGCCGGGTAGGCGGGAGGGTTTAGTGGCGTGCGGCCACTGCGACGCGCCACCATGGTTCAGAAACTAGTATCGGCCTAGTTGGTCACTCCCCCAATACTGAAATAACAATGGCGCGTAAGAAAACTGGTGAGCCACCAGCATGTTCAAGCCGTGTTGACGCCCGGGTTCCACTTATAGGGGGGGGGGGGGGGGGGGGGCGTACACGCATTAGGCACGTCACTGCTAGGCGACCCTGCCTATACCAGTGGCGTATATAAACAAAATCGCAACTGATACTCGGACTGCTATAAAGGTTTTCCTACTAGTGAAATCATGGCAAAAGCCAGATTTTGTTCTAGTGTAAGTTATAACTTTATGATCATACTTAAATCCTTACCATGTCGATTCAACATGTGTTATACCGTGTTTGTGAATTTATTCCCAGCTGGTTTGAATATGACATCTGGTCCTTGTTAATGCAACCTTTAAGAATATAGACATATATCACGCGAACTTTATCCTTCTATTTTTTAGTTCCAACCTGCAAATATTTTCATGCTTCCAAACCAGCTGACATGGTTATACACATGATACGTCAATGTAGAAGGGCAATGGAGCAGAATACGCTGAATTGCAGAAAGAAGTGTCTTTTGGTATTTTAATATCGTTGGACATAAAACATGGCACCAAGGGTAGTCATCGCACTAAACTTGTACGACAAGCTTCTATAAGTCCATGCCTATTTTGGGTCTTTCCCCTAATTTACCTGATTGTCTTGGTTTTGCTTTAGTCAATTGTTGGCCAATGATTAGAACACTAACAATTTATGAAGTGCTATCTGATTGATTTTTATAGATGAATAACATGTGATTCATACATTCTACATGATTGATGTATTGGTCTGTATTGTTGTTATTGAAATGTCCACATGTTTAATCACACCTGATTGAGTAGAATGCCATATTCCGTCATTATATCTGACATCTTCACCATTGTAGTGTAGCTCATATTACTTTAAGTTGTTTCTCTCGTCCTATGCGAACACTTACATGTTTCATAAAGGAACTTGGTTTCTTTTTTTTTGCGCTCCATGTTTTAACTTATTTCACTTTTTTTTTAGACTGTAGTTAAAACAAAAATGGTTTGTGAGGGGCTGATCCCAAGTTCTTCCAAGTGACCTTCCCAGAATATTGCTGAACCAGAGCTACTTAACAGACCATCTGATCAATCCCTAGATGATACATATATTGATACACTACTGCAAGTATAAAGAAAGAATGTAGCCGCCCTTCTATCTGTAGCGAAGAAGTTGACGAAGAGGGCACAAGATTCACTCAAAACCGTTAAACAATACATGAAATTTCGATGAAGCCAAGAAGGACAAGTCTAGTTAATGCTCGTAAATTCAGAGAAATTCCTCTTGCCACGGTACCACTATCGTGGAGAAATCTTTTTTCCCAAGAAAAAACGGCTTTCTACCACAAAAATCGAGTGTGACAAAAGCCAGATTTTCTTTTAATGAATTATCTTAATGCTATCGTTAGGTAAATTATTGCCTTAATGTATATTCTAGTATTCGTGGATTCCTGCCAAGGTTACAATCATATAGTGCATGTGACCACAAGTAGCTAAAATCATGTCTGGTGTAGCCTCTCCCATATAAAAACCGCAATGGGACAATTAACCTAGTAACTTGACTAACTGATTATGGACAATTCCAGCACACCTTTCACAATTATTCCACACTCGTGATCTGTCACTTTATAGTTCTTTATTGATGCAACAATTAATTTTTATTTTCTTGTTCTTTATTATCTTGCAAAGCTATCCTTTATTACCTGCAACGTTTTTCTAGTTTATTTTCTAGATGAAGTAAACGTTCGGTATAAGTAGAGTTGTATCAGTGCTTGATAGAAAATACTAATCCTAACTTTAGCTCCTCGGAGTTCCACACGTATTTATCGAAAATCAAAAATGCTAAAATGGATCCCCTGCATTTTTGTGGGTTATCACCCTTCCATCACCGGAGCCGGTTAAATGTTATCATGCTAGAGCTTGTTGTAGTAAACAGACGGGAAATCGCCATGCTAAGTCCCTCAAGGACCAGCGGACTAGAGAAGTAACCATCGTCAAAGATGACAACCGTAAATTGGAAAATCCCGATTTGCAAACAAAGATGAAAATGGACCTGATGCTAGAAGATCAGCCCGACACACAATTCCACGCGCTAGGCGCATCGCTGGAGCAAGGATAGGACGGGAGGATCTTATTGTGGCTTTAGAATGTCGCCGTCGCCGCAACATCTCAAAGAATACACTGAAATACGTATGATGTTTGGCCACAAAGATGCAGTATATTGTGGATCACATCTGATACTCTTCACATGCACGCATTAAATAATCAAATATTGGCAATCTAAAACCCAGCATATTATATGGGCTGGAGTATGTTTTAGATTGTGCACCCTCTGGCAACTTGAGTGACTCGCTAGGCAGATGGCGGAGTACAGTCGGGTCCACCAGCTCCGCCGAATGCAACGTTGATGCCCGGGGTGTCTTCGTTGAAGTCAAGTACGTTGTAGTCGTAGCAGTTGGGTGCGGTGTGGGCACCGGTGCTGAATCGGTCATTGATCTGGGCTCCGGCGTAATTGATAGCTATGTAGCCCTTGACCAGGGCAGTTTTGTCATCGCCGGGCGGCCGGCGTCCGTTACCCATGACGGTGTCGGTGTGCTTGCCGCCGGGCCAGGTGTTATACACCGCGCCACCCACCACGTTCACCACGGCCTCCGGGAACAACCACGGGAAGATTGTCCGAGGGTAGTAACCCAGGTCTGTGTCGTTCACCCGCACGTGCCAGGGCCCTGCGGCGTCCTGCACATCCATTTATCTAGAACAATCAACATAACCAGTAGACATGCATGTACTCCTTCCATCTCAAATTGTAAAACGTCATAGATATGGAGAGTAGATATACAAATAACATATGTAAATACCTTTTCTATACTGACTAGCACGTATGGTACATGATCGTCTACACCGGATGCACCGTTGGCGATGGCAGCACCGAGGGCGAAGTCCATGTTTGTCTGAATGAACCCTCCGCACTCCAAGTTGAAGCAGTACTGGTGGCTCTTGGCACCATCGGGCTATATATATAAACACAGTAAACATTATCAGATTCAGATTTAGCGCTGTGGTTCAGATATAGTATATCATACTGTATTCTCACCGTGTAGAATATGTTTAACCGAGGATTATTGTCTCCGCCGTGGAAAGACTGCATGCGGAACACGTACACATATAATATATCATGTCAGATCGTAAGTATTTTGCATGCGTAATTGCGTATCATGGACTTAATTGTATGTGTGTGCGTACATAGAGGCCGACGCCTATCTGATTGGTGACGTCCGGCGGTAAGTGGCCCGGGGTAGGGAGGAAACTGGTGTTCACGGTGCCGCCGACGATGAGGTACGTCGACGTGAACTCCGAGTCGTAGACCCACGCCGCCTTCCACACCGGCAGCAGTACATAGGCTCCGAGGTACGGCCCGTTCGCGGCAATCGCTATAGCGAACTGCACCCAAATCAAAATCAAGAGTTAGTAATTTTCAATATAAATATAGAGAAAGATAAACTTATTAAGTAATAAAACTCACTTTATCGAAAAAATAAATATAGAGAAAGATATAACAATAGACGGAGATAGACCTCGGTTCTGTTGGCGGCACCGGCTGTGTCACTCGGAGTTGTATTAGCTATACCGAATGGTGAGGAAAAGCCGGTGATCAGGTTAACAATGGCAGGATCCGTCCTCATGATGGGGATGCTCCCTGTAGGGCATCGCCTTCCGCTTTTGTGCCATTCCTGCTCCAGCGTTGCCTTCTTCATATCCAAATCTTCTTGCTCGGCCACGGCTCTGGCTATATCTCTCAGTATCTGCACAGGCACACCCACAAACACGCGCATTTCATTTCAGATCCATCCATACATTGGTTCATAAATAAGTCATTGCCACGCTTCAGTTCAGTTTTTTACATTTATGCAAATAATATGGACGCATAATTGGATACGAAGAACAAAGGTAGACTATTTTTGGTGCAAATAGCCAAATATGAAGGAACATTCAGTAGGCTTATTTTCAGAATCTGAGGATAGTTAACCTGGTCTTTGGAGTCCTTCAGCAAGGGGTTATTCAGGCTTGGTTGCTTGTAGATGTCAACACAGTCAATTATTTCACCGTTTTTACTCTGTATCATGCATATGGATAGGGCGCACATGTCCCATAGACACGAACGGCGGCAGGTCAGAAAGGAACACAAAGATAAGGGTTACTCAAAAATGGAGATGGAGACGTGTATACCTCTATTGTCATCTTAATGTCTTTGGGATCAAGTTGTGCCGCAGCATCAAAAACCGCGGCCAGTACCATCTCGGCTGCGAAAACTACCTGCAGAAGTAAACAACACCATGACAAGGTCATCGTCAATGTCGCCATATATGCAGTGTTTCTGAGTTTTGACTGAACACCGAGATAAACTAATGGATGGATGGATGCATCTATGCGTTTGGCTCCATATATAGGCCGGCGGCATTACTAACTTTCTTCTTCCCCTTCACACAACAGCTGGTGATTTTTTTTAACCAATGCGCATTTGGTAAGGCAATAAATATTGAAATCGTATAATGACCAAAATATATGTGGTGAAAAGAATAATAGGGCAAAAGGGGAAAGCACTAATCAAATACATTAAAGGGACGAGATTTAGCATAGATATTCATATAAGTTGCTAGCTGGTTGTTATCTGTACCACGCGGAATGATATCAATGGCTCCATAAATGGATAGACTTAAAAGATACACACTGTTTTTTTAAGAAATGGAATTAGATTTTATTCACACGACCATATATTATTCATCATTCCAAATCTAACAGCCGAATTAACATGGAAAAGAACTCACGACAGATACTCTACCACACAACCACTTAACACTATGATAAAAGTTATAAACAAATAGGCTTACCCTTCAAAACGGATTCATTGTATGTGCTCCGATCATGACAAATCCAACCATAGGTCCATCTCAGTAATTTTATCACCAAAGCCAAGTTTTGAGCTACCGCCTTCAATAAGGCAAGCAACAAAGGCGCTCATGGCTCTACCATCATCACTTATCTGGCTAACGACACCTCGCTAGTCGGATACCGATGGAGGAGATAACAGAAGACGGAGACATCTCATAACGCCTCTGTCCTGTCAATGTCACACCACCTTCGATCTAGCAGCAATGCATGACATGGCACCTCCGCCAGAGTCATTCTGTGCAGCACCTGCCGGCAGCTTGATGCTTGTAGTGGGGGCTGGCAGGTGGCACGAAACCAGGCGAGCATCGCATACCAAACCTGGCGATGAAGGGGCAGTCCACGAGGATGTGGTACATGGTTACATCAAGTACAATTCCACATCAATCATTACCTGTTATTTTCGGACAATGTAATAAATATATAAAATGTTGAAACCCACAAATTCCTACAACATCTTATATTATGCTAGGGAGGGAGTATTTAACACTGCAACTGACCTCTGACAAACCACCCTATCGAGGAAACCAATTACTACCACCAGGATATCTCTGTTGCGGCATCACATTTGCTCCTTGTGGATGAGGGCGGTATATAGTTTGCCACATGTTGAATGGCGGAAATACCACACCAGGTTGACTGGGTAGAGGTAAACGCCAGCCAGATAGTGCTGCATTTTGATGTCCGAAAGCCATTGTAGGGTTTGGGCATGCTATTGACCTGCCGTCCATACATGGTTGCCAGGCATTACCAACTTCCCTTAATGGAGGTGGCCATTGGGGCCTCTCAAATAAAGGCTGATTTATTCCAACTGGAGGTGGCCATTGGGGCCTCCCAAATAAAGGCTGATTTATTCCAACTGAATTCCCGTGATGTGTCTGTGAATGAGAAGCTGAACTTACGCGCTTTCCTTCAAACTGAGCATGGTTGCTACCAACAGTCTTGTTTTGCTTACAACCAGCTTTTCTTTTTCTGACCCCAACTTTCGTGCTATTCAGACCATTGCAGACTGCAGCAGAAGAAACTTGGTGCTCTTCTGTTCGAGATTTTTTGTCGGAAGATCACAATTGGAGGATGGCATAATGTGTTTTTTGCCTTTAGTTCTCCTGGATCCACCATCAGGCCGCCCAGGTTGAGACAGATGTTTTCCTTCTTCCATCGACTTCGTGCCCTTAAGAACTGCCAGAATGATAAACACAATTAGAAGGGGGCCAAAACAGACAGACCATGGAAAGAATGGACTTCCAAACTGATAAGAACATTGTGAACAGACGCAGATTCACTCAATAGCTTAGGAAAACAAACGCAAAAAAGTTGTCGGTTATACAAACAGCTTGAAATTTGAATACACTAATCATCTCGTGATATGCTGTTTCATGTAGAAAATAATTTAAATTGATCTCTCCGATAAATAGCTGGCTCTACAATAGAATTCTAAATAACCCAATGCCAGTTGATTAGGCTAACCCAAACCCTAGTCTTTACAGTCACCAAATCTTCACAAAAATGCTCATTAACTTCTAGTACATGTACTATGTACATTTTCTAAAATTCATATCAAATAAAAATGTTCAAACTTTAAATTTCAAACCGGAAAATGCACTTCACTCATGTTTTTTTGCAAGCACAGAAAGATGATTTATCAAACAACTACAACAACATTTAACGCTAAAGCCGGTTATGCGCCTGAATATTATCCCAACGATGCAACACATCAGAGCTTAAAACTGGACATGTGCCAATGCGATAATGCGTGATAGAGAACTAAAGCCTCTCTCTTAACAACAAGCAAACAAAGGAAAAGTTATCCATCGCAGATTCACGAAAGAATTATAATGAAAAAACATACCGTGTCCTCGAGAATTAGGTCTATTCAAAGCACGGACACGTCTAGCAGCATCTCCCCTGTTGTGCTTTTCTTCTAGAGCCTTCGATCTATCAGCTTCATTCGGCCAAGGCTGGATTGAAAAAAAAAACAGAATTCTGATATGAAAATCATATGAGGCCATCATGTGTCAAGGTCTATATATGAAAATACAAGCATGCCCTCTGAGAATGGTGCAGGCATCCTGGGAATGTGCGTGTATTAAATAAACTACAGTTTTCATTTTATATATAGCGGTTATAATTCATGCATTCCGGGGCTATGCTCCCCTTTTCGAAAAAAGACAACAGAGTAGATAAATAATTTTATCTGAAACTATCTCATACAATTCCAACATGGCAACATAAATAAACTTGATAATTGATATTCCGAAATCCATCACATTCCAGGAATGCAATGCCTAAAAGTTAATGCAAACTCAGTACGCCCAATCAATCACATTCGCTGGATAATATCGAACCTAAATTAATTAGGTAAACCACAGTTCCTACCTGACGGAAAGTCATCATTCTGTATAGATTGCGCCCTTTGACAAGTAGCATATGCAAAGGTGGTAATTTGCCTATTCCTTTGCTCCAGAATACTTGAATCTATAGAATTGAACAACTAACATAGTCACAGAGGCAATAAAAAACAAATATAAGTGGGGTACTACATCATAGATTCAATCCTTACAGTAAAGGTGTGCTGTTGCTTCTCTTTGCCATAACTTTCCCTAATAACTTTCCCAGCTACTATTCGCTTCCCAATACATTTTGAGTGCCTTTTTCCACTGCAAAAGTGAGCAAAGAAGAGTACCGTTACAATTCCAAAGAGATCCTTGATACTCTGGTGATAGAAATACAGATGATGAGATGGCTACTTCTTCTCGTGAACCTTTTGCTTGAATAGGACGGCATCTCCTCTACAGACATCACCTGAAATGAGAACCCATGGTCATTGCCCTTGATTATTATCTATGCATACAGGATAAATCTTGTCTGACGAGCGAGATGTCACCTTTACAGTTGATACAAAAAGTTGACCGAGGATAAATTTTCTCAGGATCCTCCTCTTTGAACCTATCGACGAAATTTCACATCACCATATATTTACACCAAGGGCTTCTAAACGAAGATATAAATAAAAAATAAACAATTGTGCAGGAAGTGATATTCTCAAAATGTGATCTCAGGCAATAGCTGTTCATCCTGAATCCTAATAATTGAGGAGATAAGCATTAATCAAGTGAATAATTCATGTCTTAGAAATATCCAATAACGAACCTCCAATGTAGCATTATTCTTTCTACGCAAGTTGTCATGTCCCCGACTTGGCTAAGACCATTCTTCTTTAAATATGCTTTGCACTCCACCAACTTAATCCTATCCAGATTTCTCCCTCCTATAGAAAAATTCTCCCCATTAGGTTATGTAGGAAATAGCGTTATCAATATAAGGATCATCATGTTCAATAAAATGTTTCTCTGGAAACAAACTGAGAAAATGCAAAGTCTAGCAGTATCATATAGTAGTAGCAGTGTCCTAACTTCTACCAGCTCAAACATGACAGAGGTTGTGTTTAGCATGATTCCAGCCCCATTCAGTAATTGCTTGTATCCATTTTTACAACCATTCTGCGTATATTTTTAAACAATGTATACCACACAAAAATATATCTAGATAATTTGGGAATCCTATTTCCTTCCTGGCTTCCTGTGAGGCTGTGATTTCCAACATCACTAGAAAGGGGGACTACGTTCAGTTACTCAATTCAGTTGGATGTAATCTATACTAGGAAGGAAGCTACTTCGCAACAGGGTTCCAGCATGCAGCACTATGTACGGTAGACAATATCACTGCAAGGGAAACTGCGTTTCATGATTTATTTGTTGATTCAGCTGCAGTAGATTTCAGTAATCTGTAGGTGTTGCCCATTCTAAAATGCAAAAAACAGATAACCCATCTACAAGCTGCGAGTAATGGAACGGGATAGAGGGTGATTACGGCGGAGGAGATCGGCGATTTTTGTGCAGGCAGCGTCGCTCCGGTCCGCGCCCGGTTGGGCCGGCTCCGCTTCCCCCTCGTTCCCCTCGCAGCCCCCTTCCTCACCGTCGTCGTCGTCGTCGCTGTCGCTGATGTCGACGTAGCTTTCGCCGCTGTCGCTGATGTCGATGTAGTCCTCGTAGCTGCTGGGCTCGTCCTCAGACGACGACGACATCGACTCCGCCGATTCGGCATCGGAATCAGAGGAGATGTCAATCGCCGCGTGGCTCTCCTCCTCCTCCACCACCACCACCGCTGCCGCTGCCGCCGCCGCCGCCGCGGCGCGCCCTCTTGTTACTGGCATCGTGGCGCCCCTTGCCCACCTCCGATGGCCTTCCACCGCCTTCTCTGGTTGCCTTCCGCCTTCGATTTTCCCCTTTCTAGTTCGCCTCGGAGGAAATGGAAAGCCGGGTTTAGATTGCCGTGTGACGTCTACTTCCTTTCACGGGTAACGTCACTAAGGACGACAGGTCATCCATTTCCGACTCCAAATTTCGAAAGAGCGACCGTTGGGTACTTGTTCCACCCAAGATCAGCTCCGAAGTTTCAAATCAAAATAATTAAAAACAGCTCTGAAGCATGCCCCAACGGGCAACGGTACAGATCAGCCCAGGCCAGAAGAACCCACGTAGGCTGGAACTTCCCGCAATCTCTCCTGCCTCAAATGCCAACCCATCAATCAGCTACTACCTCCGATCCATATTAATGGTCTTAACTTTATCTAGATACGGATGTATCTAGTTAAGTGTTTAGACTAGATGCATCCGTATCTAGACAATGTTGAGACCATTAATATGGATCGGAGGGAGTAACACTTTGTGGTGAAGTGAATATTTGACACGACGCAATTGGCAAAAGGGCAAGATTGCCGAGTAGGGATTTCTAGATCCCGAGATCTAGTGCTCTTTGTATTTTAAAAATTCGGAAATTACATTCACAAGTTTCAAGAAAATCTAGATAATAATCCTAGGTGAACTTAATGATGTATCCTACGAACGTGCTGAATCTCATTTTGAAGTACTTTGTGTTCTGAGCTATATAAAAATAAAAACATATGGATCTGCGTATTGTGAACAGTGCATGTTTTCAAAACTACAAAAATTATAAGATCTATCATTTTTGTCAGCCCAGATTTAAAAGAACTTACCATCGCAATTTTGCATACCTAGAGGATACATCATTTGCTACATCCAACAATTTTTTCAGATTTTTTGAAACTTGTAAATATTATTTTAAATTTTTAAAAATAAAGAGATCATACCATCCTTCATTGAGTAGCATATAGGCCACAAGGCTGAAGAAACTTGAAGCAGAAGAACCATATGCACATCACAAAATTCAAGCATGTTCATTCAACTCAATCAATATAATGGCACACTGATGACAACGGCAGCGGGTGATATATGTCGCAGGCGACTCTGCTGCAGTTACAGGAACCAGGACATTTTACAACTGCTGTCCACAGCAACAGAACATGACTATTCTAAGACTGTTAGAGGCATCACATGTTGCAGAAATGCAGAGACATGGGTGAGATTTTCCTTTTCCTAATCTACTAAATGACGACGACGATGATTTTTTGAAGAAGATGGTGACGATCAGTTGGCAGGCCGCGGCGGCAACGGAACTCTATACTCAAATTAGTGACAAACCAGGCGGGTACTAGCACATGCAGTGTCGTCCTCGGTATGCAGGCCAAAGTAGACGGACAGTCCTTAGAAATGCTAAGCTGTCTGTGAACTGTGAACCGAGCTGTCAGGTGCTGGGGCAACATTAATTTGTTGCTGTCATTAGAGAGTATCAACAGTTATCTCATCTTTGACAGGGACCTGCTGGACATGCCATGCAGCAACTTGACAAATCCAAGGAAGCTGAGTTTTCCATCGGTGTGCCGGATCCAGTCCTGCAGAACGACGTGCAGCGGCACGGAAGGGCTGAGACCCAGCTCCTGAAAGACCAAGTGACGTAGGAATTTTGTGAAGAGACTCCAAATATTTATCAGTTAGAAATGAACATGGATGGAGAAGAAGATGCCACATACCGAAGCCAATTCATCAATTACAATAGCTCGGTTGCCATCCTTCTCGAACAGTTCATAAGCAGATCTGGCGTGTTGCTCCCATCTATCTAATGCTTCAAGCTGGTGAACACTTAATGCAGCTGCACAGAACTCATGGAAGTCCATTCTTCTGTACTGAAGAGCGCTCAACTGAAAAGATAATTCAGTTATACAGTGAGTACGATGTGTGCTGAATCAAATGCTGTTGTAAGATCAACAACATATGTACCGAGACAAGAATCTCCTGGACTCGTGTTTCTTTCATCGCCTCGGTGGCTTCTCTTGTCAAAGCCTAGTGAGGATCAAACATGAGTCAGCAAAGTAGCTTAAAAATGAATTGGAGAGCATATCAGAGCTCAATGATGAACCAACCATTCTTATATTATCAAGAGTGATGCATCCATTTCTATCAGGTTCCAATAAGGAAAACTGTCCTTTCAGATAAAAGAGCTCATCAACAGTCAAAGTCTTCGATAGAGCCTGTAATGGATCATGAAACATCAGCAATCAATGGCTGCAGAATGCAGATAAAAGTAGAAGAGGCCAGTCATGGGTGTCAAAAGAAAAGCTTGAGAGGGACTACTTTGAAGTTCAGATAAAGTGATATATAACAGCAGAGGTTATAAAATCGTTTATGCAAACCTAGTATTTCTAAGCCTTTTGTTTGGGAACGTATAAAATCAAAGATACAAAAGGTAGGTGCCTACAAAATATTTATGAAAATTGCACAACATGTAGCAATATTGATCAAGAAGTTACAAGAGATATGTGAAACTGAAAATAATTAAACTACTAATGGAAATACTAGGTTGCTGCACAACCATTCAAAGCATTCAGTAGAAAAATCTGCTGTAAGATAAAAGCAAGTCAAAAGTTGAACAGGCAACAACAATATCTATGTAGAACAACAGGAGAAAATTCAGAACAGGTTTTATCCATGCAGACCCTCAGAGCAGCTTTGCGTAAGGATGATGAACGGATATAAGATTTGATAAGACGGAATATAAGGACGTCCAATGGCATCTTAATGTCATTGTAGTTTCTGATCCATGGATGACCTGAAAAACATAATATGAGGGATACTCAGAGAAATGTAAGTTCAGACTGTATCAGTACTGACAGATTGAAACTCACCTAAAGCTTGTGCTGCAGTCATCCTTCTACGTGGATCCTTGCACAGCAAGCGCTTAACAAAGTCCATTGCTTCCGGGGTCATAGCAGGCCAAGGTGCCTCGTTATAACTGGGATCGGCTTTGAGAACAGAACGGAATATTCCAGACTCAGTGCGTGCCCAAAATGGACGACTGCCACAAAGAAGGATATATGCAATGACACCTATACTCCAGACATCAGCTTCTGTGCTATAGCATCTATGCAAAACCTCAGGAGCAACATAGTAAGCACTTCCAACAATATCATTTAGCCTCTCATCTGCATGAAGGATTGGAACATCTTTTTAGAAAAATGCCTATGGACAGTACCATCTTTGCTACTGGAAGTACAAACCAACAAATTAACAAATATGCAGGTTGATGAGTAAGGAACTAACCTGGTTTTACAAAATCTGATAAGCCAAAGTCAATAGTCTTCAGCTGAGCGTTCTCATCTTTCGAAGTAAAAAGAAAATTCTGAAAAATATATATATAAGAAGTCATTACACTGTCAAGTATGAAAAAAGTTAAAATTAGTACTTACTCACAAGAGAAGTTAAAGGAAACACAATACATAGACTATGTAATGTAAGGAATGTCATGAGTAAATTATATGGCTATCGGATTAGTGTATTGCCCAATATTCATGGATGTATTATATATTGTAAGTAGAAACAGTTAATCATTGCCATTTGCATTTAAGACATGGCTAGTTTACCAGCACTATAAAAGCATAACTTTACAATATCTGAAACATGGTAATTATTACAACTAATGAGAATCCTGAAAATTAAAAAGGCACTTCACCTCTGGTTTGAGATCCCTATGAACCACTCCTTGAATGTGGCAAAAAGCAACAACATTTAATATTTGCACCAGGACAACCTTTGCATCATCCTCAGAGTACTTCCCACCTCTGCTTAAAGTGAATGCAAAACATAAGGTGTATTAAAGGTCATAATTCGAAGTAAACCATGATGCTGTTCACATAATATAAGTTTACTTGTAGCTTACCTGGAAAGTATTCTGTCCAGAAGCTCCCCTCCCTCACACAACCTAAACAGCAGGATTTTTTTATTAAATAATGCTTAAACAGCAACGAAACATGAAGTGAATGGCAATTAAAATACAGAACAGAGTGTACACGGATCACCACAGCAGAAGGTAACAGGTAAATATAGATGCAATAATAGATGTCTAATAAGGCTATCATTCAACTACTTGTAGTCATGAAATTATCTGGATTTGACCATCTGCAGAAATCCCTTTTATTGGTGAAATATTCACGTTCAAGTTTGGGCGTGAAGTAAAAGTGTATGAGATGCATGGCAAGTTACTGACAACAGTACGGCCGGCCCAAAGGACATTAACGTATGTTCAATTTCATCATGCATTATCATGTAATAGCTACTACCCGATTATATAAACTACCGATACTACCTTTGGTCCAAAACTATGTGTAACGCTTGGAGCTTTGGAACAAGAATTAACACAAGAATTGAAACAGCAAATAATTGTCTAGGAATGGATAAGAAACAATATACTTGTTAAAGACATTCTTAAGCATCCAAGGTAACGTATTTATATGCTTCCATTTATATGCTTCCGAAAAGTTATCTTGCCACATCAACAATAAGTAAATAGATTTTAAAATCTTAATACAAAAGGACTGTCAAAAGTCTTAAAGCCGAGTTAATGAAATGTGGACTTTGTTGTTCCACGAGTCTATGTTATACGTTTGTGTTGTGATCAAGAGTATTATTGTAATGCTGACAGCTACAAAACTCGATATATAAGGAGCGCATCCTCGTAGCTTTTGAAATTGAAGTCAAAACACATAGCAACTATGAAGGTACTGGAAGCTTACTCCATTACTATGTAGACATTTTCGTTGTCCTCGTATGCATCATAAAATTGGACCAAGTTCTTGTGCCCTGCCAAAGCCTTCAAAATTTTCACCTCCCTCCGGACATCCTCTATAGCAATGGATGTTGTCATCTGACAAAAGATCAGAGCAACCCCAGATGATATTAAAACTTTGTACACATGAGGACTGATGAACTAAGTTCATGCTCAGCTATGATTACTGACGATATTGATTGTAAAATAATGAGTTGAAATGTGGTAACCCAAGTAAGAGAGAATGCAAGTATGCTTATTGGGAGCCTATATCACATTGCACAGCGATAATAAAGCAATGGGCCAAGTAGGTACGGAATATCAAATATAAATTCCACACATAAGAATTGACAGGACTTACTAAGATCTCATAATTCAAGTGGGCATATTTTACAGCACATAACCCTATATGTTACCTAGTATGCATACATTGCTGGACGTAGAAAATCAAATAATCTATATTATTCTTAGATGCATGCACTAAAGTTGCAATGCACAATGTGGATCAATATCATGCTAGTACATGAATCCATGCTGTGACAACATTGGCCTATGACAAAGCACTTTAACTCTTGTAGAAGTAGGTGACACGACGGGGCCACCTTTCTTAAGAAATCAGCTGATATGCATCCAATTCTCCACAACCTAGATGATTAGTCCGTGGTTGCTTTAAGAAAGACATGCTTTACCTTTCTCTATTCAGTAAAACATTAAGGACATCCATAAAGCATAAATCCACACACAGAATTATATGGTTAAAAAAATGTTGAGAAGCAGCATCCTCGTATCATGAGAAGACCGTATTACTACTAGCCAACAGCCATTAACAAATCTGACAGCACCTATGACGAAATTTCCGCAGCATGCACATGCATATCCCGATTCCTTAAATTGTACGGAGAACAGTGGCGGCGCCACCAGGGGGGCGAGGTGGGGCGGCCGCCCCCCCTCAACTTTTGCAACTTTTTTTACTATACGTATACAGTACGTATATACTCTGAGTATATGTGAACGGAGGGGAGAAAAAAAAAAAAAAAACGGCCAGCGACTCGTCCGTCGCTCCCCTGAAGCAGTCGCTAGGTCGTGCTCCTGGAAAGTTGCGATTCCCCAGACCCCAGCTCACTCCTCGCCTCTGCCTCCGCCCTGCTGCTCCTGCTCTCGATCCGCCGCCGGCCGCCGCCGCCCGCCCCGGCCGAGGCCGCCGCCGCCCGCCCCCTCAAGGCTCAAGCCCGCCCCGGCCGAGCAGAACACGGCGTCCTCCTCAGGTTCCTTCCCCCGTCCCCGCACATCCCTCTTGCCCTCTTGGCTTGTAGATTCGTGAGATGGAAGAGTGAGACAGAGCAAGGGATCCAAGCATGTTCTTACTTTTTTATTCACGAAGCCGTTCTCCTTTTTTATTTCAAGCAAGGGATCCAATCCAATCCAGATCCATACTCTGGGTGATCTTTCTCTCAAGTTGGTTCAAACTAGACGACATTTGATCTTTCCATTGGTCTACCGGCTCATCACACTTGCTTTGACATTGCCGGTTGCAACGGCATCAGTTGAGAGGTTTTTCTCTTCCATGAAGATTGTAAAGACAGATCTTCGAAACAAGATTGGTGATGATTGGTTCGGTGATTTGATGATTTGCTATTCTGAGAAAGAAATATTTCAAAAAATTGATGAGAAGAAGATTATGCTACGTTTTCATGCCTTAGGGAATCGTCGAGGTCATCTACCTCGGAAGTTTCATCTTGCTAGCACAACTACAACTTAATGGTATGACACTATCCTATGAACAGCTAATAATTGTATGATACATGTGCTCACAATTTTGTCATAGGTGTCTCTTACATATTGGGATATCATATGGTGGCTGCCAATTGTTCAACTCAAGTGACATGAGTCCATGTTAGTATGTTACTAGTTTTTAAGTTGTTTTTAGGTTACTTTTATGTCATTGTTAGTTGTACTTGATGAGTTATGAAACTGAATATGTTTGAACCTTTTTTGTGTTGAATACACTTGCTTTTGCCTAAATTTTGTGAGCTTTAATATTATTGTTCGTTCCATACAATTGGGGATTGCATGTGTTGTCAAAAAAAAATCGCCGGTGGCACAACTTTTACTGTTCGCCCCCCCTCGACTCAATTCCTGGCTCCGCCACTGACGGAGAACACACCAAAACAAAGGATCCAAACGCAAGCACTTGCAGTTAAAGTTGCACATCATCATCCTCACCTTGGCCTTGGGGATGACCTTGACGGCGACCGCCTCGCCCTTGCGCGAGCCCTTCCTGATCCTGGCGGCGCAGGTGTACCCGAAGTGTCCCCTGCCCACCTCGTCCCCAT
Source organism: Poa pratensis (assembly GCA_947311845.1). Taxonomy (NCBI): domain Eukaryota; kingdom Viridiplantae; phylum Streptophyta; class Magnoliopsida; order Poales; family Poaceae; genus Poa; species Poa pratensis. The sequence goes on from CAMZMU010000091.1 coordinate 18,579,777, forward strand.
GTCGTACTTGGCGGCGAAGCCCTTGCTGAAGCCGAAGCCCTTGTCAAGGCCCCTCCCGCTCTCCGCATCGCCACCCTCCTCGGGGATCGCCGGGCGCGACGGCCCGTGCCGCCGCGCGAGCGCCTGGCGGATGTGCTTGGCGGGCGACGGCGGCGGGAAGGGCAGGCGCAGGAGGCGCCTGGCCGGGGTGGTGGGCGCGGAGCCCACGGGGGCGGGGGACCTGGAAGGGGTCTTCCTGGTCCTGGGAGAGGCCGCGGAGGAGAAGAGGTGGTGCGCCGGGCTGGGGCTCGGGGTGGAGAAGGGGAAGAAGGGCGAGGAGGTCCAGTGCTTCTTGGAGGCCGGCGTGGCAGGCGCGGACGACCCTGGCGGCGGTGTGGCCGGCGCGGCGCGCGGCGGGGAGTGGTCGGCGTCGTGGGTGAGCGGCTTGGCGTGGCAGCCCCCCATTGCCGAGGCGCGCGCGGGATCTGGATCGCGCTGGCGCGCGCGTGCTAGGCGGAGGACGCGGCCATGGCGGAAGGCGAGGAGTGGGGGTGGAGAGAGAGGGAGGGAGTGCTTTGGAGTGGGGACTGGAGGAGTGTGGTGAATTGAAGCGGGGAAGGTGGAGAGGAAGTAATGGCCCGGGCGAGGGTGGCGAGCGAGCGAGCGAGCTTGCAGTTGCAGGAGTGAGACTGACCAGTGGAGAGCGACCAGTGAAGCAGTGAGTGAGGCTTCGTGGCTGGTTGTGCTTTACTTTTTTTTTTTTGGTTTTAGTTAGAGAGTTCGATTGATGGCTGTGATTAACCCATGGATCCCTCTCCCCTTTTTGGATTTTGTTTTAGATTTTGGACGGGCTTGGAGGGGTTGCTTTCTTGCTGATGTGAGATGGCTGGATTGGTCGCTGTCATTGTTGTTGGCTTCTGCTTTTTGGGTGGAGCACGAGATTGTTTGTTTCGAACAAAAAAAGAAAAATATAGAGAAAAAATAGGAGGTGTACGGTGAAGAGATAAGGGTTACAATTAGTTTAGAGGTTGTGGTTACGATTAGTTTAGGTTTAGCTTGTGGTGCACTTATGCGGTTATGCCAATTGCCACCTTGGGTTAGTTAAGGCCGTCGCCCGTATTTAGTTGGTCGGTACCGTGGTACCCAGAAATTAGCTTTTGTGTCCACTTTAAATTGAATGGGATGGGGGTCCAAATCTCGCCCAATTTCTTTGTTAGAACTCGGCATCATGTTTATTCCTCCCAAACTTTAAAAGCGTGAACTAATTGTTGGCTTTCGAGACAAGGAAAAAAATGGTCGCGTTATTTGTGCTTTCACTATGGAAAAGTAAGAGAGTTCGCAAAGAATTCAAAAGAGTAAAATTCATTGGATGTCACTTATTTTTTGAAACTTATGGTGGAGAGCTCCCGCGTTGCATATAAGAAGAAGAATTCGAAAGAGTAAAATTTATTGGATGTCACTTATAACTTAGGACGATTACCCACCTTGGTCCACGTACATCGTGATACGCGATTTACGGTCACTGAATACGCGTGCATGTGTCATCGACGGTCACGGGAGCGTGTAGATACGTAACTGCAAAATTTTACTCCATTTGAAATTACGCAGTCCTAATCTAGTACTACCTTCTGACCGCGTAGCTGCATGACGAAGCTACTACTGCTCCATGCATGTGCGAGTACTTCTGCTTATCTTGATGATCTCGGTCTTGAAAGAGCAACAGAAGAATACTCCATTGTGTCAGTAGGAGTACCACTGTGCCACAGTGCCCGATTCTCGCGTAACCAAGCACGACGTCAACCTCATCATCCAAAGCAACAGCTTTAAATCTCGAGCGGGGCCCACACGCTAAACAGACTAATTAATCCAAGCAGCAAAAAAAAAAAAAATAAGGGGAGAGAGAGAGGAGGCGTAAAGATAAAGGAAGCGCGGGCGCGCGGCCATTAGTTGAGCTCACGTGCCGCGCAGCTTGTCGGACGCTCCGCATGATGACGACGACGACGAAGGGGAAGAAGAAGATGTGGTTGCGACGCGGTACAGATACAGCTAGCGGCTTCTATTCTGGCTCGCGCGTCAGCATTGGTTGACGGAGCATGAGCAGTGCGACTGTCAGATAAAATTGTTCACTTGTCTGACATAACAGATAAGCAGAGTCTTCCTTTCTCTTGCATAAGTATTCTTCTCCCGACCGTATGGTACTACAGTACGTACCTGCACTGCACGGATGTACGCACAGCAGGTCTTATTCAAAACGGAGGGAGGGTACATTTCGGACAATTTCTTCCTTGCATCATGACACATGTACGTATATGGCCGTGGCTTCTGTACGTCCGTGGTACTTTTTTTTCTGGCTTTTACGTGAGCGTTTACCTGTTTGCATGCTGTGACACGCCCAGCCGAACTGGCAGCTCAACTCATCCGGAACATGTCAGAAAAGTGCAGCTACAGCGGTCTGACCTCTCGTCTCATGTCAAAAAAAGAAAAGAAAAAAATCTGTCCTCTCTTCTTATGTCAGCTAAACTTCAGTGATAACATTGTTAGGATGATCTCGTTTTAATGAGATTGATCCCGTATTGATTAGCCCAACGGCTAAATCAATCTCCTTGATTGCGCCCTAATTGGGGGCGTCTGTTTCCTGTTATGGAACAGTGGGCCCCTGTGACCTGCGCTACATATAGAGGTGGGGGCCAGGGCACACATCACGAGGTTGACCTGTGCTGCCAGCCACCCCACCGACATCCCCTTCTGATTAGGGTTAGCGCAGTGCTCACGGGAAGCACCGCTGCGCCGCCGCTGCCCCGCAGCCGCCACAGTCGACCACCATGGCCGACTCCTCGAGCTCCTCTGGACAGAGCCAAGGTATCTCTCCGATCCCCTCTCTCTCACACTGTTTACACACACACACATGATCTACATGATGAACACGTTGATCTACCGAATAGAGTATCCTATGGATCTAACAATGGTATCAGAGCATTTAGATCCTAAGTTTTTGTTTCGGTACAAATAGAAAAAGAAAAGAAAAAATTCACCGGCGATGCCCTCGGGCTTACCGGCAAAAGCGCCGCCGTTCTGGCCGCGCCACTCCTCTCGATCCAATCCGCATCGGCAAGCCGAGGGACGGACGAAGAGAATGGGCAGAGGTGGGGGCTCAGCCTCCCCACTGCCGAAAGAAAAACAAAAGAAACCCTAACCCTTGAAGAGAGAAAACTCACCGGCGTCGCCGGAAAAAGGGCACCACCGCCTGCGCCGCTTGACGGCGATGCGCCCACCCTCGGGTGCACGCACGCGCCGGCAAGGGGGCAGGGGAGGCGCCGACGATTTCTTCACGATTTTGGCCTTCGGGCTGGTTTTGTGGAAAAAAGGAAAGGGAGAGGAGGCTCAGGGCGCGGGGCAGGCCGACTCCGGCCAGCCGCCGTCGCGAGGGAAAGAACACGCACGGCACGGCGCGGCGTGGTCGCCGGCGGCCGGTCGGGCGGCCGGAATCGCGAGAGAGAGAGCACGGGGAGAGAAAGAGAGCGGCTGGGTTTCGGTCGGGGACGGCCCGGCGTTTTTCCTCCCGCGTCGATCACGGACGACCGTCCGATCGCGCGGACGGCCAGGATGCGTCCTGGCGAAACCCTAGCCAGGCAGGGCAGGCCTCGGGCCGAAAGTGAAGCGGGCCCTGGGCCACGTTCCCCGTGCACATGTCGCTGCGGGCGACGAATAGAAAAAGCGGCCGTGGGCCGTGACGAAGAATAGGCCTGTTTTCAGGCCGGTTTTTTCTGTTATTTTTTTAACAGAGCAAAGTTGATGTTTTTTGTCTAGTTTTTTGGACAATTTTCATATAGTTTTGAGTTCTATTCAAATTGATCCAACGAAATATTTGTTTAGAAGAAAAGTTACAGAATTTTTTCTGAAAAGTATAAAGTGTATATTATTTATTTAAAGTTTCCGCTGCAAATAGTTAAAAGAAATTGCATAAAAGCAATAAAGTGAAAATTAAAAGCATGATTAAAATGATATTAATGCTGATTATGATTCTGCTATTATTTGACCAACGTTATTAATAGCATTATTATGATTTAAAGTGAGAATTGAAAGCATGATAAAGTGATTTAATGATGATTATGATTTTGTTGTTAAATGACCAACGTTGTTAATAACATGATTATGATCTGTCTTAAAGGTGCATTTATTTCTTTTATTGCCCAACGGTAATATAGTTTTAATTGCACAAACGGTTGTATGTTTTAATTTATACCAACGTTGGATTATTACATGCAATTGTTTTTTGTTATCTTATATCCTTGTGGTTTCAGGAAGTTTTCACCTGATGAGTTGCCTCAAGGACGTTCCGACGCTCAGGGGTGACAACTACGCTGAGTGGTGGAAGAAAGTCGAGCTGGCTTTTGTCTGCGCTGAGGTCGACTGGGTTGTGAGTACTCCACAGCCAGTCAAGCCAGCAGAGCCAGTGAGAGCATCTGATGATGATGATTCTGCTTGGCAGAAAAAGCAGCTGGACTATGGTCCAGTAGAGATGGGTTACACCCTAGAGAACCAAAAGTGGGTGAACGCCAACAAAAAGTGCATGGCATTCATAAAGAACACAGTTGAGAACGCTATTGTGGGCTCAATTGAAGAGTGTACCTCTGTGGGAGAGTATCTCCAAAAGATAAAGAGCCAGTTTACTGGTTCTTCAAAGACATATGCTACCCAGCTGCTCAAACAGCTGGTGACAGAAAAGTATCATGGAGGTTCACATGGAATAAGGGAGCACATTCTCAGAATGAGCAACATGGCTGCTAAGCTTAAGTCCATGGAGGCTGATCTGGAGCTCAAGCCTGCACTCATAGTTCACTTGGTGATGGCTTCACTGCCACCACAATTTGAAAATTTCATCATCAACTACAATGTGTCGCCTGAAAAATGGGACATTGAAAAGACCATTGCCATGCTGTCGCAAGAAGAGGAAAGGCTGAAGTCCCAGAATGGGGGCTCCTTGAACTTTGTGAAGGACAACAAGAACAGGAACTACAACGGTTCCCCTTCTAAGCCATATGGCAAAGGTCCTCATCAGTATAAGCCACATGGCAAAGGTCCCAGCAGTTTCAGCAAGTGGACAAAGATACATGCCACCACTGCAAGAAGAAAGGGCATTTCAAGCAAGATTGCCCAGATTGGCTCAAGATGATAATGGCCAAGAAAGGTACAGACACAGTTTCTTTTGTAAATGAATCCCTGTATACACAGTTTTCAAAATCTACTTGGTGGATTGACTCAGGTGCAACTGTTCATGTTGCAAATTCTTTACAGGGATTCCATTCGACAAGGAGTTGCAAAGAAGCGAAAGACACATTGAAGTCGCAAATGGAGTTCAAGCAGAAGTTGAAGCTGTTGGCGACGTCTCCTTGGAGCTAGCTGATGGTTTCAATATTATGCTTAGAGATGTTTTATTTGTTCCTTCGATTCACAGAAACTTAATAAGTGTATCGTGTTTGGATAAAGACAGTTATGAATGTTATTTCGGTCATGGCAAGTGTGCCATATGGTTTAAAGATGCTTGTGTGGGTATTGCTTTACTTCATGATAAGCTTTATTTGTTATCCTTGCGTGAAAAAGTGCATTCTGTGAGTAATGTGAATGAACAAATTCCCTTGTCGAACAAAGAACAAAAGAAAAGAAAGCGAACTCATGACTCTTCGAAGTTATGGCACTGTCGATTAGGCCATATTTCGAGGGGAAGAATAGAAAGCCTCGTTAAAAATGAATTCTTCCTCCGTTAGAGTTCTCAGATATCGAACAATGCATAGATTGCATAAAAGGAAAATACGTAAAACAAATTAAAAAGGGTGCAAACCGAAGCACAGCGACACTAGAAATTATTCACACTGATATATGTGGACCATTTCCGGTGAAAAGTGTGGATGGTTATGACTCGTTCATAACGTTCACAGATGATTACTCCCGATATGGTTATATTTATCCAATTAAAGAAAGATCTGAAGCATTGGATAAATTTAAAATATTCAAAGCTGAAGTTGAAAATCAACATGATAAAAGAATTAAAATAGTCAGGTCCGACCGTGGGGGGGAGTACTATGGTCGGCACACTCCATATGGTCAAGTACCTGGACCTTTTGCAAGGTTTTTACAGGAAAATGGAATAGTCGCCCAGTATTCTATGCCGGGCGAACCACAGCAAAATGGAGTAGCTGAAAGGCGTAACCGTACTCTTATGGATATGGTGCGCAGTATGATGAGTTATTCCACACTGCCATTGGGATTATGGATGGAGGCGTTAAAAACCGCCATTCACATTCTCAACAGAGTACCAAGTAAGTCGGTGCCCAAAACACCGTACGAGTTGTGGACAGGGAAAGTTCCTTCTCTACGCCACTTGAAAGTCTGGGGGAGCCCAGCTGAGGCAAAAGTTTTTAATCCACACATTGCAAAGTTAGACCCCAAAACAGTAACTTGCCATTTCATTGGCTATCCTGATAGATCAAAAGGTTATCGTTTCTACTGTGCAGACAGATACACAAAGTTTGTAGAAACGAGACACGCGGTCTTCTTGGAGGACGAAATGATGAGGGGGAGCATGGTAGGCCGGAAAATTGATCTTGAGGAGAAGAGGGTGTGTGCACCTTTTCCGATGATCCATGAGCCATTTTTCGCCCTACCTGTTGTACCTGCACCGATAATCCCAGAGGTTGTGGTGCAAGCACCTGTTGTAACTCCACCCGTGACCACAACGAGGCAAGATTCGGAACCTGTCCGTCAGGAGCCGACTCAACCCGTTGTTGAGCATGAAAGGGAGCGACGACAGCCACATTTAGAAGAAGAGTCGCACGTTGAGACACATGATGTGCCAGAGAATGAGACTCTTAGAAGGTCTAAAAGAGCTAGGAAATCAGCTATTTCTAGTGATTATAGAGTTTATAATACAGAAACAGTTCATATGGAAGAAGATCCCACTTCATATGAAGAAGCCATGAGAAGCGTTCACTCTTCGAAGTGGCTGGAAGCCATGGAAGACGAGATGAAATCGATGAGTTCTAACAATGTTTGGGATTAGAGGAAATTCCTAAAGGAGCCAAAACAGTAGGCTGCAAATGGGTCTACAAAACAAAGTATGACTCCAATGGAACGTAGAAAAGTATAAAGCGCGACTTGTGGCAAAAGGCTTTACGCAAAGAGAAGGGGTAGATTACAATGAGACATTTTCTCCGGTCTCATGTAAGGATTCTTTCAGAATCATCATGGCACTAGTTGCGCATTTTGATTTAGAGTTGCATCAAATGGATGTAAAGACGGCATTTCTAAATGGAGATTTAGAAGAAAATGTTTACATGAAACAACCCACGGTTTTTTCATGGAGGGGAAGGAACATATGGGATGCCGCCTAAAGAAATCCATTTATGGGTTAAAGCAAGCCTCTAGACAGTGGTATTTAAAGTTCAATAATACAATTAAAAGTTTTGGTTTTAAAGAGAATGTTGAGGACAACTGCATTTATGCAAAGTTTAAAAGTGGGAAATATATTTTCCTAATTCTGTACGTGGATGATATCTTGCTTGCAAGCAATGATGTCAGTCTACTGCTAGAAACAAAGAAATCTTGTCCTCAAATTTTGATATGAAAGATCTTGGTGAAGCTTCATATGTTTTGGGCATAGAAATTCACCGGGATAGAAAGAATGGAGTGCTAGGACTATCACAAAAGGCATATTTAGAAAAGGTTCTAAAAAATATAATATGCATAAAAGTAGCGCATCACCTGCTCCGATAGTCAAGGGCGATAGTTTTGGGAAATTTCAATGTCCCAAAAGTCAATATGAGATCGATCGAATGAAAGCAGTACCATATGCTTCGGCTGTTGGAAGCTTACAGTATGCACAAGTGTGCACTCGCCCTGACTTAGCTTTTATCACCGGGGTACTCGGTAGATATCAAGAAAATCCAGGCCATGAACACTGGAACATGGTAAAGAAAGCATTGCGTTAGTGCAAGGCGCAAAAGACCTCATGCTAACATATAGAAGATCTGATTCCCTAGAGCTAAGAGGGTATTCAGACGCAGATTTTGCGGGAGACAAAGATGATAGAAAGTCCACGTCAGGGTACGTGTTCACTCTCGCAGGAGGGGCTATTTCGTGGAAAAGCTCCAAACAGTCATTAGTTGCTGCATCCACGATGTATGCAGAATTTATAGCATGTTATGAGGCCACGGGACAGGCGATATGGTTAAAGAAATTTATACCCGACTTGAAAGTGGTAGATTGTATTGACAAACCACTAAAGATGTACTGTGACAACCAGCCCGCAGTATTCTATGCTCACAACAACAAGTCGAGTAATGCTACAAAGGCAATAGATATAAAGTATTATGTTGTGAAAGATAAGATCCAGGATCAAACTATAAGTCTCGAGCATATAAGGACAAAGGAAATGCTTGCGGATCCGCTAACGAAAGGCTTACCACCCGATGTGTTCCAGAAACACATAGCCGGCATGGGATTAATGGAAAGCCTATGATCACTGGATCACAGAGGCCCAAAAGTAATAGTTTATTGTTTCAAAACTGAAAAGTATATGGTGGCTGTCTGATTCTATCGGCAATTGAGCTGTGACGATGAAACATGCTCTATGTACTAATCGGTGATGAAACGAGTAAAGTAAAAGGTAAAAGTTAAAAGTAAAAGTTGAGATCAAGGGGGAGAATGTTAGGATGATCTCGTTTTAATGAGATTGATCCCGTATTGATTAGCCCAACGGTTAAATCAATCTCCTTGATTGCGCCCTAATCGGGGGCGTCTGTTTCCTGTTATGGAACAGTGGGCCCCTGTGACCTGCGCTACATATAGAGGTGGGGGCCAGGGCACACATCACGAGGTTGACCTGTGCTACCAGCCACCCCACCAACATCCCCTTCCGATTAGGGTTAGCGCAGTGCTCACGGGAAGCACCGCTGCGCCGCCGCTGCCCCGCAGCCGCCACAGTCGACCACCATGGCCGACTCCTCGAGCTCCTCTGGACAGAGCCAAGGTATCTCTCCGATCCCCTCTCTCTCACACTGTTTACACACACACACACATGATCTACATGATGAACACGTTGATCTACCGAATAGAGTATCCTATGGATCTAACAAACATCATGTAGAAACCACCCAATGCTCATCCTGCGGTCTCTTGGTTATCTTTTCAAAACGGATGCCCATATGAGAGCTGTGCAATGTTGGCACTGCGAAAGAACACCGAGTCAGACCATTTGCAACTTGTCATCGTTGTTACATGGATATCGCCACAGCAATTCCAACTCCATTCCAACAAGCAAAATGACAAGTCACTGGATCGCCACAAGTCACTGGTTCCACTGGTCGGAACCAACTCCAAAATGATATCGTCGATAAGGGACCTGACACTGAGCGCCGACATTTTCCGATGCAGCGAGACTCAAATATAGGGTTTCCATAGAGTAAGACGGGATGAGAGACGACGACCGCACCACACCATGCTTCTAAGTATCGGCGACTCCACCGACGCCTCGTCGGCTCCAGCCAGAGTCATAACGATCGAGCTTTCGTGAGCAACCTGCCGCCGACCCCACCCAGGCATCGTCTGCTTCGACCACCGCCGTAACAGAACATACCCGATCGCATCAACCTGCACGACGAGTGCGATCTCTCGATCTACCAAACCCATTCTTCTCCACTGTACGTTTGTAGAACTGGTACCACCGAGTCCTACAGTACTCGTCTCGTCGTACTACTCAACTACTCATACGCACAGCTACTGCTTAATTTCTTCTTGTAGCAAGTTTAGTTTAAGTAGAGGTACAACTAAGCAGATGAAACAACCAGCTAGTTGGCGATGAGACCACAGGTTAGCAAAGCCCACACATTGAAGTGCCATGCCAATGAGATGGCGCCGCTAGAGTGTGCTTTCATTGCAGTAGTGCTGACAGTGGGCTGGCGTGTGCTTTCATTGCAGCTGTTCGCATCGGGTGATCCATCCCTGGATCAGCCAGCAAGGACTTGATTGCAAACCAAAATTCTTCCGATCTGCACGGACAGTTTTCCGGTGATCCAGCTTCTTTAACTATTTTTAGATCAAAATCTTCTTTAACTTAGTGAGGTGCCTTGCGAACTTGTTGAGAAAATGCCGATATTTGCAAATGTTCGTATGCTTATCTCTGTTTATGACATGTGGCAAGTGTTATAACGAGAAAATTCTGTTATGATTTCTCTTCCTGCAGGGGATGTTGCGTGCATTTTTTTTCGAGATTTAAAATTAAAAGTAAAATATATTTGGAACTGCTTTTCCGAAATGAGAGATATTTTCACTGTTACGCTTCTCTCATCGAGATTTTAAAAACCAATTATCATTATAGATTTTGACGAACTTTTCATCCGTACTTATAAAACTACCAGTTTAGTTAGTCTTTCATTTTTTGTACATGGACTGAATTCAGAGCGGTGTCTTAAGATGGGTTAGCACTCTCCACCATTGTCGTCAAGATGTGTTGGTATGCACGAAAGGCCTCGTGGGTATCATCCCACTTGCTTCACATCTGTCCCATTGGTTTACAAATCAGTGCTTAGAGGGATTTGAGTGCAACACAGCCGATGAGAACAAAAAAGGGAATAAACTTGTGGCTCCGATACCGAAATATGATGACATTAAGTTTCAGATCTATGTTACAACTGAGAATTAGGTGGATTAGAGTATGGGATCAGAGTCGTTCTAAAGAAATTTAAGATCCGATAAGAGTTAAACTAAATATATTTATACTATTTTTTTATACTTCCTTTAATTTTGAATATTGTGGTTTAAACAATTTTTTGTTGCGTGCTACTTACTTACATTTCAAGCATACAAGATTTTTCTAGTTTCTAAATTGTGCACACCTCACACACCACCATAAATGTGAAGACACAAAAGTTAAAACGCACACATCCTTGTATTTTTTTACACATGATAGATTATTTAGCGTACATGTATACTTTGTGTGAATGTTCTTGTCTATTTTTAATATTCTTAAATATATATAGCTAGAGATTCCAGAGTATAAACCTAGAGAATATTTTAGTGGAGATGTAGTATATGGTATGAAAACAAATATATAGAAACGTCTGTTGTATAAAAGTGAATAGTTGGAATGGTAAGTTTTTCCGTGGTCAAATGTGTCTTACAAACTATAGTGGATTTATTAATAAGTTGATAACATGTCGATGTTATGTACTTGTTAATGAAATATCCTTGCTTATATTGATCACTGACGAGAGATTTCTCTCAATTAATGACATGTGACAAGTGGCAAGTGTCATAACGAGGGAATTCGGGTATGATTTATGTTCCGACGCATGGACGTTGTGTGTTTTTTTCTTGAAATTTAAATTTAAAATGAAATATCTTTAGAACTGCCGGTATGAATTATGAATAATTTACACCGTTGTGCTTCTCGCAACGAGATATTCAAAACTTAATCCCATTTGATAGATTTTGACGAATTTTCGTCTGTACTTATAAAACCAGTTTAATTATACATATAGAGTTTTTTTTTTTAGTGTACGTGCACTAGATTGGATTCAGCAACATCTTCAACTGGCGCGCGTTCTCCGCCATGGTCGTCCAGACGTGTTGGGTCTTTACGAAAGTCGTTGTGGATGTCGCCGCACTCGCTCCAAGTAGGTTCACCCTTCTCGCGCAGGTTTACAAATCAATGGTCTTGGGGGGGTGAGGGTGGTGGGGGGTGGGGGGGATTTGTGGCCTGATTATGACGACCTACAGTTCTACGTCTTGATCGCTCCAGAGGGTTAGGTGAATTGGAGCATGGCATGGGAACAGCAAGCGAGGGATGATGGATTCAGAAAGAAGGTGAGTGGTTAACACGAGGAATAGGAAAAGGCGCACAGTGGCCTCGGCGCTGGATCAGAACGACTGGATGTTGGATGTTGCAGGACAGCTGACAGGGGCCGTGACAGGTCAATTCGTCGAGCTTTGGCTGCGCACAATTGCGGTGGCACAGAATGCATCATCAGAAGATACCTTCAGGGCGTGTTTGATTGCCCAGTGCAAGCCCATGCAGCCTGTGGAGAGGCGTTTTCGGCCTGTTTGCTTGCCTGGGCTGCGTCGCGTTCTTGCATAGCACGAACTTTAAAGCACCCTCGGGCCAGGCCCAGCGGGAACACTCGATTCAGCCGTTTCCGTGGAGCCACCCTCGCGTAGGAAAAATTTCGGTTCGGCCTGCACGCGCGGGGAAGGGGCGGGAGACGTCAAGAACACGTAGTCGGCCGATGCAAGGAAAAATACTATCATTAGGTACTGTCATCACAACAAACAATAATTCAACTTTCATGGAGGCTTCCAGAGCAGAAGATCAATGACATTTTTGTTACCGGTTCGACCCGAAAGTCATAATGTCTCAAACCGAAGAGGCTATAGAGAAAGTTTGATTTCCCTTGTCACAAACTTCTTGAAGGACTCAATTCTATCTCTCCAAAAAAAAATAGAGGCATTGCGCCCCAGTTGTACATTCGCTTCGTTCGGATAAAGTTAAGAAATTCTCATCGGAACATCGAGAAATTGTGCACTTGTTATTGTTGTCACGCGGACTTATTGCTATAACTCCACTTCCATTGCAACAAACAGAACACGAGCATAACCCCACAGGCACACTAAAGAGTCGACTACCACAACTTTAGGCACACTAAAGAGTCGACTACCACAATTTTGTCGTGACTCCATCCTCGTGCAACCCCATTGTCATTGCCACATATATTCGTCAACGACCGCCACAAGACAATGGTACCACCGGTCATAACCAACTCCAAAATGATGCCCTCAAGAGGGAACCCGACACCGACTGTCGTCATTGTACGATCCGAGAAGAACCGAATTTAGGATTTCCCCTGGAGTAAGACGGGACGGGAGACGAGGACAGCACCGTACGGCACGACATCTCTAGCAAGGTAACAGCGCCGGCTGACACCATCGCCACGTCGTTGCCCCTGACCACCGTCGGAACAGGCTCTCACAGGCATACCGGATCGTATCAACCTGTACGTGCGATCTCTTGATCTCCCAAACCCATTCTTCTCCATTGTAGCAGTAGCACTGGTACCACTAAGGACGTGTTTGGTTCGGAACATTTTGGCCGTCATCCGATTACAGCGCAATCTAATTCCGTTAAACATGTTTGGTTAACCTGGCCCATAATCGATTACCGTGTAAACGAATAACAGCGTAGTACAAAGTCCATACCGCCCATGACCCCCCGGAAACAATTTGCGTTACCGCTGCGGAACTCTTCTTTCTCCCCCGATTCACCAGGCTCCAGATCTCATCTGCCGTCAGCGCCCCGGTTGTGGCCTTCCATCCTGCCCGTACGTGCTCTACATCACCGGCAGCGATGCCGGCGAAGAGCAGCCGCCGCCGCGCCGATCCCCTTCTGCTAATTGAGTGCATCTTCTCCGGATCTCACCGCGGGCGCTCCTAACTCGCATCGCCTCCACTTCTGGATCTTCAATCCTTGCTCATCTTGCCGGTTGTTCATCTGATTGGTTCTTGATTGGGTGAGCATGTGGTCTTGATGTGTTCCTGATTGGTTCTTCAATTTTCTTAAGCAAACACCATGAACGGAACCATTTCCTTTACACATCCGAACCAAACAGATTTGCAATATGTCCACTCCGCCGGCAATACCACCCGTAATATGATACCCTTTGCGTTTACGTTACCACTTCTGAACCAAACACGTCCTAAGTCCTCCAGTGCTCCTCTCACCGTACTCATATGTACGTACAGCTAGTACGTACTCTAGCAAGTTAAAATAACTACAGGTACAACTAAGCAGATGAAATGAAACAGACAGTTGGCAATAAGACCACCAGGTAGCAAAGCCCACACATTGAGTGCCATGTCACTCGACACAATTTCTGGAACCCTCTCTTCTCTACAGTGCTAAGAGGCGAATCGGAGGCGACTCGGTTTCTCCCGGCGGCCGCCGGCGTATCTGCGGGATTCCTCACCCTCCGCCGGCCGCTCCGGCGGCGGGAGGATGGGGAATCCCCAGATCTGCACTCCGGCGTGTAGATAAGGGGCTTTTGGGCGGCGCTGATGTGGTGGGGTGGTCGGCGTTGTCTTTTTGGTGCTCTGCGGCTTAACCTCTTCGGCGTCGTCTTCGACGGGGCTGCCAGGCTGCAGGTGCGTCTCCGCTCTGCCGTTGCTCTCTCCGGCGTCGACGGCAGGCTGGTGACGGGTGTACAGGAGGCCGGCGGAGGGGATTCAAGGCGGCTGCTGCTGGGGTGTGCGGTGTGCAGGTTGAAGATTTGGCCACCTCCGGTGAGGTGGTGTGGCGCTGGCCCCAGATCTGGGGCGGTGATACCCACAAGTATAGGGGATCGCTGAAGTCTTCGTTGGAAAGTATTACCCAAATTTATAGTTCGACACGATGGGAACACAAGAATACCAATAAGATCTTGGCAATTGAGGCGTCACTCTCAACCACACATGTATATCAATAAACTTGCAGCAGTGATAGTGATGGCAGCAGTATGATTCAAGTAGCAAATAGAGCAGCAGTAGTGAACAAGGATTTCCCAGTTTTCACCGGAAAGATGAAAGCGTAACTCAGTGACTTAAAACGTAGGCATGAGGTGATAGCGGGGTGTTGCATGAATAAGATTGATCATATAATAAGAAACAAATAGCAATGGGGCTTAACTCTAACTCCGATATATGTAAGTATGTGTTCCGTAAATAGTTGTGCGTACTAAACAAGAGAATTTGCACAACATCTATTGTCCTACCTGCCCATTTCACCGGGGCCAACTTGGAACTACAGGTAATTAAGGTCTACCCTTTCGAATAGCCCGGAACAACGCATTAACACTTCATGAACACATAGAATCCTCAAACTAAAACATCCCCCCCTTGTTTTCCCTATATGTCACTTTTAGGGTTCGCAGGTTCAACATAATAGCAGGTGATACACTTTGCAGATAAATACCAAACTCAAATATATGATGGGGCAAAATAAGTTCAGTACTGAAATCATGCCACTCGGGCCCTAGTAGCAAGCATTAAACATAGCATAAGTGCATCAACACAATACAAAAGTAATCTCAAGATAAACCCCTACAATTTCGGACAACGGGTATCATTACATGATCAATCTCATCCAATCCCCATCCACCTCATATGCCTACAGCGGACTACTCACACATGGTGATGGAGAGGGAGCTCATGGTCGATGGAGATGAAGGCGGTGAAGATGGCGGTGAAGACGGCCTCCGGATCCCTCCACCGGAGGAGAAATCCTGGATCAATCTGTCCCCGAAACGAAGATCGTGATGGTGGCGGCGTTCTGTTTCGCAAAAGCTCCCCTCCTCCTAGGGCAAACACTTTTTCGTATATATGAGGGGGTACGTCGAAAACCGAAGGCGAGGCGGCGCTCGAGGCCCATTTGGGCTGGGCCTACGCGGCCAGGTACAGGGGCCGCGTGGGGCCCACCCATTTGGCCCTCGAGCGCTTCCTCGTGTCCATCTTTTGTCCATTGTCCTCCTTTTCCATAAAAAATGACGTGGTAATTTTTCCCGATTTTATTTCCTGCATAAATAGCCAGAAAAGAGACTTTGCTAAAAACAGCGTCAGATTCAGCAGTTTTATTCAAATATGGGAAGATTTCGGAGCAAATTATGAGGCAAAGTGCTTGAAAAAGTAGATGCATTTTGGATGCATCAGGCGGCAGGAGCTTGGGGTACGTCCCCGGCCGATGGACCTTCACCGTCTTTAGATCCAGCTCGTCAGAGCTGGTGGTTGCTGCGGCTCATCAACGCCTTCGGGCAAGAAGTTCTTCCGTTCCCGTGGTGAGTGCTCCCGGCGGCTGTTTCCTTCGTTGTCTCCGACGGTGGAGGTCTCGCGTGCTGGGTGACTTCGAGGTTGAAGATGGAGGGAGGCAGCAGTGGTGGTCTCTGTATCCTCTCTGTTTTTTCCTTGCTTGTATCTGGTTGTGTAATGTTTTCCTTTCCGTATGAATACAAGTATTAGCTATCAAAAAAAAGAGTGCCATGTCACAACAATGGCGCTAGTGTGCTTTCTGAGACTACAAATAGTGGGAGTAACATAGGTAGTAACATAAGCACAAATGATGATGTGACATAAAATTAAAGAAGAGAGACGGTGGTGGTATAATAGGTAGATATCATAACATAACGGATTTCGAGACAAGATGAGTCTATAGGCTAATAAATGCATGATTATATGATACCACACATATGTTACTACCCACTATAGAGCTAATACATAGACTAATATCATATGCATAATACTAGTGTATGATACTCCACACTATAAGTAGTCTCATTGCAGCTGTTCCTGTCGGGTGATCCATCCCTGGATCCTCCTTCTGCTTCCCCGCAGACGTGCGCAGCAAACGCGTCGTCATCCACCTCGATCGCATGCATGCGTGCAGCCGGCCGGTGGATCTCCGGAGATGGGGTGCCGGAGGAGATGGTGGTTGGCTGCGTGGAGACTTCAAGGCGAAGGGGGGCGCGAGGCGGGTGGCGACCACGGGTACGGCCGGTGGCGCGCTGCTTTGATTTGCTTTGGTTTGCTAGCGCACGGATTGAATGCGCGCGCACGTGTGAGAGATTTGGGGAGGTACCGGAACCGGGAGTTAATGGCGGGGGGCGTAGGGATGGAGGCATTTACGTCGTCTTTGACGTTTTATCCCCGGGGAGATTGATTGCCGTGCCCAGGACAGAAAAGCCCTAGGATTCTACCGGAACACCCTCCTCCGTGCAGATCGTCGCGAAATTAAAAAACACTCAGGAACGATCACTGGAAAAAGAGAACGAAGCCAGCCTGCAATCAATGAAATGTTCACGTGTCAAAAAACAAAAGCAATGAAATGTTCAGCTAGCGGCGCAGGAGCACGAAAAGCTGGTGATATCTTGGGCCTTGAGGGTGGGCTGGCTGCCCAAACTGACGGGCTGTAAGTGTTGACGCGCTATGATCCTTGACGTGGCCCAGCTACTTGACCCCCAAAAAAATGTCCAATGGCGGGACAGACTCGAATTGTTTTTTTAAGATACACCTGCTAATCTTCTTTAACTTTTTTTAGATTGAATGTTCTTTAACTTAATGAGTTGTCTTACGAACTTGTTGGGAAAATGCCGATATTTGCAAATGTTCGTGTGCTTTTCTCTATATTTACGACATGTCAAATCGAGACATATATGGTATGATTTCTCTTCCCGAGTGAGATGTTGTGTGCATTTTTTTTGAGATTTTTTTAAACATATCTTTAAAACCACTTGTCCGAAATACGAACGATTTTCGCCTTTGTGTTTCTTGCACCGAGATATTAGAAACAAGATCTCGTTTGACATACTTTGACAAACTTGTCATCCATAGTTATAAAACCAGTTTAATTATACTTCATACATTAATTCTTTTTTGAACATGTATTCGATTAGAAAATAGTGTCGTCAACTGGGCTTGATTCCCCACCATCGTTGTCAAGACGTGTTGGTCTATACGAAAGGCGTGGTGGGTATCCTCGCACTGACTCCAAGCTTATCCTACCGGCTGAATATTTTGCATAATCTCACCGAAGCTAATCCACGACTGCCTCATTGGTTTACAGATCAATGCCTAAAGTGCTTTGAGTGCAACATAGTTTACGAGAAAAAAATTCGGGAAGAAACTAATGGAGTCACTGATTTTGATGGCAACTAAGGATTAGGTGAACTGGAGTATGCGATCATAGCCCTTCAACCTAATTTTTTGATCCGAGGTGAGTTAAACTAAATATATTTATACTAATTTTTTATACTTTCTTAATTTTTAATCATATTATGGTTCAACAAATTTATGTTGTATACTACTTAGTTACATTGTCAAGCATACAATATTTTTTCTCGATTGTTTCTGTTATGTACTAGTTGCAATGTATATATCTAAATTGTGCACACCTGAACACAACTTTGAATGTGAAGACCAAAAGTTGAAACGCACACCTCCTTGATTTCTCTACATATGTTAGATTATTTAGCGTATATGCATATTTTGTGTCAATGCTCTTGTCTATTTTTTAATATTATTAAATATATAGGTAGATATTTTAGAATATAAATCTAACTAATATCTTAATAGAGATGGAGTATATGGTATGTAAACAAATATATAGAAACTTCTGGTGTATAAAATGAAAAGTCGGCATGATAAGTTTTCCGTAGTCAAATGTGTCTTACAAATTCTATTGGATTTATTAATAAGTTGATAATATGTTGATGATATGTACTTGCTAACAAAATAGCATTGCTCATGTTAATCACCGACAAACAGGGTCAGGCCCACAGTGGTTCCAAGTGGTGCGGCCCGCACAGGGCCCATGATTTTTAGAGGCCCCAAATTTTTTTATACATATATATATTTGTATAGCAGGAATTGGCCCATGTATCAGCCAAGCAGGGCCCTCCCTTGTGTGGGCTGGACCTGGACGGCTGGCGTGCGATCGATCATTTCCTTTTCTCGTACGAGTAGAGATTCCATCGATCGATTCCTGACTGACGAAGCGAATACGGAACAGCGGAACGCCACGCCGCCACAGATGGATTCATCTTGATTTCCAGGCCTCCCGCCCCCTCGCCGACGCCTTGCTCGATCTTCTCCCCTGCTGACGGCGTTTGCGGCCAATCCCAGGCCCCTCGTGGCCTCGCCGACCGGCCGACGCACGTCATGCACCGAGCAACGCACAGTTAGGTTTATTGTTGTTGATTCCTCAATTTCTGCTCGCATGATCGCATCGTCACTTAAATTTTTTTATTCATCACTTAAATGTTTTGTGTACGATAGGTCCCGTTTTAGATTTTCGCACAGGCCCCGGATTTAGCCAGCCCGGCCCTGCCGGCAAACATATAATATTATGGGTTTTACTACTTTTGCTCAACTCAATGAGCTTGTCTATTGCATCTTTAAGCAAACTACCGAGAGAATAAGTTGTTGCCGTTGGGATATGAAGGTACGGATAGTTTCTATCCACACAGTACCACTACATTAGAAAATGCAAAGGCAGGTCATCCTTTGAGTTTTGACAAACAATGGTTTACTTGGAGTACTGTTTTTCTCAGTACACAAAGCTTATTAGAAACTAAAGCAGTTGGCTTCACCCGAGCTGCTTCATAAGCGACACTTCTAGCAACAGCTGGATTGATATTAGCTTCATTCTTTGCACACTCGATTTTCAATTTATCAACATCCTCCTGCAATAAATAAACTGTGCATAGATGAGATCTACAACAACGAAATGAATTGCATGTGTTTCCTGAAGCAGTCGAGATTCAGATTTGTGGGTGGCTGTATTAACTCAATCAAACTAATATTCAGATTTGGGTGCATGAATTCACACAAGCCAATAGGAATGCAAAGGGAATGTAGCAAAATTTAGCTGGATGGTTCCATAGTCGTGGATGCATTCACTCATCAATGACATGAGAGACATGGCAAAAGTAATCGACAACCTAACTCTAGGATATGGTGGCAGTAAAGCAGCTAGACATTGGAGGACTGGGATTGGTGCAATCTGGCCTAGACAAACCTGATAGTGATACAAATATTTTTTTTTTTGCGAAGATAGTTCCAGTGATAACACCAGAATCTTACAGAAACACCGAAGGATCAAAGAAAATTACACATAAGTCCTGCAAGATCTCGAGGTCGCCGTTGACGAAGAAGACGTACCACGGCGCGCCGCCGCCGCTCCTCCACAGCAGCCTTGGATCGGAAGGAGTCCCCAGGCGGACGGGAAGTCGAGAGAACTCGGCTCGAGAGAGCCTCCACCTCGCATCGTCGTCGTCGCCCTCGATCTGGACGCCATCACCTTCACCATCGAAGTCGTCAACCCGGATTCGCCGCACCGCGAGCTCCGGGACGGGGAAGAGGCGCAGCACAGCTCTACGGAGCCGCGAGCACCCCAGGGGAAGCAGATCCGTAGCCGTACTCCACGGAGCACCGCCACCGGAGAGGATCTCCGCCTCCACAAAACACCGATCTGGCCGCGCCATCCTCTCCTCGACGCCACCAGCCGGCAAACCACCCAACCCTAGACTATGTACAGGCGAGATCTTGGGTTTCCCCACCCTCCCGCCGCCGGAGCGGCCGGCGGAGGGAGGGGAAACCGGCAGATCGCCGCCGGCGAGCTGGATCGAGCGGTGGGGGAAAAGTTCGCCTCTCCTTTTACTGTGCGGGGGAGAGAGCCGTGTCCAAGGTCGCGACTGTGATACAAATATTTTGTTATACAATATCTAAAACTAAATGCATAAACAGCACAAATGGTAGGCAGAATTTGCTACTTATATAAGATTCCATGCATCGCTCCCATTGACCTATACAAATCTGATCAGTTGGTCTTCCTCTGCTTGAGTTCTCTAGTCTCCCTGAGATCTGACTCCATCTTTTTGTCCACTTTCTTGGTGAATCCAGGGTATGGCTCATAGCCAAATAGCTTGTTGAGTATCTGTGCACATAGGAGCCAACATATGAGTCTGGTTAACAACTCGATGTCGATTCAATTCCTAGTCGATTATGCCATCTTTTCTATATGCACATGATATTTCTATTTAGATTTAAGGACTGGTTGATGTTTACCTGCAGCAAGATTAGGAATGGCTCCATCAAGAACACCTCAGGAAGTTCACTCACCGTTGGCCCTCTCTTCTGCAGTAAGAACAACCAAATTCAGCAGGTAATCGTCAGCCAATGTCGTCATAGCTAGGTAGGGTGCCAGGAACTCTCGGGACGCGCAAAACAAATCCAAAGTTACCTCGAAGAGGCCATGGCCGAGGAACTGCCAGGTCCAGCAGAAGAGCTGCGTGGCCAGCACGACCTTCCAGGCGAGCGCGAAGCCAAGGCGGGCGGCGAGGGTGCGGCTGGCGGCCCAGGCGCCGAGGAAGAGCAGCGCGGCGAGGGCCCCGGCGCGGCGGTCGACGAGGAGGTAGGCGGTGGCGTAGGCGAGGGAGAGGGCGAGGGCCTGGTCGAGCGGGGAAGGCAGGGGCACGAAGTGGAGGATGAGGAGGTTGGTGAAGAGGATGGGGCCGGCGAGCAGCGCGTGGGCGGCGGCGTTCACCGGGTGGCGGTGCTGCGACCGGAAGAAGGCGAATTGCGCCTCCAGGTCCAGGACGCCGCGCGGCATCCTCTTCACCTCCATGGACGACGGCCTCCAACTCCAACGAAACCAGTGTGATTCAGAGACACACCAGCAGTGATGCCGATGATGAACCACCAAAAGTGAGCGGTTGCCTGCCTATATAAGCTCGACATGTGAGTTCAAAAAGTAATCATCTAATTTCAAAACTGATGTTATCGTCATAAATAATGTGTGTACTAGAGTTCCGTGTAGTTGTTTACCACCTTTCCCGACTGTGTTGCTAGGGCAGGGAGGCTCTCTCTTTTCCTCTCCTCTCTCGAACCTGCTTGTCTCCTCCCGTTGAGAGTCGGCCGCCGACGGCCGGGCCGATCTGATGTCCCTCCCGCCGGAGTAGCTGGCCGGAGATGGACCAGGAGAGGCGCCGGATCTAGGGCTGTATATAGTAGTTTCTATGCTAGTAGTGTTTATGAGTTTCGGCCGCGTGCTGGTTTTCGGCTTCATGCCGGGAGGTGGGGAATGGATTCGTCGAGCTGGATCCAGACCTCGCTGGTGGTGGTTCTCCTTGTCGCGGTGCTTCGGAGGTCGGAGCCGAAGGTGATGGGGTGGAACTCGGCCAGGACCTCCGCCAATAAAGCTCGTTCCGCCTTCCTGCAGGTGTGGATCTTGCCTGCTCTGTTTTCCCCTCCGGCTGGCCGTGGAGGCGAGGGGTGGTGGAGGAGAGCAGGAGGTTCTGCACTGGTGTCGGTGGGAGGTGATGTGTTGCTTTCTCTGGCCGGCCGAGGAGGCGAGGAGAGAAGGCATTGCGACACCTGCTACCCCGCGCCGGCTTGGAAGCTGGCCCATGGCACTGGCTACTGCGAGAAGCATCGCTCCTTTCTTCCTCCTCTGGACTCCCGTGGTGGCGAGGGGAGAAGGAGGTGGGAGTGGATGCTGACGGCGGGGCCTCGTCGCCAAAACTCCAAGAAGCTCGACCTGCGGCAGATTCCAAGCGTCGGCTTTGAGAGCCGCTGCTATCCATGGCCTAGGGGGCCGCTCCGCGCCTCGAGAGCTCGAGCTCTGAGGATTGTTCTCCTCCAGGCAGTTTTGCCGATTTGGAGGTCAATTGATCCAAGCACGGCAACCCATCCTGACGGCGGACCAAGTGGCGTAGTCCCCGGCGCCGCTGCCAGCGGCCGTGCTCTGCGATCCAGTCAACGACGCGGTGGAGAAGAAGGACCGGATTGCTCTCTAGTTTTTTCTGCTAGGGTCTTTCTTGTAAAATTAGAGGGCTTGTTTGCATTACTTGTATTTGTTAGGGTCCTCTTTGTAAGAATTCCCACCGAGTAACAGAGCTTCTGGGGCCTTCGGGCCTCATCCATGTTCAAAAAAAAAAAGACTGTGTTGCTAGATATTTGCTCAAGTCTCAGTCATCTAAAATTGCAGATCAACAGGTTGAAATTGTCTAATTTTAAGAGGATTATGATGGTTCAACATTGATCCAAAATTTCAGAAATATAACTGATTGAAAAAAAAATCAGACAACTCTTAAAGATGCAGACCCTTTCCGCTGACGTGTGTTTTCGATGTTAACCATAACAGGACAATATGGATCTTCAGTTCATCACTCAGATGATTTATAGACTCATACTAGTAGTTCCACACAACACTTCCTCCTCTGCAAAATGGTTTATGATGCTCGAGTCTGAAAACATGATTATATGAACATACTCCAGATAGTAATCGGAACAGTAATGCACATATCAAATATTTGACTGATGCGTGCGTGCACATTACCTGACAGAATCGCCAAACTGCTCCAGGTTTCTATGAGTCTCGTGTGAATCCGTGGTAGGACGCGTCACCATCAGTTTAATAAATTTAAGACGTCCACGGAAAAGCGTTGTTGGCTGCATCTGCCCGTCACCGTTAGCAGGCCTAATTAATACTCCACAGGAGAGAACGGTTAAACCAAATTTCTCGCTTCTTCCTTCATAAAATGCTTGAGGGGTCATTCGACCTCTGGCCAGCCCTAGTGTAGAAAAACCACTTTGACCTGTTTAGTGATAACTGATAAGTTTTCTCAATGGCATCAGGAAACCATAGATGTTTCGCCTCGCCTACAAGAGAAAGAGGTCAAGAGGATGGTTACTGCTCGCACTCCTAACACCATATGGGCTTTTTTCTTTTCGAACTAAGAAGCTCTGCTCTTGACTGTTAGGTTGATCTCCTCCCGTGTGACCCAACGGTCACACCGGACCATTGACCACGCCCTGATCGGGGGCGTCCAACCGTACACTGGTTGGTGGGCCCCTATCACCAGCTGCTATAAAGAGAGGTGGGGGTCGGCGGCACTGATTACGAGGTTCGTCCGTGCCACTCGACCCCACCGACACCACCCTACCGATCTAGGGTTAGCGCTGAGCTGACGGGAAGTACCACCACCGCCGCCACTCTCCTCACTGCCATCGCCGGCCATCTCCACCATGGCCGGCACCTCGAGTGCATCCTCGCAAGGAGAAGGTACTGGTCCTCCTCCTCATCTCACGGTTTCTACACGCATTGATCTAGCCTAGTGATCCTACGGGTTCAACAATGGTATCAGAGCTCGAGGGTTTTCTAGATCCTACTCGTGTAGAAAAGAAAAAAGAAGCAAAGGAAAAAGAAATTCAAAAAGGGGCAAAAGGAACTCACCGGAGGGCCTCGGGCTCGCCGGCAAAGGCGCCGCCGTCGCGGCCGCGCCGTCCCTCTCGATCTCGACGCGCATCGGCAAGCCGAGGCGTCGGAAGAAGGACCTTAACCCCACGGGGTCAAAGAGGAAGAACACGGTGCAAAGGGCATCTCCGCCTCGGCGGAAACGACAGCACCAGGGCGCCGCGGCCAGACCGCTCGACGGCGACGTGCTCACCCGCAAGGGGAACACGCGCACCGGCGAGTGGGTCGGCGACGGCGCCACCCTTTTTCTCCTGCGACGGCACGCTCCGGCTTGCGAGTGGGAGAAAAGGAAGGAGAGGGAAGGGGAAGCAGGCCGCACGGCACGGTCGTCTCCGGCGGCCGTTCGCCGTCTCCGACGGCCGGGCGGCCGGCGGCCGGCGCGATTTTTCCGTCGCCGGCGCGCGGGAGTGAGAGCACAGAGAGGAAGAGTGAAATGGGCGCGATTTTTTTTTTCGGACGGGGAGACACTCTCCCGTTTTGTCCTGGGGAAACGCGCGGAGAGCCGTCGGATTCGACGGACGGCCAGGATCTCCAGATCCAAACCCTAGCCAGAAGATGGGCCAGTGGGCCGAAAGTAACGGGCCGTGGGCCGCGCGCAAACAGGCCGCTGGGCTGGTTTCGGCCAGGAAAAGGAGCGCACGGCGCGATGCCGCGCTGACGGGCAGTGGGCCGAAAGTGACAGACCATGGGCTGGGCCGCGCAGAATTAAGACTGTTTTTTCTTTGTTTATTTTTTTTCCAGAAGTATGTTTTAATTGTTTTGTCCTTTTTTTTGGGCAAATTTCATCTAGTTTTTTCTGTTCAAATTATCCAACGATTTTTGTCTAGAAAAACAGAAAAGTTACAGAAATGCTTCTGAAAAGTATAAAGTTAATGAATTTTTATTCATTTTTCCGCTGCAAATAGTTAAAAGTAATTGCGTAAAAGCAATAAAGTGATAATTAAAATTTTAAAAGATGTGTTAAAGTGAATAGTAAAGGTAATTATGGTCCTGTTATTTTAAGACCAACGTTGTTAATAACATAATCATGATTTGTTAATCGTTGAACAGTGCAATATTTGTGAAATACAGATAATATTTTACAGTTTCTGCTGTAAAGTAAAAGGACTTTCCTCTAATTAAATTGGAACCAACGGGAAAATTTAATTAGAGAGGAGGAAAAAGAGAAATACTTGTTTAACAGATTAATTATGGTATTGTTATTTTCTGACCAACGTTGATGATAGCAGTACTATAATTATATGAGTTCTATAGTCAAAGGGCTAGATCTCTGATAATTTTGCATGAAAGTGATCAATTTTCAGAGAAAAGATAAAAGATCAAGAAATGCTCTTGAACTATAGTAATATGTATATTTCATGTTTCCGCTGAAATAGAGTTGATGATAATGTCATTTTCCAAACAGAGTTCTTTATTGCAATAGAAATATTATCATCATATTGTTTATGAGTTTTATGCATTGATTCTATTTCTGCCCAACGGTGATGTAGAATTAGTGTAGAAAGATGATGTTTCATTCTAATTCTGCCCAACGGTGATTTAGAATATAGAAGAAAGTTTTAAAGATTTAATGTGCATATTTTTAACCAGACCATAGGGTTAATTTTATGCTCATTATTGTTTATTATTGAATATTTTCTCAGACAAAGATTCTCATGTTTTCATTCGTGAAAGCAAAAGAATGGGTACTTGTGACCCGAAAGATGACCAAGAAAGGTCATACAGTGAGAGAGTATGTTCTCTCTAAACAATGACTGCAAAAGAAAAAGAATTCTTGGATGTTAATCCAAGAATACAAATAGATCATCAAGAGTCTTGTTTGACAAATGTCTTTCATGTACTCTTCCTGCAGAAAACAAATAAATCATTCAGAGTTTTGTTTAACGAATTTCTTTCATGTACTCTATATGAAGAAATTTTTTAAACGAGCAACATGAATGCTTAATTTGACCAACGTTGGACTAAGCATGTGTATAAAAGAGTATTCAGATTTATTTCTGAATTTGATGATTGAATATACAGTCTAAAGAGCCAATTGTGGCATCTATGCCTCTTAATTACCCGCATGATGGGAAAAGACGAAAATAATATCCACGTGGTGGAAAAAGTCTGGAAAAATACCCGCATGGCGGGAGAAAATTTTGACAAAGGACTTATTCTGTATGACAGGAGAAAGATGTGATGACTCATGTGTTTTTATATTGACCGCACACCTTGTGTATCATAGTTATAAAGCACTTAATGAGTCAAAAGAGAATAAAGTTACAAATGAACCTAAAGATAGGAATGTTATGCAAGTGTGACTTGCAGTACCATTGAGAAAGAACTCTTGTGAGTTTTGAAAAGGGAATGAGGAAAAAGTACTCCCATACGTTAAAAGATAACTTCATATTGAATAAAGCAGATAATCAAAGTTTCGAAATTGTGGCAAAAAGGTTCTTGCCACATTTCGAGGGGGAGATAGAGAATGTTACAGTATAAACTCCCCTATACTTCAGATAATGTGATGCATATAATGCATCTAAGTGATCTATGATGAATTGTGATCGTCTGGGGTGTACGACGGTCATAATATTGATACCCCTAAAGAAAAGAAATAGATGTATTCTTGGATATTTTACAGCTCCGAAAGGAGACTAAGAACGGTACTCAAAGTGCCATAAAGAAGACAGATTGACAGGTTAACAGAATAAACCCAAATAAAAACCCAAATAAAAGGGATTAAGGATACACCATTTTGGAGAAAATGGAGTAATCTGGGGGAGCATGGTATGAACATACCTAAGGCTCGAATAGATTTTGTCTGGGGGAGCTTGTTGCTTTCTCTAGAATCAGAAGTTATTTTGGGTTCAAGAGAATGAGAGGACAATCGTTTTTCTACAAACTTATAGAATGGGAAATTCATTCCCTAATCCTGTGTATGTGGATGATATCCTACTTGCTAGTGGTGATGTCAATCTACTACCGGCAGAGAAAGGAAGTTCTTGTCCTAAAAAAGAGTATTCTCGGTAGAATGTCTGTCGTTAAAAGTATCGAGATTTACTAAGAAAAGAAGAAAAGGGGTATTAGAAATATCGCATGGACATGCTGAGAAGAAGTCTCTAAAGCATGCATGTCGAGAAAATCTACGCCTGTTCTTATTGTCAAGGGTAATGGAATTGAGAACTTTAGTGTTCCAAGAGATAACTTAGAACAGATCAAATGAATATAGTACCATATGCTTCAGCTGTTGGAAACTCAATATTATCCTGACAATTCACGTATCCGGGTTGTTTTTGGCAATGTCCAATCCAGATATAGATCACTGGAATGGAATCAAAGATATCGGCCTCATGCTAAAAGAAACAGAGTGCTCTCAAAAGGTTGTGATTACAAAGATAGATCTATAAATGTGCTCTCAAAAGGTTGTGAGTACAAAGAAAGAATTTGTGAAATGTATAGCGAAATCCACAATTGTCGCTAAATTTCACATTTGGAGTTTTTGTGTGGAAAAGCTCCAGAGAATGAAAAGATTGACATCAGTGTGATGTAAAGACATGTTATAGCATGATATAAGGCCGAGGGACAGGCAAAATGGTTAAGGAAACCTGTACCCGGAATTGATAATGGTTGACAACAGCAATAACCATTAAGTAATTCACTCCTAAGACAACGAGTCAAGTGTGGTGCCAAACACATTGACACGGAGTTATACGTTGTAAAGGAGAAAGTCCGGAATTATGTTGAAATGCTTGGAGCATAAGAGGAATAGATAAAAGAAACACACAAGTGTTTGCAGATCTGCTAATTAAAGGCTTACCGCCCAGTGTGTTTTGGAGAACACATAGTCGGCATGGGTTTATGGTATAGTCTATATGTTTTCCGGACAATAAAGAGGCCCAAAAAGATTAAAGAAACTATTTCAAAACAGAGACGTATATTGTAGCTGTCTGATTCTATCGGCAATTGAGCTGTGACGATGAAACATGCTCTATGTATCGATTTGTGATGAAACGAGTAAAGCGAAAAGTATATAGTTAAAAGTAAAAGTTGAGATCAAGGGGGAGAATGTTAGGTTGATCTCCTCCCGTGTGACCCAACGGTCACACCGGACCCTTGACCACGCCCTGATCGGGGGCGTCCAACCGTACACTGGTTGGTGGGCCCCTGTGATCCGCGCTACATAAAGGGTGGGGGGTCGGTAGCACTGATTACGAGGTTCACCTGTGCGCCACCGCCCAACCAACATCCCCTACCGATCGAGGGTTAGCGCGGTGCTCACGGGAAGCACCACCGACGCCACTGCCTACTCTCTGTCACCACCGCCGTCCTCCACCATGGCCGGCGCAGGTCGATCGCATCCGCTCAAGGAGAAGGTAATTCACCTCCTCCCACTGTTACTACACGTAGGATCTAACCCTAGATGATTCACCTCCTCCCACTGTTACTACACGTAGGATCTAACCCTAGATGATTCTCTGTTACTACTGAATGTACACAGAGCACGATATACATCCACACAGGGACACAGGTTGTACAACTAACATGTTGTACAATTAAACAGACACATGTTGTACAACTACATAACACATGTTGTACAACTAGACAGACACAGATTGTACATACACAAATTGTACAACTAAACAGACACAGATTCTACAACTAGCAGGTTGTACAACTATAGAGCCACATGTTGTATAACTACGCAGACACAGTTGGTACACAGGTTGTACAGACACAGGTTGTACAACTATACAAACACATCGAAACCAATCAACATGGGATATAGTTTTGAAGATCTCGACGCGAGGAGCTCAAAAGTGAAAACGGTTCGTAATTTGGATAAACGGTTCTCAAGATATTTCATTTTCAATATTCGGATTTGAAAAATAAAAGGCAAAAAGGGAAAACTGCATGCCCACGTATCTGCATGCCCTCCCTTTCTCTCTCATACTCCCCCACTTTCAATCTAATTGTGACACATGGCAGACATGCAGACAATCACAATTGGAACATGTGAGGAAAAAGCGACACTTGTCACAATTAGAACGATGATGAGGTTACCTTTAGAAAGGGAACCCTTTTCTAGTGATTTCCGCAGCAGGTCGATTCGGCATGTCCTGATGTCCATACGGAACAAGGCCCGCAGGCTTTAGGGTTGGCGGTCTACGTTAGTGGACTCATTCTCCATGATGGTTGGTTGATTTTAAAGGTTTGCGCCACGATCACGCAGTGTGTTAGGCCGAGAAGCTGGCCCTCACAGCAGATTCAGCTACTGCTAGTGCTGTAGGTCTTCTTCTTGGGCAGCCGCAACTAGGTTCACTTGTGTGGTCGTCAGCTGCACTCGTGGAGGAAGCAAGGACGCCGCCAAGCGGCAACGTCACTGCCGCATGTTTCATTGTGAAGGCCTACTCCGAGTCTCCGACCACTCCTTCGACCTCGTCACCACACCGTAGCTTCCGCCATGTGGTGGCTCGTGACGGTCAGCCACAGACGAGGACACCTTGAACAAGGCGATGCGCCAACCTCAACTCGTCGGAAGGTACATCTTTACCCAAAACTTTTCTCCTTTTTACTACTCCCTCCGATCCATATTAGTGGGCATAGCTTTGTCTAAATTCATATGTATCTAGTTAAGTATTTAGACTAGATACATGTGTATCTAGATAAAGTTGTGCCCACTAATATGGATCGGAGGTAGTACATGTATTGCTACCAGTTTACGTAGCGTGGGTGTTAGTATGAGAAAGAATGAAAGTGCGATTCCTATGTTTGCAAACACTCTTAAACATGTGGAGATTGACCGTTTTAAGGTTTCTCCCGAGTTCCGAGTAGACATGCATGTGATCACACAAATGGATGATGAGGAAGCGGATGTCACTTATGATGGTTTGCTTATCTCTCACCTATTCGGTGATGTCTTGGGGGTGGGATTAGATGAGGATGGGTTTGGATTCTTAGGGCGTGTGCAGCGTTGCACAAAAGCAGGGTCTAAGAAAACTTAGACATAGGTCTAAACGGTGGAGCACTGGTGGCTAAGAAAAATATTCCTTCACTCGCGACTAGTACAAAACCCGGGTGTCCAGCTGATTTATAAAGTTCGGTCGGGAAATTAAAGAAAACATCTGATCGTTGGGTCCCACTAGTGGTGTCTAAACCTGGAGCGTACTAATTTTCTTAGACTCAACTTTGCTTTTTTCGCTGCACTAGTACGTATGCCTGTGCAACGCACGACTCATAAATGACTAACTATATAAAAGCCGGCGCAAATCGCGGCCTCTCCGACGCTCGGCTACTGTAGTTAGCAACAGTACACACTGTTCACTGCTACAGTGTTAAACAGTGCTGCTGTGGGCCCCACTTGTCAGTCTCAGTGCGCGCCGGCGTTTTGCAACAAACGACAAGCAAGCCCAAAAAATACCCCGCAGTCCTCCACTTTTCCGAAGTCAGGGACCCAAACGTAATTTCCAAAACGCACAGGGACTCCGCCGAAAAACACCACGCGTAGAGCCCCCCTCTCCCTCCTCTCTCGCGCGCGAGCCGGAGTTCGCCGCCGGCCGCCGCGCTCGATGTGGCCGCTCCTGCCCTCCCCGTCCAGATCGACGGTCATGGCGGGCTCCGTCGTCCTCGCCTCTACCATCTCGCGGAGTTTCGCGTCCCGAAACGCCGCCACCAAGCCGGAAACAACGCCGCCGCGTCCGCACGCCGCCATCGCCGCTCCGGCGACCTGTAGGCGGCGGCGCCGCCACTACCGGGTTGCCCGCGTCGAGGCGCGGCCAGTGCGCCAATTCGCACGTCCTGGGTCGCCGTCCTTCGACGCCAGCGACTGCATCGCCGCCGCGGCAGCTCCACCGCCAGTGACGTCATTGTCACATCACGGCAGGCCTGCGCTGCGCAATGCTGCTGGACTGGCCTGCTTGCTGCGGGCCTGCCTCAACCCTCCCTATTTTTTTTTCTCTTTTTGTTCTTTTTTCATTTTTCCAAAACTTTTCAAACTTTCGAAATACAACTCTAAATCTATTGAAACCAACTTCTAAAAAAAATGTAAAAACAAGAATGACATTTCAAATGCTTTGGGATCTTCGCCAAAATATTTCAAAACTTATTTCCCCAAAATCAAAAAATTTGGAAATCTAAACAATTATGGGACGCATATATGGTAGAATTTCAAACTTACATATTTCCAAAATTTAAAGGACTGTTAAATCTCGCCGCCTTACAAAATTTATACAAATTCCCGAAAACAAATAGTGTTGTACACCAAATATATCACACACACACAAAAAACTACTTATGGTATATGATATAAATTTAAACTTGCATTCTTTCAAAATTTAAAGGATTTTTAGATCTCACCATCTTACGAAGTAAAAAAAAAAAACTCCAAATCTGAACGATTTTACTCAAATAGTATTGTATATCAAAAAATATCACAAACAAACTTTACACAAATAGTATTGTATATCAAAAAATATCACAAACAAACGCTTACTACTTATGGTATATGATACAATTTAAAACTTACATGTTTTCAAAATTTAAAAGATCTCACCGCCTTACAAAATTTACACAAATTCCCGAAAACAAATAGTGTTGTACATCAAATATATCACAAAAAAAAAACTAACTACTTACGGTATATGATAGAAATTTAAACTTGCATTTCTTCAAAATTTAAAGGACTTTTAGATCTCACCTTTTACATCTCACCGTCTTACGAAGTAAAAAAAAACTCCAAATCTGAACGATTTTACACAAATAGTATTGTATATAAAAAAATATCACAAACAGACTTTACACAAATTGTATTGTATATCAAAAAATATCGCAAACAAACGCTCACTACTTATGGTATATGATACAATTTAAAACTTACATATTTTCAAAATTTAAAAGACTTTTAAAACTCACCGTTTAAACAATTTTAGACAAATAATATTGTATATCGAAAATATCACAACAAAAACGCTCACTACTTATGGTATATGACAAAATTTCAAACTTACAGTTTTTCAAAATTTCAAGGACTTTTAATTCTCAACGTCTTACAAAGCAAAAAAAAAAAAACAAATCTAAACGATTTTAGACCGCAAGCTTTTTTTGAATTTCGACAATCCCAATTTGAACAATTTCCCAAATCTACAAAATCTTCTAACCGCAAACTTTCCTTCAATTTCATTAATTCCAAAATATTAAAAAACTTTAAATGCCCGCATTTTCAAAATATAAATGCTAACTACTTACGTCACTCGATCAAATTTCAAATTTGAATAATTCAAACTTTTAAATGTCTTCAACATCTAACCATTTTACAAAGGTAGGAAGAAATCAAACCTAAAAAACTTCCCAATTTAAATATTTTCAAAAATCAAAAAAAAATTAAATGTCAGCTCTCTTTGCGTTTAAATAATTTTCGAATCTGCATGACTTTTTAATTGTGGACATTTTAGTTCACAAAACAATTATTTCGCAACAAACATTCAATATTTCTAATAAATTTCAAAATGGATTTCAAACAAGTTTTCCCTAAATTTTTCTCAACAAAAATTTCGCAACAAGTATTTTACCCCAGGAAATATTCAACAACACAAAAATATTATTTCCCCAAGACTATTCAACAATATTCACGAAAATTTCAAATACATTCCATACATGTCTCTCCAATTTTCTTTTCCCAAACAGATTTTGTTGCATTGACTCGATTCAAATTGCATAGACAAATACATAGCATATCCAAACTACTACAGCCAGCACGACGTCCTACAAATTTCAAATTTACGATATTTTCGAACTTTCCACACCAAAATTGCACCGAATAACCATTGTACACAAAAGTGAAACTAACAAATTTTAAAATTTAATAATTTTTTGAACTTCCCACATGAACTACCAAATGTTCATTTTGTTTAAATTTTGTTGGGTTAGGTTTATAAATAATTCTTCTATTTTCTCACTAAAGAAAAAAAAATCCAAACTTTCCCGAATTGTGAACTCGAATCAAAAAAAAAAATGCATTACCACTAACTACATACTTAAATTAAATATCATTTAGAAAATATAAGCATTATTAAACATTTCACACCGCTAAAATATTAAAAATACTCCAAAACATATCGACATGCTCAAAAAAAAATAACTGATACTTATTAATGCCAAAATACAAACATGTTTAAACAATTCAAATTGGCTAATATTTACATACAATCTAAGTGAACTTCATCTAACTATGAAGTAATTTAAATTAATAATACTCACAAAATACATATTCTTTAATTACGGAGTTATCGTACAAAGTTTTGAAAAAATACAAACTAACAAAATCGCGGCGTGACGCCGCGTTAAATTCCACTAGTAAACTTTGATGCGTGTGAAATTTGGGTCAAAGAGAATCCATATGAAAGTTGGAAAATTTGGCTATGCGCTTTTTATGTCTGACTATAACGATCCGTGAGTGTTGGGCATGCATATAAAGTCTATGTATCTGCACAATTTTCTATTATTTGACAGCTGAATAAATCATGTATTTTTTGGCATTAGATTTCCCCTTGCAACTGGAGCTGGGATGTGAATGACTGTCTCAATGTCGTGAGCTTTATTAATTCTAAACCATAGTCATACAATTTTACTAAAGGCTGTGATTAAGAGAAGTCGGGCAGAAACCTAGCCACTCTGAATCTACAAACACTCTCACACACATAATTTGCACACGCGTGAGCAACAATGTTTGTTGGCAAAGATAAGCACTCTGATCTCATGAAAGATAGGAGTGATCTTCCCTTCTAATTCCGTTCCACCTCCTCACAATCAGATTCACGGGTTATTCACTGCCTTATATGTAGCTGCAAATAGGTCGTCGTACCCTCTTGTCAAACAGCTCATATAGCTGGACAACCTGCAAGCAAAAAGATGTTCGATTTACCCCTCTAACCTAATAAAGCAAACCTGCTGGTTCAGCTAATGTACATAAATTCAGAGTTGGTGCATACCTTCATTTTCTGCCAGGGTTGCTTGCCATTCATACCTTCTCCTAAATCACTTCTTCGAATGCACAATGACCTTACAAAGAACAGCTATAAGCTCAACATTCGCCTGCCCAACGACATACTTTTGTCAAAACTCAGTAAATAATTCACATTTGGTCATCCGGTGCACTTTGTTCCCTGAAAACTGCAGAGTTTAATTTTGTGAGGAGAAAAAACGTTGCCAGTTGTATTCTGGGAATGTCACTACTGTCTACTCTAATGGATCCTAACTAACACATACCACAAATGCCAAACCTTGAGAAGGTAATCAAATGCAAATCAGACCACCCCAATTTCTGTAACATGTACCTATTTATCTCTCTACTACAAGTTTTTTCCAAACCAAAAGAAGAACTCACCATTTACTCTCTCGAGTAGCTCTGTTCTCCCTCCCCAACCCCGTTGTGCATTCTTCTCTGCTCATGTAAAATTCTAAATAGCCTGCTGCAGACAGTGATATCATGTCGCAGAAAATACCCCATTCAGTTCTTTATGCCAACAAATGCAATAATTATTGTACCATGGCACAAGCCGCACCCAGAATCTCATTTAGCTTTCTCCTCTTCTCCGACTCCTTCACAAAACGAAAATCACTGCTACCTTCTTCTCCTCTCCCTCTAGCCTCCACAAGCTAAAACACACCCTGGTTCCTTCCAAATCAATGTGTGCAACGCTGGATTTGGTCCAAACATATATTTAGGCGGCTTGGCGCTCCGTGCAGGGAAAGTCGGCATCATCCTGGGTCATACCATCCTATAATGCCATATATAGATTTGCGCGAAAATACCCCTTTTATTGAGAAGTAACTGTGATGATAGCACTTCTAAATATTTTTCATATGCTGCAGCATTTGAATTGAGCAATACAAACTTCCTTCTAGTTCTTAAGAGAAAAAATATAATGAAAGCAGGAATTTAGAGTAGTGAATTAAATTACCTTGATATGAAAGTTGGAAAAATTGGCTATGCGCTTCGTCATGCAAAGCAAATAAAAAATGCAAGGCATAACAAATGCAAGTAGCCATAAATTACTTGCAGCACCCATTTAGTTTTTTAGAAAAACTTGCAACACCAATTTTGATGAATATATACAAAAATGAAGAAGCTTCCACAACGCTAAGAAATGTTTAAAATTTCGCATGATGCTACCTCTTGCCTGCCAACATAAAAGGGTTCATACCTCGGAAGGAAGTTTGCACGCCAACAAGATAGAGCTGATCCAGGTTTCCAACAATCAAGTATCAACACTTCACAAAACTGCAGATAGAAATAAGTAGTACAAGAAAAACCTTCCACATACAGTACCAGTTTTGTCCAGAACAAACATGGACACTTGACCTTCAGTAATAGCCTCATGACCTGCTCCAGCAAAATGAGCACCATATTAATTCGCAATTAGATGAAGAGGCCAACACACCAGATACCACCAAAAGCATGGACACATTATACACATAAAAACTTGTGTTTATATAAACAATATCTTCTTTCGTGCGTGCTGACCAAGCTGCTAGCAAACTTTTAAAAATTAAGAGAATAACCTAACAGGCTAGCTTAAAGATGTTCAGAAGCAAACCCAGCCATAAAGAATCTTTAGAAGAATGTATTTATCGTAGATGTAAGCAAATATGTACATTGTGCTAACTTTTTGTCGCTGATTTAAGATTCTTTCGTGCTGCTCCAGTATGGTACTGTGACACCTGAGTTAAAATCCTCAATATCCTCTTCATCATTATCGGTTCAGTCCCTGACTCCCTATGCTTATGCCACTAAAAGGGTTGAATCAGAAATCTTACCAACGTCTCAAGTATGTTGCCATTCGTGGAGGTGAACTGCCTCGTCAAGTCGTCATCATGGCAGAGCGCAATCACCGGAGAATACAATCTCCACTGCGGACTATGTCATCTTGGATCCCCGCTTTAATCTTGCAGCCGGTTGCCAAGGCGCGATGTCCGACGGTGGTTTCCATGGAGCATCACGGCGATCTCCCCGGGCCCGAGCTCCTCCACGACCTTCCCGCCTTCGTCCCCGCCCTCCTCCCCGCCGGCGTCCCTGCGGTGGCACAGGCCGCGGATTGCGGAGAAGAGGCGCCTGTGGCGACATGCCTCAGGCGCAGGGGCAGCAAACATTGAACTCCCGGTAGAAGACGAACCAATCCCCACCGCTGCCCTCCCAGCGGAGCCGCCATGGGTGAAGAAGAAGGAGGCGATCGCGGGCCTGAGGTGGGTGAAGAGGTCGTGAAATAGCGGTGGCAGGGCGGATGGGGATTAGGGAGGTAGACACCGACGGGGTACAGATCGCGGGCGGAGAAAATTCGTCCTCGGCAGAGTTTTCGTCTGCCAGGGAAATTGCTAAGCGTACCCACTGGTGTTTTTTGTTTGGGAGTGACTAATCAGCAGGCGCCTGCTGATTAGCTAATCTGTACGCAGGGCCGAGGGAGAGAAATGCCCCCAATTGCATGCACAAACAAAGAAAAAAGCTGATGTCATCCTGCATTAAATGCGAAATTCGAAAATTCAAAAAGTTTTGTAGCCCAAACCGTTTATCCGATTGAGAATCCGTTTTCACCGTTAGACTAGTCGCGACGAGATCTTCAAAACTAGATCTCATGTCGATATGTTCCGACAACTTTTTTTTTTTGCCCAGAAGTTACCACCCCGTAACATATAAGTTACCCAGTCTTGTATACGTAAGTTACCCCACCATATTAGCGATTAGTTTTTGGGTTGAAATAGAACCATTTTTTCTTGTTCTTTTAGATCTTTACGAGCTTTAAAGTTACCACATTACTTTGAGATGGTAAATTTATCATTCATAAGTATTAGAATGATAACTGTCGATTTCATAGTGAAACTACACATAAAAAAGATGGATAACTATTGGGTGGGTAACTATTACATAGAGAGTATGGTAACTATATTGATTTCGTGTTGGATAACTTACCATGAAAACACATGTGTAACTTTATCAGTACTGAGTGGGCAAATCTATCAGTATTGGGTGGTAACTATTACCGAGAGAGTAGTGTAACGATAACAATTTTGTGGTGGATAACTACACATGAAAACACATGGGATAAGTTTATCAATACTGGGTGGTAACTATTATCGAGAGAGTAGGGTAAATATAACGATTTTGTGGTGGATAACTACACATGAAAACACATGGGTAATTTTATCAAATACTGGGTGGTAACTTTATCAGTATTGGGGTGGTAACTATTACCGAGAGAGTATGATAACTACAATAATTTTGTGGTGGATAACTACACTAGAAAACACATGGGTAACTTTATCAGTATTTGGTGGGTAACTCTATAAGTATTGGGGTGGTAAATATTACCGAGAGAGTATGGTAACTACATTGATTTTGTGGTGGATAACTAAACTAGAAAACACATGGGTAACTTTATCAGTACGGTGTGGGTAACTCCATCGGTATTGGGTGAGTAACTATTACTGAGAGAGTATGATAACTACGCCGATTTCATGGTGGATAACTATACCATGAAGACATGGGCAACTTCATCGGTATTGGGTGGGTATCTCCATCAGTATTGGGTGGGTACCGAGAGAGTTGGGCAACTATATCGATTTCATGGTGGATAATTACATCATGAACACATGGGTGACTTTATCAGTATTGGGTGGGTAACATCATCATTATTGTGTGGGTAATTATGGTGGGTATCCATGGTACCAAACTAATACTGATAAATTTACCCACCCAGTACTGATGGAGTTACCCACCCAGTACTCATGGATACCCACCTAGTACTGATAAAGTTACACATGTCTTCATGATATAGTTACCCAGCCAAAACTGCTAAAGTTACCCACCCTTCACTGATGGAGTTGTCCATTTATTCATACTATAGTTATCCATCATAAAATTGATATAGTTACCATGCTCTCCTAGTAATAGTTACCCACTCGTTACCCACTCATTATTGATGCAGTTATCCATCTCTTTTAGGGGTGTAGTTGTCATCATGAAATCGACAAAGTTAGCACCCTAATACTTATGGAGTTGCACATGCATTTTAGTGGATAGTTATCCACTTGTAAACGATAAGTTTATTCTCCCAAAGTGGTAACTCACTTATAAAACTAGGTGGTAACTTTAAAACGCGAAAAAATCGAAAGAATAACCAAAAAGGGAATATAGTTTCGAATCGAAAATTAATCGTTACTTAGATGGGTAACTTACATACTACCGCCCGGTAACTTACGTGTTAATGCGTGGGTAACTTTTGGGTCCAAAAAATATATCGTCGGAACATACCAACATGGGATATAGTTTCGAAGATCTCGACGTGACCAGTCCAACGGTGAAAACGGATCATAAATCGGATAAACGGTTTGAGCTACAAAACATTTTGAATATTTGAATTTCGCATTTAATGCGCAATGATGTCAGCAGTTTCGTTTTTTAGTGCATGCATGCAAAACATTGCCTGTTTCTCACACACGCACACGGGCGAGATGACTAATTGAGTTTCCGAGCCGTCTAGACTTATGCCAAATTGAGGGCGCCTGCTGATTAGATTTACGGTTTTTGTTTTTACGGTGACGGTTGGATCTATTGGTGTTGGCCTGATCGTGATGCTGCGACTCGTCAATTTGTTCCGTGTACGTCTGGTGGGGTGGCTTTAGAAAAGAAAATGTTTGCTCTTTTAATATTAGTGTAGATTTTTTCTAAAAATAAAGGGGTCGAGCCCTCCGATTTCCATTAGAGAAACCAACTACAAGTATTCAGGCAGAGCCTACTCTGTCCCAGGTTCAGCAAACAAAAGAAGAAAGGCTACAGAAAGCTCTCCACCTACTCCTCACTACACAAACTCTGCAGAGAAGAACAGGAAAGACAAAGCCCCAGCAGCACTGCTACTGAACTAGCATCTAGCTCACATAACAGTGATCAACAAAAACAAAGGAAAACAACAAGCTAGAGCTGGACAAGCTCCAGACAGCTCTCAGGTCTAAAGTAACAGCAAGACGACCCCAAATCTACCAACATTACTTCTTCATCCCACACCGATCCTTCTCTGCAACGGCCTCCACCCATGCGAAGCTTCAAACACCTCCCTTAGCACCTGCTCGAAAAGTCTTGTTCCCCACAGCAGTAGGTTTTTGCTTTCCTCCTTTTTCTACAAAATGGACCACATGTGGAGCCAATGACTAATTAGTTTCAGAACATAAATGGGATCAGTAATCTTCACACGCTGGAAAACAACACTGTTCCTGGTCGTCCATATCGACCAGAGAACTGCACCAATTCCAACCAGAACTAACTGTCTTGTCTGCCTCGAAAAGTAGTCGATCCACCCCTCAAAGAGTTGATCCACCTCCATCGGCACGTCAGGCAAACCAAATGCACACTTCAGGACGTTCCAAACAAAATGTGCAAGGGGACATCGAAGGAAAAGATGATCAATAGTTTCATCTTTACCACAAAAGGGACAGTCAGTATTATCCGGCCATCCTCTTCTTTTCAGATTCATTTTTGTTAGGATGCTTTTCTGTGTAATTAACCACATAAAGACCCTGATTTTCAAAGGAACCTTGATATCCCATAAAAAATTCTGTGGGAAATCATTATCATTCCACATCAATTTTTTATAAAAGGAACGAACCGTGAACTTACCATCAGGGGTCAAGTTCCAAATTAGCCCATCTCTATCCTCACTTAACTGAATCTCATCACACCTATTCAGAATCCCATTCCATTGTTGCAACCTTTCCCCCCACAGAGTTCTACGAAAACAAACATTTCTCCCCCTATTATTAATCACAGTCGCTACTGACATCCCTTTATCAAAACAAATATCATAAAGGTCAGCATACTGGATGCTTAGAGGAGTTGGTCCCAGCCACCAATCCTCCCAAAAACGAGTCCCTTTTCCATCGCCAATTGTTTTGCGACAATTCGCATAAAACTGATCTTTAATATTCATCAGGCCGGCCCAAAAGAGTGACCCCCCCGGCTTCCATTTAACCCCAGCAATACATTTCCCTTTCACATATTTTTTCATAAGAATCTCTTGCCAAATACCTGAGGTGGTTTCCTATTTCCAAAACCACTTCCCAAGCAAAGCAATATTCATGTTCTTGATATTTAGAATACCCAGACCCCCAAGTTCTCTAGGTCTACAAACCTTGTCCCAGGCCACCAAATGGCATTTTCTTATCCCTTCTTCTTCTTGCCAAAGAAGCCTGGCCCTAAAGAAATCCATACGTTTCCTAGGACCCACCGGGACTTCATAAAAGGAAAGCATATAAAGAGGCACACTGCTCATACTAGAGTTAATCAAAGTAACCCTAGCTGCAATTGACAAAATTTTACCTTGCCAACAGCTTAGTTTATTCTCCATCTTATTTTCGGGTCTCGACCAATCTTTATTTCTCAATCTAATTTCATCCACCGGCATACCCAAATAAATCATCGGCATTTTACCTATAGCACATATAAAAATCCTACTGTAAATGTCTTTCTTCAAAGCTGCTTTTCCAAAACAGAAAAGCTCGCTTTTATGAAAATTAATCTTAAGACCCGACATCTGTTCGAAAACGCAAAGAATAAATTTTAAATTTTTTGCGCTTTCAATATCATCTTCCAACATAAAAATCGTATCATCCGCGTATTGAAGAATGTTAATCCCTCCCTCAACCAAATCAGGGATGATCCCCTTCACCAGACCCTCCCTCTTAGCATTTTCCAAAAGAATGGGCAAAGCATCCGCAGCTAATCGAATAAGATAGGAGAAATGGGATCACCCTGCCTTAGACCTTTGAAAGTAGGAAAAAAAGGTCCTAGACAATCATTAACTCTAATATTTACTTTACCCCCTCTCATAACAGACATAATAAAGTCACACCATTTATCCGGAAATCCTTTCAATTGAAGCATTTGATAAACAAAAGGCCACTTAATCTTATCATAGGCTTTTTCAAAATCCACCTTAAATAATAAGGCGGATCTTTTCTCATGATGTAGCGTATTCAATGTTTCTTGCAACACTGAAACCCCCTCCATAATATACCTGTCCTTAATAAAGGCAGTCTGTGTCAGAGAAATTACATCTCCAACAATCCAGGTCAGTCTATTCATCAAGACCTTCGTAATAATTTTAAAACTAACATTCAACAAACAAATCGGCCTAAACTTCTGAATCTGCTTAGCATCTTTACATTTAGGAACTAAGGTTATCATTCCATAGTTCAGTCTCTCAATCTGTAAAGATCCAGCAAAGAGCTCATCAAGTAGCATCTTTAAATCGCCACCAACTATATCCCAATAGACTTGATAAAAATCGGCTGGAAAGCCATCAGGTCCAGGAGATTTATTCCTTTCCATTTGAAAAACAGCATTTATCAATTCATCATCCGAAAAAGGCTCAACAAGTGCTGTCGCAACTTGATCACTAATTTTAGTCGGATTATCCACCATTAGCTTAATATCCGTTTTATCAGGATGACCAAAAAGCTCCTTATAGAACTTTGTAATATAGTCCATAAGTGTCTCTTCCCCTTTAATCACCCCTCCTCCTGTTCTATGGAAGTTATCACATTTTTCCTACGTCTCCCATTAGCCTTAGCATGAAAATATCTAGTGTTATTATCACCTTCCAAAATCTCTTTGTCGTTTGCCCGTTGTTGCCATTTTAATTCTTCTTGCCTTAGAAGCCCAACAAGCTGAGTCTCTAAGGTCTTATTTTTATCTCTCTGTTCATCGTTTAAAAGCGTATTCTCACTCAGCTTATCCAACTCTGTGATTTGTAAAACAATCTCAGCTTTAAGTTTTTTATAAACAGCATCAATGTTAGCATTCCAACCCTTAAGCTTTTTCCTTAACATTCTTAATCTCCGCTGCCACTTATCTAAATTAGACAAATGAGCAGGTGCAGAGTTCCAAATCTCTAAAATAATCTCTCTAATCCCTTCACACTCAAACCATCTAGATTCGAAACTTAAAATATAATCCTTCTTCAACTGCATACCAGTATCCAGCAGCCGCGGAGCATGATCAAAAATTGATTGTATCCTATCCAGAGCAGAGACAATCGATAAAGGGTAAATATCCTCCCAATCCGGAGTCATCAACACCCTATCTAATTTTTCCAACATAGGATTATCATGATTATTTGACCATGTATATTGTCTACCATTCAAAGACAATTCCCTCAAGCCACATTTCTCAATAATTACATTAAAAAGAAAACTCCATTTATTATAGCCACCACTTTTATTCTTCTCTTCTTCCTTTCTAATAATATTAAAGTCACCACCAATCAAAATGGGGTACACACTGTGTTGACAAACACTAGAAAGTTCAGCCAAGAAAGCTTCCTTCCCATCATTTTGTGCTGCACCATACTCAATGATAAGATTCCATCTCTGATCCATTATTTTGTCATACAATAAAAGCCTGACAAAATAATCTCCATTTTCATGTTCAATTATCTCAAAAACAGAATTCCTGACCCCCACCAAGATCCCACCAGATCTACCTCGGGGAGAAGACCATTTCCAAGCATAATCAACACCCCCACCAATTTCAATTAAATCGGTGGGAGAGAAATCATTTTTCATAGTCTCTTGCAACCCTATAAAATCTAGCTTGTGCTCAAGGATATCATCCTTCACTTGTGTTTTCTTCTCATATTTACCTACCCCTCTAATATTCCAAATTTCCCCTTTCATTTATTCTTCCTTTTTTTACTCAGCGACTTCACTCTAACAGAGTTAGGTGAAACCTTCTTTCTCCTATTTTTCCTAGATTGCACAATTTGAAATCCCTCTAGATCAGGTTCCCTATCAACAGGAATCTCCTGATCCATATCAGCTAATAAATCATCTAAAACTGCATCTCCAGTTTTCCCACTTACATGATCAGCTAAATTGTTCGCATGATCATTTTTATCCATTTGATTGTACATGCTACGCCTGGCCTGCTCAAGATCCTTCATTAGGCCAAGATTATGATCAACCATATCAATAGCAACACCAAGACTAATACCAATACAGGAGGCCATTTCATGTAGTTTAACATTACTGGAAAAGATAAAAGAATCATCATCATTACCTCCAACAAGGTTATCCTTAGCCATCGCCCTTTCCTTCGCCATATCCTCAACCTTCTTGTTCTGCTTGTTCTTCAGCCGATCGCATCTCCTCAAGTACACATCATCAGTTTCATTATTCTCCTCACCATCATCCTCATCTTGGCTGTTTTCAATCCCTCCCAGCCCATCATTTGCATCACCACCTCCCTGACTATCATTGTAATCCAACTTCTCCTCATTATTAGCCTCAGCTTCCTCATCATCGTCTTGACTCTGTGTCCCCAAGCCGTACTCCTTGTGGATATCCAGCAGCTTATTATGTTCCTGAATTTTCTGACTAGCCTTCTGTAGCTCTGCTTCCCGCTGCGCCAAAGCTAATTCAATTTGAGCTTTCTTCTTCTCTAGCTCTTGAAGCTTCCTTGTCTCTTGTTCCACCAAAGCAGCTTTTCTAGCCAGTTCCTCACTGGCTTTTGTCATAGCATTCGAGGCCATTGTCTGTCCTTGCTCTCGCCCTTCCATGTCTTCCTCAGCAATGGGAGCATAACGAGATGACCCCATTCCAGCCTGTCTGTTCTTCAGAGCTTCAAATTGGACCAAAGAGGGGCTACCCAACTGAAATTTTTCCCTATTGTCATCCTCCTTCCTCTGTTTCTTATTTGTTCTAGTATCCTTAGCATTATTTTGAGACTGCCCACTTCCTTGTGAAACATTAACAGCTCTCAGATTATTGTACCATCCATTCTCGACAACAGATTCCAGTGAGAAGTAGAGGTCATACAGAAAGAGATCTTTAGTAGTAATCTCTGTTTGCACTGGAAACTTAGCCGGATCCCTAACACCCATTTTAATCCTCACCACATCCTGATTCAGCAGGCTTTCCATGTCAACATGTACCACCGGTCCTAGGATAGAACCAATTTCACATATTCCCATATAGTGCTTAAGAGTATCAGGAATCCCCTGCACCCTAGCCCAGACAGTGTTTAACTTCCCATTTGCCATAGCTTCTGGTGCCCAACAAGTCACCCTAACTACAGCTCCAGTCCCCTTCAGCTTGAAATCCTCAAAATTACAGAGCTCCTCCAATTTAGCCTTGCTAGGCATCCTCATCAGAAATTGGTTGTTCCCAGCTGATTTAGCTCTCCAATCCCAATTCCAGCGAAACATATTTCCAAAGCCACGGGTTAGCTGGCCTTCATCCAGCACCCCTTCTTGAATGTGAACTATTACCATCGGATTCACATGCTCAGACTGAAAACAGGCTTTAGTATTGTTGATAAGCAAGCAACCCAGTCCTGGAGCACCACATCCCACATAGCTAGCCACCGGTTTAGTCTGTTTTGGCCACACACAATCCTCTGTCAGATGAGACTCCTTAGAACAGATCAAACAAAGAACTAAATTCGTGCATTCTTTCTGGAAATGTCCCATCTCCTTGCACTTAGAGCACTGAACCTGTTTTTTCCCGGCTCCCTGTCCACTTAGGCCACTAGGACCTCCCTGCAACTGAACTCCACTTTGACTACCTCCAGCAAATTCTCCATTGCCCCCGGAATTCTGCTGAACAATACGATTGGAGACCAGGAAGTTCTGCCCCTGACCTTGTGGCATATTTTGAGACGGAAATCTCGCTCCCGGTAGTGAAACACCAGTCTGCCTACTGAATTCTGACTCACCGGATTGAAGTTCTGGTAGTTTGCATTGGGATTCTGGAAGTTATTCCCGTACCCTTGCGGTGGCGGCTGCTGGTAGTTGTTCTGTTGATTGAAGTTCCTGCCATTGCCTCCATCTCAGCCTCCCTGCGAACCCCTTCCACCTCCACCAAAGATCGGCCTGCCCGTCCGAATCCACCACCACCAGCACCTCTCCCT
Organism: Poa pratensis; assembly: GCA_947311845.1. NCBI lineage: Eukaryota > Viridiplantae > Streptophyta > Magnoliopsida > Poales > Poaceae > Poa > Poa pratensis. Next base: position 18,624,509 of record CAMZMU010000091.1, read on the forward strand.
CTCCCCGCCACCTGTTGTTCACCCATCTCTTCTCCCAGAGCACCTTCTTCGCCGCTCCTCTCCTCCTGGCTCGCCTCCTTTTCACGATTCGAGTTGCAAACCCTATTCCCCTGGACTCTCCACAAATGACCAAACAACCCCTCAAGGTAGGAGAATTTGTCTTCAAGCCCGTTACTGTCCAGAGAATCCGGCCTTTGCGTCTCGTTGTGCAACTCACGGCCCACCGAAATCTCCTCAACGCAGCCCACATCCAATTGTTGTTCAGTTTGAAAATCCCCACCCATCGAGTGCCGCCATTGCCGCACCTCGAGAGCTTCATCCCTCTGAACTCCAGTCACCGCACGATTCCCCTTCGCAATCTCGAAGAGTGAATCGAAATTCGCAGGTGCAATACAGAAACCATCTCTAATAGAGACAGAAGTAGCACTTCTATCACCATCTAATTCAGAGGACGAACAATCTAAAAATTCCGTCATAGTAGACGCAATTTCAGATGATTCAATGCGCGAAATCTCGGAAGTATCATCCGAACTCGCAAAATCCAAAGCTCGACATGGAATCGTGGAGTACTGGTGAAACTCCACTCCTCAGCCATGGAACTAGGAGGAAACGGCTGCGTGTTCGAATCGGAAACACACAACCGATCGATTCTCCTCCCAACCCCAACGATCTCACTAGCTCGACTCCTCAATCTCGATTCCTCCTCCGCACAAACCTGCAACCACCAATCGCGCCGACGCTCACCTAGATTTCGCGATCCCTTGCCTCCAGGAGCGAACGCCGTCCGTCTCCTCCTACGCGACGCCGTCTTCGCCGCCGCTATGAAGTCCCTGATCGTCGGGGCCGAGGGAGGAGCGCTCACCTCGAACTCCGAGTCTCGGTCCTCCTCCTCATCTCCGCTCGAAACCGAAAATCGCCGCCGTGAGCTGTTGCCCGTGAGATCTTTTGTTCGTGAGAGAGAGAGAGTGAGAGAGGGGAGTGTGTTCCAAATGCAGAGAAATGGTTTGCCTCAATTTTCTCATTGTATTCCTCCCTCTAAATAGGGGCTATGCAGCCGGGCTTCCTAAGTCAACTATCCAGTCACATCGCTGCGACGTGACTGGTCATACCTCTATCTGACATGCCACTGTTGGCGATGTCACAGACTAGGAACCACTGTAGGTGACGTCTAGCACGTTCTAGCTACCTACTCTATACTGGTGCTCACGCACCACTTCAGGACACAGGCTACAGGACAAAAAACCCCGCACCCGAAGAACCTGGCGACTGCATCGACCCGGGACAGACCCCGGAGTCGAACACTTCCTCGACTTGGGACAGACCCCAAAGTCGGCACTCTCTAACTTATCGACTCCCCCTCCACACTCGAAAGGAGCGTCGACTGGACACACAAGCCTATTTCCAACAATCACTCCCTAGGCTTGAGTTCCGAAGACACCTCCACCATGCCGATCCTTGTGCGCAGCTCCGCCAGGCGGAATCGTCCAAGTGGCTTGGTCAGCATGTCCGCGAGTTGGTGTTCGGTGGGCACGAACTCTAGTTCTGATCTACTTGTTAACTCAAAACAATTGACAAGCATCAAGTTATCCATTTTAGTGATCTACAAGATTAAGCAAGTTTTTCCTTATACCAATTACCACATGCAACATTTTCTGAACCAACCAAATACCAATCAATATATTTCATCAACTCTCCAAACAAATATAAGTGAAGCAAGAGAGTACTTTCTACAAAAGAAAGCTAATAGCTCTGACAAGAGATACATGAAAACAAGAGCTAAAAGCTGAACAGCGCTAGATATGAATACTCAACAAATATAAGTGAAGAATAGGAGTATTCTCATGAAAAAGCGGAGCGTGTCTCTCTCCCAATCAAGAATGCTAGGGTCCAGTCAAGCTTTATTGAAAATAAAAATGCAATACTGAAAATAAAAGCACACAGACGCTCCAAGAAAAGCACATATGATGTGAAACAATTAAAATATAGTTTCACTAGAGATGACCTGATAATTTTGACGATGAAGAAGGGGATGCCTTGGGCATCCCCAAGCTTAGACGCTTGAGTCTTCTTGAAATATGCTGGGGAGAGCCATGGGAGCCTCCCCAAGCTTAAGCTCTTCACTCTTCTTGATCCTATTATATCATCCTTCCCTCTTGACCCTTGAAAACTTCCGTCACACCAAACTCAAAGTAGATCTCATTAGAGGGTTAGTGCATAATCAAAAATTCACATGTTCTATAAAGACGCAATATGATTTGTTACTTTAAACATTAGCTACAGCCACTGATGTTATGTGAAGCTCTTCCACCCAAAAAAGAATTTCACTCAACACTAGTAAAAGAGAGAATGCAAATAAAAAGGCATAATCTGTCTAAAACAGAACAGTCCGCAAAGACGAATTTTTTCAAGGCACTTTCGACGCTCAGATCGAAAAACTCTAGACTAATGAAAGTTTCAGACATTCATAAAGATTACGCACAAACATTTTCAGATTTAATTAACAATTTGGTGATTTTAGGAATTTCGTACAGTGAACAGCAAAAATCTGTTTCTGCGCAGCAATCAAAATTAAGCATCATCTTAACATTAGAGGCTACTCTTGGCACAACAATGCGAGAAAATAAAGATACAAAGGAGTTGCTACAGAAGTAAACAAGCACCTTGACTCAATAAAAGAAAAATTGCAGAAAAATAAAATGGGTTGCCTCCCATAAGCGCTTTTCTTTAACGACTTTTAGCTAGGCACAAAGCATGCATCAAGTATTACCAAGTGAAGAAAGGTCTAATTCATCAAAAGCTTCATCAAGAACAGGTTTGTCACACTAGGACTTTTCTGTTTACGTAATTCTTGGGAAGAAAATTTAAATAGACCATTATGTGACTCACCCTCAAGCTCATTGAACACGTTATCCGTTTTAAACGCACCTGTGGGTTTTGGTTTAGAAATTTTTGGCACATACATAAATTTTTGCTCTCTGCCCACAAAAGCCTTTTGCTTTTTAGTTTTAATAGAGGTAAAAGTAGAACTTATTACATCCATGGCCTCCTCTAATTCACCAATCCTAAGATTTTGATTATCTTGAATAGTACTAGTTTCTAAAACAGCAATTCTTTCATTAATGGTTCCCAGTGATTCATCAACTTTGCTAGTACTATCAAGGAGATTTGGCAAATTTTTCTCTATAGACTCCAATTTCTTTATAACATTTTCCAAGGTGATCTCATTTTTAATGTTACTAACAGGTGTTCCTGCTAGGCTCTCAATAATATAACTAGCTTCCAACGCAGGGGTACCAAGAAAGTTACCTCCCGTCAAAGTGTCCAAGACATATCTATACCAGCTAGTTATGCCAACATAAAAATTTCTAAGCAGGATCATAGTGGAATATTTTTTAGTACACCTACGATGAGCGTCGCTGATTCTATACCAAGCATCTTTCAAACTTTCTCCACTTTGTTGCTTAAAAGATCGAACCTCAACTTCAGGAACCAAAACATGATGAGTCGAACCAGACATGATAACTAACAGAAAACAAAACTGAAAATAAACTAAATGCAAGTAACTAATTTTTTTGTGTTTTTGATAATCGAAAGCAAACAAGATAAAATAAAATAAACTAAGCAAGACAAAAACAAAGTAAAGAGATTGGAAGCGTGAAACTCCCCTTGCAGAAGACTGTTGTCTCCCCGGCAACGGCGCCAGAAAAATAGCTGTTGACGGAGAGCAAACAGTGGCAGTCTGCTGAAGCGCTTCTAACTCCCCGGCAACGGCGCCAGAAAAATAGCTTGATGACGTGAAACACACGTTCGTTGGGATACCCCAAGAGGAAGGTATGATGTAGTCAGCAGCAAGTTTTCCCTCAGAAAGAAACCAAGATTATCGAACCAGTAGGAGCAGCAACTCTTCAGAAGGTTGTCAACGGCGCCAGAAAAATAGCTGTCGAAGGGAGTCTGGACTGTTGACGTGAAATCTGCACACAACACAATCAAACTACTTTGCCCCAACGAAACAGTGAGGTTGTCAATCTCACTGGCTTGCTGAAAACAAAGGATTAAACGTATGGCGAGGGAGGAGCCGGGGTCGAAGGCGAGGTCGGCGACATCCTTTCGCATACCCGGGAGGTCGGGGTTGGGAACCCGATCTCGTTCCAGAACTCCTGCCGGAGTTCGTCGTCCGAGCGCCGTCCCTTCCTCTCCACCGTCTTCCAACCCCTCTCCGGCAAGTCCTCTTCGACGTCCTCCACCAACACGTCCATGGCTGCATCGAATGGGACCTCGGAGAGGCAATCTTCCTCGTCCGACGAGATTTCCTCCTGCAGACAAGAGAACCGGGACCCCCCCGAGGCGAACTCCGGCGAGCTAGGCCCCGGCTTGGGCGAGAGACCGTTGGGCGGCAGCGTGAGCCGCCGCCGCCGCGCGTCGCCCGTCGCCTGCTCTCTCATCTCCCTCACGCGCACGCGGGACTGCTGGTTCTGATTGTTTCTTCTCTACAACGAATGAACGAGATTGTTCTTTTGTTTCCATGCTTTGCACTTGCATTGGCTAGCTGTCCTATGTTCACACAATTGCACCATGTATGAAGCCTGAGCCCACACAACGTGTAGTGGGTGCAGTGTGCAGTATATTGTAGAGGTTTAGGTGAAAGGTCGAAGAACAAGTGTAGCACTTGACAATGGTCTGGCCATAGCTAAATTTGTTGGACTACTCCTTTATATATTTTGTCATGTTTACGACATCACGGTGAGCAAAGTGGCAAGGCTTTAAAACACCAAAGAGCTAAGAGAAGAAATACTTCATCACAGGGCATCAATAGGCCGGCTCCAGAGCCACGCAACTGGCAGCAAATAATGATTGAGTGCATTGGCTACTTACTAGTTACTACTACATACTCTCTTCTTTTAAGCAACTACGGTGGGAATCAGGCAACCTAGACCTTTTTTATTAAGAAGAAGAGTCGAGATACAAATACAACGGCTACGAAAGTAGCACAATCACAGGAAAGAAAAAGAGAGAAAAAACGAGCAACCTCCTAGACAACAACACAAAGCCTTAAACTTTGCATCCAACACCACGAGGATAGGCCGAGAAGAGCACGAAGGAGTGATGTTGGATCAGTCATTCAGTCGAATGGAATATTGTAGTCCTAAGAATGCATAATCATCTCAAGCTTGCCCACCAAACACTCCACACCATGCAGAACCAGGAATCATTGGCGTCAACGAAGGGCCACTACAGGAATGGAGGCATACGCCGACGGCACAACTCTACGCCGACGGCTATTTGTCGGGGCCGACGAGGCCAGCCAGGCATACTGGCCGTCGGCGTACAAAAGGCCGTCGGCGTATAAAGTCAACGCCGACGGCCACCCTCGGCATACAAACGGCCGTCGGCGTAGACTACCTTTTTTTTGTATATAGACGCCGACGGCTTTGCCGTCGGCATAGGTAGTATTTTTTTAATCTTCAGCGTACTATATTCTTTTTAATTGATATATCTACGCCGACGGCTTGGCCGTCGGCATAGGTACCAAGTTTTTTTCTTTATTTTATTTTTATGTATTTTATTTATTACTATCAATTAAGTTTAATGTGTTTCATATGTTTTTATTCATTTTTATGTTTTTATGTATGTATGTTTTTATGTATGTAGCTACTGTGTATAGCAGTCTCCACCCACATAAAATGACGTCGCGAATCTTCTCAAGCGTTTCACCGAAATATGAAATATCCCACTCCCAAACCTAGGTGTTGCCATACCATATGTATACAAGTGTGTTGGGTGTTTGAAATATGAAATATCCCACTCCGTTGTGTGACCGGCTTCACCGGCATCACTTTCTCTCTATTAAGTTTCTACACTTATATGTGAAAACTCCCGTTTCGGGCGAACCGGGGGCAACCCCTTGTGACAACTTGTGATAAAAGTTGGTTTCCCATATTTTTTTAGAGCAATTACCGTAGGGGAGAACCCCTACGGTTAGGGATTTTCAATTATATATCAGAGGCCGCTTTACAAAATGGGAGGAAGTCTATGGTGGTTTGAAAGAAAATAATACAAGCGACATAATACAAAAGGTGCTCTCAAAAAACTTGTCACGTGGAGAAATTCCTAGCCCACTCCAAAAGAGGCGGAACCATTGTCTCCTTAATCCTATAACGATGAAGAAGTAAATCTTCCATCTGGCCCAAGCTGTTTGCACATCTCTGAAAATCAGATCATTACAGCATTTCCAAATATTCCAAGCCCCACATGCAAATAGTTCCATGAAACATGGCCCCCTGAAGCTCTGACTAGCAGAGACCATCCGATGATAAATGTCCAGGTTGTCTACGGGGTAGACGGGAAGTTTGACTTTTTCCATATTCCTATGGCCTAACCTAACACAACCAAGAAAAAAATTCCACTAGCCTACCCCCACTCGGCTCCGGTCAAGGGGGTAGACGGGAACTTTGACTTTTTCCAGCGGGTCTAGGGTTTCGCCGAAGCGGGGCCCCGGAGCGTCGGAACCCCACCCAAACCTAGGTTGTGCCATACCATATGTATACAAGTGTGTTGGGTGTTTCAAATATGAAATATCCCACTCCGTTGTGTGACCGGCTTCACCGGCATCACTTTCTCTCTAGTAAGTTTCTACACTTGTAGGTGAAAACTCTCGTTTCGGACGAACCGGGGTCAATCTTGTGTTGACTTGAGATAAAAGTTGGTTCTGGGTGTTCCTATGTCCTAACCTAGCACAACCAAGGAAAAAAGTCCACTGGCCTACCCACTTTCGACGCCGTTCAAGGGGGTAGACGAAAACGTTAGGGTTTTTCCAGCGGATCTAGGGTTTCGCTCAAGCGGGGCCCCGGAGCGTCGGAAACCCACCCAAACCTAGGTTGTGCCATACCATATGTATACAAGTGTGTTGTAAATGTCCAAGATCCTACTCCGGGATATGACCGGCTTCACCGACCGCACTTTCTCTCTAGTGAGTTTCTGGACTTAGAGGTGAAAACTCCCGTTTCGGGGGAACTGGGGTCAATCTTGTGAGAACTTGTGATAATAGTTGGTTTTCCATGTTCCTATGGCCTAACCAAACACAACCAAGGAAAAAATTCCACTAGCCTACCCCCTTTCGACTTCGGTCAAGGGGGTAGACGGGAACTTTGAATTTTTTCCAGCGGGTCTAGGGTTTCGCCGAAGCGGGGTCCCGGAGCGTCGGAAACCCACCCAAACCTAGATTGTGCCATACCACATGTATACAAGTGTGTTGTGTTTAAAATGGAATATGGAATAAATTATAATGTTTAAAATGTTAATAAAATAGCTAATAATAGGAAAAAAAAACTGAGCCAACGGCTTAGGTGCTAACTTACCTTATCTAGCCTCAGCCTCACGTTGACCCACCCACCCTCTCCTCCCCTCGATCCACCCCGACGCCACCCACCCTCTCCAATCTTGCCGTCGCCGCGGCCGCCACCCTCCTCCGGCCAGCCCCGACCCCGCCGCCGCTGCCCATACCCAACCCGCCCGCCGCCGCCGCGTTGCTCCTCCGGCCAGCCCGACCCCTCCGCCAACCCCGCCCCCTCCACTCGCCAACCCCGACCCCGCCACCGCTGTCCCTACCCACCCCCGCCCGCCGCCGACGCGCAGCTCCTCCGGCCAGCCCCGACCCCGCCGCCAACCCCACCCCTGATACGTCTCAAACGTATCTATAATTTTTGATGTTTCATGCTTGTTTTATATCAATGTCACATGTTTTATATTCACTTTATATCGTATTACGACATTTATTGGACTAACCTATTAACAAGATGCCACAGTGCCAGTTTCTGTTTATTATGTCTGTGCACTGCAGAAAAGGTCCAAAAATGAAAGTGCTCAGAAAAATCTGAAAAAATTACAGAAATTCTAAAACGCCAGAAGACTCCGGGAGCCAGAAGGACAAGCCTGGGGAGGCCCACAGCCTCCACACCATGCCCCCGCGCGGTTTGGGCTGGGCCGCGCCGTGGGGTGGTGTGGCCACCTCGTGCACCGCCTCGCGACGTCCTTTGGACTATATATTGCCTCCGCGGTGAAAACCCTAAAAGAATCGACGATTTCTCCAGAAGAGTTCCGTAGCTCCGCCGCCACCAAAAACCAAGTTTCGTGGGTCAGAAGTTCCTGTTCCGGCACCCTGCCGGACGGGGATTGACCCCCAGAGCCATCTCCATCGACCACGTCGCCTCCACTTCGACTCCATGATGGTTTGTGAGTAGTTCCCCCATGGACTACGGGTTCTAGCTGTAGCTAGTTGGTACTCTCTCTCCATGTACTTCAATACAATGATCTCATGAGCTGCCTTACATGATTGAGATCCATCTGATGTAATCGGTGTTGCGTTTGTTGGGATCCGATGAATTGTTACATTATTATCAGTCTATCTATTAAAGTTTGTGAAGTTATTGTTGTTGCAATCTTATTGTGTTTAATGCTTGTCACTAGTGCACGAGTGGCATGATCTTAGATTTAAGCTCTATAATTGTTGCTTAGATTGTATCTACAAATTGTTTGCACATGTCCTTGTCTGGAACCCGAGGCCCCAGAGTGACAGCAACTGGGATAACTGGAGGGGATGATTTTGACATGAGGATCACATGTTTTCACTAAGTGCTAATGCTTTGCTCCGGTGCTCTATTAAAAGGAGCACCTTAATTACCAGTAGTTTCCCTTGAGACCCCGCTGCAAACGGGCTGGTAGGACAAAAGATGTTATGCAAGTTTCTCATTGCGAGCACGTATGACTATATATGGAAAACATGCCTACGTATGATTAATAGACTGGATGTTCTGTCTTAATGCTATAATAATTCTGTCAATTGCCCAACTGTAATTTGTTCACCCAACACTTGTTATTGGAGAGTTACCACTAGTGTAGATAGCTTGGAACCCCGGTCCATCTGTAATCATCATTGCTTTACCGTCAACTCCACGCATGCAACTATTTTCTGGTGCCATTGCTTCTGTGTTACTGTTACTATTGCTCTCATATTACTGTTGTTTTCACATCACCCCTGTTACTAGTGCTTTTCCAGGTGCAGCTGAATTGACAACTCCGCTGTTAAGGCTTATAAGTATTCTTTGTCTTCCCTTGTGTCGAATCAATAAATTTGGGTTTTACTTCCCTCGAAGACTGTTGCGATCCCCTATACTTGTGGGTTATCAAGACTATTTTCTGGCGCCGTTGCCGGGAGCATAGCTCTACTCATAAGTTCACCTGGGGAGTACACTCTACTTCTCTGTCTGTTTTTATTTTATTTTGTTTTGTCTAGTTTACTTTTGTCTAGTTTTATTGTGCTTAGTTTACTTTTGTTTAGTTTATTTCTGTCTAGTTTATTTCTGTTTAGTTTTATTTTTCTTATATACCCTAAAATCCATAAAAATTTAGAAACCGAAAATCTAAAAAAAACTGTTGCTATGGAAGAACATGCTAGAACCTCTATGTTTATGAAAGCTAAAGAATCATATTTAAAGTATAGAGAATCAAGAGAGGGTAAAATCATAAGAGGCATGTTAAAAAAGTTAAATCAAATTGCTGAAATTTTGCTTGAACTCCATGATATAAATTGTTGCTCTGAACAGGATACTAAACATCTTAAATTTCAATGTGGCTTCAGTAAAGAAGTTTTAATTATGAACTATCATTGGAATAACTATACTCATCTTGGATTTGAAGAAGTAGAACAATCTGTTTTACTTATGGGAGCTTCTGAAATAGATTCAGTCATGGCTAAAAATTATGAAACTTGTGTTGCTTGTAATAAACTTAAAGAAACGGTCTCTTTTATCCTTGATTATTGCCTAGAAAATTTCAGCAATAATTGTTATATCATTGATTATAAAGAGAGAGTCATTCATGCACAAGAATGTACTCACAATTTGCAGGAACCTGTGGAAGAAGAAATTGCTGAAGCTAAAAGCTCATTAGATGAAAAAGAGGAGGAGAGTGATGAACAAAAGGAGGAAGAATGGATTAGCTACCTGATGCATGTAAAATGCATACATGAACTTTGCACTTTAATTGCTTATATTCCAATCATATTTGCATCATATAAGGGTTATATCAATGTTTTATCATGATTTGGGAATACTTCATAGTTTCCCCATTTATTTGGAATTAACCCTGCACAGGCAGAAACCCTAGTTTTGTTTTAATGTTTCAGGGACCCAAACGTGAACGAAATCACCTGGAAATTTACGGGCGTCAATATTTGGAAGGAAGAAGGACTACGGAAAAAGGAAGCAAGCAAACGGAGGCCCGAGGGCCAAACGAGCATGGCCCACGCGGCCACAGTACCAGGCCGCGTGGGACCCACCCGTTGGGCCTCGTGGCTCCGTTGCCGTCGATCTTCGCTCCACCGACTTCGTTTGACCTAAAAACGCCTATAAAAAAGGTCCCCCGTCGTTCTCTGGAAGGAGCGCCGCACAAACACAGAAACACCGAAACGGAGATCAGGAGCTACAGGTTGGAGGGGGAAAACTCCGGCGGGGCACTGCCGGGGTGGTCTCCACCTTCTCCAACGACTTCTCCACCGTCTCCATGATGAAGGGGGAGTAGTCCACCCCCTGGATTTGGGTTTGTGGTGGTAACTTATGTATCTCTCCTCTCTTTGAGCTTCACTAATTAGTACCGTATGAGCTGCTGAACATGATTACGGTCATCTATGTAATTCCCATGGTGGATATTGTGGTGTGAGATAATATTTGTTATGCATTTACTGTTGTGTTGGATCTTTTATGATTTGTCATACTTTGGAGATATTCTATGATGCATGTGATGGTTTGATTTATGCATAATGCCTTATTTATCCTTGTCATGAGGTGATTGACACCACCAAGTGTGGATAGATGAGAGAGATGTGGTCATGCACACGAATTATAAATCATTGCACTAGTGTTTAGATATTATCCATTATGAAGTATGATGTATGTGGGTACTGGGTGGCCAATGTGACAGAAGGCATAGGTATTGAGTGACACAGTACCGTCCAACATCCTTTATCTGGGGGTAAAAAGGGAGAAGTATGATGTGGGAGTGAGAGCAACCACGCTAGCCTTACGAGGGTGACCTAGCAACACAAATGAGTACTTCTTTCAACTATGTGTTTTAGGACATATAGCCGTTATAAAAGCTACCATTAAAACATGACAATTATGTGTACTTTATCTATAACATGATAATCACCATAGATGAGAGAGAGAGGATTAAGTGAACCCATGAACCCATGTCCATTGTTCCTATAAGAGAAAACCTTTGTCTTGTCCTCTTGCATTGAAGAGGATTGGGACACTTTTACATTCTTGCTTGGTTACTTTCATTCATCAAATCAACCACCTTGCTCCTTGAACTTGTTTAGTGCATAATCAACTAAAACTTGTGACACTTTAGTTGTAGGGAATAGATAACTTTTCCTTCTTGCTCCTGCGGATCGATACCTTACTTCCACATTGAGAGGTGCTATAGTGATCCCCTGCTCTTGGGGGTAATCAAGTACTTTTCTGGCGCCGTTGCCGGGGAGCGTAGCGCTTAAGTTTCTATTCTTGTGTGCACTAGACTAAGCTTGGGGAGGTCTCTTTAACTTGTTTTATATCTTGCAACCATCTAAGCTTGGGGAGGTTCCTTTAAACTTGTTTGGTTGTAAGTTCCTCATTACTTTTGCTATGGGTTTTCTGTTTGATTTACACCTGAGGAACTTGCAACATTTACACTTGAGGAACTTGAAATATTACAAGAAGCTGATGATTTCTTTCTCGAGCAGATGCTATTAAACGTAAAAGGTTAACTCTTGCTGCCATGGAAAGAACTAATATTTTGCAGGAAGAAGAGGACAAAAACCTAAGCTTGGGGATGCCCATGCAATCTCAAGAAGATGCTGAAAAGGAACAACTGGAGAATGAAGAGTTGGATCCCCAACTTCACCATCAACAAATGATAGTAACACTCAAACTCAAAAATCCTTTGTTATTTATGAGAACCCATGTTATGATGAGTGTGAAACTGAAAATTCTATGGTCCTATATGATAACCCATGTTATTATGATGAAACTAATAATGCTACTAGTAAACTTATTGATGATAATGAGGAGTGTTGCTTAAATGAGCTATATGATAATGCTTTAGATGATGGTCCTATGCTTATTGATAATCCTACATGTTTGGAAGTTGTTACTTCTCTATGTGAGGATAAAAATGATATACTTGCTGTTTGTGACAATACTCTCACCATGAGAGTCCCACTTTGTTCTTGAATTCTCCTAACTACACCATAGAGGAGAAATTTGCTTATGTTGAGAAATACTTATGTGGTTTGCAATTATCTTTAGTTCCAAATCTTTGTTGCAACCATGATATTAAACTTGATATTGATCTTAACAACTATTTTGAAAGAGGGAAGCATGCTAATAAATTCCAAAATAAATTTAATGACTCTCTTTATGTTCCCAAATTATCTAAGTTGGAAGATTCTATTGGTTACGTGATTAAATACACTTCTACTACTTGCAACTATTATGAGAGAGGAGGTTATGAGAACCCTCTTTATGCTACTAATAATTATGGGCTGCAAGTAACTTTTGTTAATATGCATTGGAAAACTTCATTCATATACAAAATGCCAATGCATAGAAAGAAAGTTAGACTTCGTTGTTATTACTTTTGTGTTCTATTTTTCTCTCAACCAGGTTTCAACTTGACTATTATTTTGATCGGTTTGAGAGCAACATGGGACCCTGGTATTATGCATGGAACACTTCCCAAGAAAGAGGGGAACATCAAAGTTCAAGCTCCCTCATGAGCTTCATCTTCAATAAACAACAAGTAAGAAGCCTAGCTATATGGCTATAAAGAAAGCGCTTTGCGGGAGGCAACCCGGTTATTTTTGTGTGTGATTTTTCTTTGTGTCCTCTTGCTGTAACAAGAGATTTTGTGTCTAGTTAGGTTCTGGAGTTTTTAATAAAGTGCCAAGTTTTACCCTTTTTGGTTTGAAAAGTTGCTTATAGCGTTCGGAGATTTTATTCCTGCACGAATCAGTGCACGGTATGATTTTTAATTCTTATTCTGTAACTCCGAATGAGCTCATATTTGAACTGTAGTTGCAACTTTTCATCCTCTGTATGCATGAATTTTTTCGGAATTTTTCGAGAAAGTTTGGTAGGGTAGAAAAATACGTTTTGCTGCTGCTGTTTTTCTGGACAGATTCTGTCCCATTTTGTTTGATGCATGCTTTGAGCTTTTAAGTTGAATCTTTTTGATCCAATTGAGTTTATGAGTAGGCATACAACATTATACTTTCTGGACATTCATATGAATTTTTGTTCAAGGATTATATGCAGCAAGAACCTATTTGTTTATCACTATTAATGCACCCCACAGAAAAGAGATGGGAGAAACGGTGTTTTGAAGTTTTTTCACAGGGATTGGAGGAGATGCACCAAGAGCTATCCAAGGATGGTGAAGACCATAAGCTTGGGGATGTGAAGACAACCCCGCTGGACCTACACACTCTCGGTTTGCACACGTCCAACTTCTGTTTTTCGATCGAAACACTTTATCGCATAAACTTGGAGCGTCGTTTTTTGTTTTTGTTTGAGTCTTGAGAGACCACCACACTATCAATTATATATGAGAGAGCTACTGGAAATATGGGTTGAAATATGTTGGATGCTTTTATAAGATTGGGAAAAGGGATGTTTGATTGATTTTTAATGATACATATAGTTGCATGATTCATGAGCTTGTTTATGAGTAATAGTTTGCAAATTCTTTTTGTAGAGCTATCACTTATTCATGTTTTGGTGCTGATTGTTATTTTACTTGGTTTAACATGGATTAGTTAGTTCTATGGACACTCATGCATGCATCTAGATGGTCAACTTTCTCCCTTTTGCTAGCCCAAAAACTCCAACAAGCAAAAACTTGTTTCCAACACCTTCAACCAAAGTTATTCCAGTGAGTCCACCATATCTACCTATTGGCTTTATGCTATTCCGAGTATGTTTATCATGATATTTGTGTTATCTATACCTCTGAATGAAAATGTTTATGTTATTGATTGCATGGAAAAATTGGTTATATAGCTCTCACGAACTTGATGCACATTTTACTATCATTGCATAAATAAAACATGACCCATTGTGATTAAGATTATGATGCTAGTGGCTTGATAAATGTTCGAGGTTGGAGTTAGCCCATATGTGCTGTCACATGCAAAGCTTTCAACATGCTCCTTCATCTCATTTAGTTGATATCATGTACTTTTGTTTATGGATGCCTATCATGGTGAAATGAGGTGGAAATGAAGTAGTTTAAATGAGTTTGTATAAATGGTTAGAGAGACGCCTGGGCCGCTAATCTAAGCCATGCATCATTCATGGTGGAAATTTACTTACATGCTATGGTGAACCTTCTGTGATACACCTTGCAATAAAAAACTATTCCAATGGTAAATAAAAAGGGTGTTGAGATTGTTCATTTGTTTGTTTGTCTTGTCATTTTGATATGGGCTTGTTCCATATCCTGGGACAAGAGGTACCCCAGTTGACGCTCTTGATGATACTATTATTACTTACAATGATATATAACTTGAACTTGCTTTGTTTCCTAAGTTGAGTAATCATGGTGTAGGTACTTGTATTCAAGGGGCATGAGACATCCAACCTTTACTTTGTCAAGCACACTACTCATATTTGCTTTCACTTTAACCTTAATCATTCAAGATGCTATGATAGGGGCAATGAGAGCTTGACACCAATGAATACCTTATTGCAATCATTAACTTAAGTAGAAGAGTTTGGAAGTTGGATGAAACTTATGCATGCTTTACCTCTACTCACATATACATCTTTCCAAAGTGTACACCTATCATATTCAGATTTTCATCTACACTCTATGACCATTGTAGGATGTTCTACTTATCATTATGCATACATGTGTTCCATATTACTTGCTACTATGTTACACTTTGTGAACTATCAATGAACATCCTTGTCTTGAATACTTGATATCACTTCATAAACTATTTGCATATTGCTACTCCTTTGAAGAATGAATCATTTGACTATATGTAGCAATAGTAATCATCTTTGATATCCATTGTTAAGTATTAAATTGCAAAGTCCATGTTAGTTTTATCATCTTCATACTCGAGGACGAGCATGGATTAAGCTTGGGGATGTTGATGCATGTAAAATGCATACATGAACTTTGCACTTTAATTGCTTATATTCCAATCATATTTGCATCATATAAGGGTTATATCAATGTTTTATCATGATTTTGGGAATACTTCATAGTTTTCCATTTATTTGGAATTAACCCTGCACAGGCAGAAAACCCTAGTTTTGTATTTTAATGTTTCAGGGACCCAAACGTCAACGAAATCACCTGGAAATTTACGGGCGTCAATATTTGGAAGGAAGAAGGACTACGGAAAAAGGAAGCAAGCAAACGGAGGCCCGAGGGCCAAACGGCATGGCCCACGCGGCCACAGTACCAGGCCGCGTGGGACCCACCCGTTTGGGCCTCGTGGCTCCGTTGCCGTCGATCTTCGCTCCACCATCGTCTTGACCTAAAAACGCCTATAAAAAAGGTCCCCCGACGTTCTCTGGAAGGAGCGCCGCACAAACACAGAAACACCGAAACGGAGATCAGGAGCTGCAGATTGGAGGGGGAAAACTCCGGCGGGGCGCTGCCGGGGTGGTCTCCACCTTCTCCAACGACTTCTCCACCGTCTCCATGATGAAGGGGGAGTAGTCCACCCCCTGGATTTGGGTTTGTGGTGGTAACTTATGTATCTCTCCTCTCTTTGAGCTTCACTAATTAGTACCGTATGAGCTGCTGAACATGATTACGGTCATCTATGTAATTCCCATGGTGGATATTGTGGTGTGAGATAATATTTGTTATGCATTTACTGTTGTGTTGGATCTTTTATGATTTGTCATACTTTGGAGATATTCTATGATGCATGTGATGGTTTGATTTATGCATAATGCCTTATTTATCCTTGTCATGAGGTGATTGACACCACCAAGTGTGGATAGATGAGAGATGTGGTCATGCACACGAATTATAAATCATTGCACTAGTGTTTAGAATATTATCCATTATGAAGTATGATGTATGTGGGTACTGGGTGGCCAATGTGACAGAAGGCATAGGTATTGAGTGACACAGTACCGTCCAACATCCTTTATCTGGGGGTAAAAAGGGAGAAGTATGATGTGGGAGTGAGAGCAACCACGCTAGCCTTACGAGGGTGACCTAGCAACACAAATGAGTACTTCTTTCAACTATGTGTTTTAGGACATATAGCCGTTATAAAAGCTACCATTAAAACATGACAATTATGTGTACTTTATCTATAACATGATAATCACCATAGATGAGAGAGAGAGGATTAAGTGAACCCATGAACCCATGTCCATTGTTCCTATAAGAGAAAACCTTTGTCTTGTCCTCTTGCATTGAAGAGGATTGGGACACTTTTACATTCTTGCTTGGTTACTTTCATTCATCAAATCAACCACCTTGCTCCTTGAACTTGTTTAGTGCATAATCAACTAAAACTTGTGACACTTTAGTTGTAGGGAATAGATAACTTTTCCTTCTTGCTCCTGCGGATCGATACCTTACTTTCACATTGAGAGGTGCTATAGTGATCCCCTGCTCTTGGGGGTAATCACTACCCATGCCTACCTTCTAATGAGAGTAACTCTTTATCTCTTACACTATTTGATTGTCTTCCATGCTTACCAAAGAAGGATGAATGGTATGTTCCTGTGGATTCTCTTGAAGTATTCCCTATGAGTAAAACTTGTGAGAATAATTATGCTACAGTTATCTATGATAATCCATGCTATTTTGATAAATCTTATTATAATCCTTTATTTTTGCCTGATATCAAAATGCATGGTACTAAAGAGTTTTGCTTAGAAAATGATTATGATAAAGCTCTAGATGATGGTCCTATGTTACTTGATAATATTAATTGTTCTACTAATGAAAATGGGATTGGAGAGGTCTTGACTTTATCTAGATGGAGTCCCATACCTCTTGAGAATGATCAATCATCTTGTTATAAAATTGTTAAAAGTGGGTTTGAAAGTTTTAATCCCACTATTTTGGAGCTTGATAAAAATTATGTGTTTGTAGATCATGAAAGGCATGCTTTATGTGATAGTTATATTGTTGAGTTTGTTCATGATGCTACTGAAAATTATTATGAAAGAGGAAAATATGGTTGTAGAAATTTTCATGGTACTAAATCACCTCTCTATATGCTGAAAGTTTTGAAGTTACTCTTGTTTTATTTTCCTATGCTTGTCACTTTGTTCTTTACGAATTTACTCCCTCCGTTCCAAATTAGATGACTTCCATTTGTCCACATGCGGATGTATCTAGACATATTACAAGTATAGATACATTCGTATGTGCACAAATTGAAGTCATCTAATTTGGAACGGAGGGAGTATTTGTGTACAAGATTCCTATGCATAGGAAGTGGGTTATACTTAAATGTGTTTCGAATTTGCTTCTTGATGCTCTTTTTGCTTCATTTTCTATTTTTATGTGAGCATCATTAAAACTATCAAGCCTAGCTAAAAAGAATTAAAGAAAAGCGCTTATGGGAAACAACCCATTGTTTTATTTCTGCAATTTTTCTTTATTTGAGTCAAGGTTTTGTTTACTTCTGTAACAATCCATTTGTATCCTTTATTTTATCGCATTGTTGTGCCAAGAAGAGTCTCTAATGATAAGATGATGCTAGATTTGGATTTCTGCGCAGGAACAGATTTCTGCTGTTCACCGTTTCACTATTCTAAAATCACCAGAAAATCATTTAAATCTGCAAATTTGTGTGCGTGATCCTCAGATATGTACGCATCTTTCATTAGTTTCGAGTTTTCTGATTTGAGCAACGGAAGTGCCTCGAAAAAATTCATCTTTACTGGCTGTTCTGTTTTGACAGATCTTGTCTCTGTTTTTTGCATTGTCTCTTATGGATTTTAAGCAAGGCTCTCTAGACGTGGAGGGTTGTAGCTAATGTTTTATTGAGTTCTTGCAATGTGTCACAACAGAATCAAAGTGGATTAAAGTTTTTGAGTACTAACCCCTCTAATGAAGTTTATGAGAAGTTTGGTGTGGCGGAAGTTTTCAAGGGTCAAGAGAGAAGAGTGATATAATAGGATGAAGAAGAGTGAAGAGTTCAAGCTTGGGGAGGCTCCCATGGATCTCCCCATCATATTTCAAGAAGACTCAAGCGTCTAAGCTTGGGGATGCCCAAGGCATCCCCTTCTTCATCGGCAAAATTATCAGGTCATCTCTAGTGAAACTATATTTTAATTCTTTCACATCATATGTGCTGTTCTTGGAGCGTCTGTGTGCTTTTATTTTCGGTATGTTATTTTTATTTTCTGATCATATCAATGTTGGATCCTACCTATCTTGTTTGGGAGAGAGACACGCTCCGCTTTTTCATAGAATACTCCTTTTCTTCACTTATATCTGTTGAGTATTCAGTTTTCGCACTGTTTAGCTTCTAGCTCTTGGTTTTCATGTATCTCTTGGTCAGAGCTATTAGTTCTTTTGTAGAAAATACTTTCTTGCTTCACTTATATTTGTTTGGAGAGTTGCTTGGTTGATGTGTTGGTTCAGAAAATGTTGCGTGTGGTAGTGGTATAATGAAAAACTTGCATAATCTTGTAGATCATTGAACTTTGATAACCTGATTCTTTGCAAACGTTTTGAGGTATTAAGTAATAGATGATAAAGTTGCTTGTTAATTAAGTTAAAATCATTAGTGGATTGTTGTCTTTAAGCTTGTACCGTACTACAAACTCTACTAAAATTGTTGAAGGTGTAGTTGGACTTGATAGCTTTCCATGTCTAAAGGTAATTCGTAATAACTAGGTTGTGTGAAGGTCGAGGGATCTAACGGGTACTTGTGCCGCCGTGAACGGCACTCCTTGGGTGAATTTTAATCATGCTCTTAATGTTGAACCTGCTAGTTGTTTGCAATAAGCTTGTGAGTTCTTTTTGACTAATGTTAAGCTACGGTTTTTGGCACTTCCACCATCCAAATTTGCTAGCATCTTCGGTGCTGTGCATTGCCTTCTGCTCATATTGAGAGTTGTGCATACTTCGCCAGTACATCCAAACCCGTGGGAGGACTTTCTCTTGTTCTCCTACACATAAGCCCATACATCTTCCTCAAAACAGCCACCATACCTACCTACCACAGCATTTCCACAGCTGTTCCGAATTATATTGCCATGCAACTTCCATTTTACATGACTTGTTGTCATTCTTTATCGTTTATATATTGCTTTGCATGATTCTATACAGCTGATGTGTGGTTTACCGATGTTACGCTAGATCATTGCACATCCTGCTACACTGGCAGAGGCATACAGTTTTATACATCATGGTTTGTTCATTATGAGTTATTTGTACCAGAAAGTGTGTTGTCATATTAGAATGTTGCCCCTAAAAGTGAAAAGAGCCATGGAGGCCATCGAAAAGAGAAACTAAAAAAGAAAAAAAAGAAAAAAAAGAAAAAAAAGAAAAAAAGAATAAAGAATAAAGAAAAAGGGGGCAACATTACTATCCTTTATCCACACTTGTGCTCATGTTTCAGCACCTGCAGTATTCATAGTCATCATTTGTGCTCATGTTTAGCACATATACTCCATGTGAGAGAGTTTTCATGTTTTACTAGTATAACTATGTGGGGAATTTTCATTATAGAACTTGGGTTGTATATTCCAATGATGAGCTTCCTCAAAAGTGCTCTAGGTCTACGTGAGCAACCAAGTTGGATGCACCCCCGCTAGTTCCATTGGAGAGTTTTCATACACATATAGCTCTATGTGCATCCGTTGCATGGCAATCACAACTCCTTGCATAGCTTCGATTATGAGACTTCCTCTTGTCTAATGATCACTCATAGCTTTGTGAGACTTTCTTCCATTGGCCTTCCAAACCCCCATTAACGTTCTTTTTGCCATAACATCCTGGTGCCAATACTAAATGCTTACGCTCACCGGTTGAGTAGGCTTCGAAACAGTTGATTCATGACGTTTATGTTTATTTTTATTTGACTGGATCCGTACTCTATGTTGTGAAAATTTACTTGATGCTTGGAATTGAAGGATAGAACTCCTATACTGGATACTTAAAACATCTTTAATGAACCTTGTACGGTTTCATGTCTTTAAAGCAATCGTTCATGAAAACTTTTAGCTTGTTTAACTATCTTGCTTTATTATCTCTTATTTAATATCAATTATAGACATTTGCTTTGAATGATTTGATCTCAGCTCACTTGCCATTACATCACTATTATATCAAGATTATGTTGGTAGCATGTCACTTCAAAAATTATTATTGTTTTATCGTTTACCTACTCGAGGACGAGTAGGAACTAAGCTTGAGGATGCTTGATACGTCTCAAATGTATCTATAATTTTTGATGTTTCATGCTTGTTTTATATCAATGTCACATGTTTTATATACACTTTATATAATATTATGACATTTATTGGACTAACCTATTAACAAGATGCCACAGTGCGAGTTTCTGTTTATTATGTCTGTGCACTGCAGAAAAGGTCCAAAAATGAAAGTGCTAAGAAAAATCTGAAAAAATTACAGAAATTCTAAAACGCCAGAAGACTTCGGGAGCCAGAAGGACAAGCCTGGGGGAGGCCCACAGCCTCCACACCATGCCCCCGCGCGTTTGGGCTAGGCCGCGCCGTGGGGTGGTGTGGCCACCTCGTGCACCGCCTCGCGACGCCCTTTGGATTATATATTGCCTCCGCGGTGAAAACCCTAAAAGAATCGACGATTTCTCCAGAAGAGTTCCGTAGCTCCGCCGCCACCAAAAACCATCGACCACGCCGCCTCCACTTCGACTCCATGAAGGTTTGTGAGTAGTTCCCCCATGGACTACGGTTCTAGTTGTAGCTAGTTGGTACTCTCTCCCCCATGTACTTCAATACAATGATCTCATGAGCTGCCTTACATGATTGAGATCCATCTGATGTAATCGGTGTTGCGTTTGTTGGGATCCGATGAATTATTACATTATGATCAGTCTATCTATTAAAGTTTGTGAAGTTATTGTTGTTGCAATCTTGTTGTGTTTAATGCTTGTCACTAGTGCACGAGTGGCATGATCTTAGATTTAAGCTCTATAATTGTTGCTTAGATTGTATCTACAAGTTGTTTGCACATGTCCTTGTCCGGAACCCGAGGCCCCAGAGTGACAGCAACTGGGATAACTGGAGGGGATGGTTTTGACATGAGGATCACATGTTTTCACTAAGTGCTAATGCTTTTCTCCGGTGCTCTATTAAAAGGACCACCTTAATTACCATTAGTTTCCCTTGAGGCCCCGCTGCAAACGGGTTGGTAGGACAAAAGATGTTATGCAAGTTTCTCATTGCGAGCACGTATGACTATATATGGAAAACATGCCTACGTATGATTAATAGACTGGATATTCTATCTTAATGCTATAATAATTCTGTCAATTGCCCAACTGTAATTTGTTCACCCAACACTTGTTATTGGAGAGTTACCACTAGTGTAGATAGCTGGGAACCCCGGTCCATCTGTAATCATCATTGCTTTACCGTCAACTCCACGCATGCAACTATTTTCTGGTGCCATTGTTTCTGTGTTACTGTTACTATTGCTCTCATATTACTGCTGCTTTCACATCACCCCTGTTACTAGTGCTTTTCCAGGTGCAACTGAATTGAAAACTCCGCTGTTAAGGCTTATAATTATTCTTTGTCTCTCCTTGTGTCGAATCAATAAATTTGGGTTTTACTTCCCTCGAAGACTGTTGCGATCCCCTATACTTGTGGGTTATCAGCCCCCTTCACCCGTGCAGCTCCTCCACCGGCCACAACGCCTCCCCTCCGGCCGCTCCTCCACCGCATCTCCACCACCGAACCTCCTCCAAGGTTAGTTCATTTTTTTTTGACAAAGTGGTAGTGTTAGGATTAGTGTGTGTTAGTTTGTGTGTGTTAGTTTTAGGGTTACTGCCACTGTTACTTGTAATGATAGTTTTAGGGTTACAATTAGTAGATTTAAATTGCTTGTTAGGGTTAGAGATGATTATTAGGTAAAATGGAGGGATTTTTGTTTATATATTTTGATAGTTTGTGCTTTTTCAGATGACGTAGTTTCCCGCCAGCCAGCACCGTCGGTCCCGTGCGTCGTTGCGGGGCTTCTTCTCCAGCTGAGGAGGGGCCGCCTCGGTGCCCCTGTTTCGTCGCCCCCTTCCGGAGCACGTCCTCGACCTTCTCCGGCCACCGATCACGCTTCAAGGGTATAAATCTTTCGCCTCTCTTGCTGCATAGGTTTACTTTGGTCTAGATCACCCAGTCAGTCACGTAACCCGAGCCAGATCCCGTCCGGAAGAGTTACAAATTTATAAATATGCAGGATTGTCCATCTTTGCATATTTATAACCGTACCTCTTCCGGATTGTCCTTTTGGACAGTCCGAGTATGTGTAGATCGAGTCGTGTTCCATGTTCTACCCCTTCCTGAGACGGAATTTCGGCAGCACCTCCCCGTTGTTCTTCGGATGCACACCCTCTCGGCTTGACAAGCTCGAGACGTGTATTCTGAAGAACAGCGGGGAGGTGCTGCCGAAATTCCGTCTCGGGTCAGGGTAGAACATGGAACACGACTCGATCTACACATACTCGGGCGGGATAGGCCCCTACCTATTAGAAGTGTAGGTGAACCCTTGCATGTTGTAAAAGATAAAATTTGGCCGTAATTAATTGGTGACATTGAATAAATTTATTATTACTTGTTGCACATTATGAAGTGCGTTTCTGTTTGGCTCCAAATAAAGCAGAGGATGGCTGATAATGAGTGGATGTACAGTGGCCGTCTTAGTAAGGTTAAAAGAACAGATGAGTGGGAATGGAAGAATGATATATTAGTGAAGGAGTTAGCGCGTGGTTCAAAGTTGGTTCGTCCAATGTGCCCTTGCGTTCGTTGCGAGAGGCGTCATCGTCAGGGAAAGGAGCAAATGACAAAACACCTTTGGTTGTATGGGTATATGCCTAACTACGTCACGCTGGTCGACTTTGCTCAGTACGAACAAGACAGAGGTGAGGTGATGCGGCAGCGGATCGATGGCAATGAGTACGATGGGATGAGAGACTTGATAGTTGATCTCCACGATGCCTACATGCCGGATTCTCCACCTCCACAGGAGGAACCGGCAGAACCGGAGGAACCGGATGAACCGGAGGAATCGGGTGAACCGGAGGAACCAGAGCCAAGCGCGAAGGCCTTCCTTGATATGATGGCCTCGGCTAAGAGGCCTCTATTCGAGGGTGCAAAGGTTTCTCAGCTCGATGCCATCTCCCAAGCACTAGGTGACAAGACCCGGTACTCCACCACCCGTGCAGGTTTTGAAGCTAGTCTAAAAACATTTGGTAACATGTTGCCCGAAGGGCATTGTCTGCCTAAAAGCATGCACGAAGTGAAGAAAATCATGGGATCACTTAGCATGAATTATCAAAAGATAGATTGTTGTCCAAAAGGTTGCCTTTTGTTTTGGAAACAATTTGAGAATGACAAGTACTGTAGCCTTTGTGGGGCCTCCAGGTATCATGAGTTACCACCGAGAGCTAATGGTGAGAAGGTGCAGACAAAAGTCGCTGTGAAGATTCTTTGATGTCTCCCTTTTATAAAAAGAATCCAGCGGCTTTACTTGTCCGAGGAGACTGCCACACAGATGACATGGCACAAGAAGGGGAAGAGATATGCGGACGAGGCCGGCCGGACGAAAAAAGATGGGACATCCATCTGATGGTAAGGCATGGAAGAACTTCGATGCCAAATACCGCGATGAGGCAAAAGAGGCTCGGAATGTCAGAATTGCGATAGCAACAGATGGATTCAATCCATATGGTATGTCGACTTCCTCGTACAGCTGCTGGCCCGTGTTTGTTATTCCGCTCAATCTCCCTCCCGGAGTCCTAATGCAAAGAAAGTTCATATTTCTGTCGCTGATCATTCTAGGGACCGAATACCCGGGGAAGAATTTGAGTGTCTACATGCAGCCACTTGTGGATGATTTGATCCACTCTTGGGAACATGGGACGTGGACATACGACCGAGCATCGAAGAGAAACTTCTCGATGAAAGTGTGGTACCAATATTCCATGCACGACCTGCCCGGGTATGCCCTATTCTGTGGATGGAGTACATCTGGTAAATGGCCATGCCCAGTGTGCAGGAACCGACTTGAGTTCCTTTGGCTAACGGGAGGTCGCAAGTATGTCACGTTTGAGAAGCATCGACAGTTCCTCAAAAGAAGGCATCGGTTCAGAGAAGACAAAAAGAACTTCATGAAGGGCTTAGTTGTGCCTGAAGTAAAAAAGATACCGAAGTTCGATGGTACAGCTGTTGATGCCGAGCTACGTGCTCTCTTGCCTGCTGGGGTACCACGCCCACGATATCAGGGATATGGTGTAACGCACAACTGGACTCACGTGGCAGGCTTAACGCAGCTAAAGTGTTACAAGGACCTTGAACTTCCCCATAACATCGATGTGATGCACACCGAGAAGAATGTCGGAGAGATGATCTTTCACACAGTCCTGAACATTCCTGAGAAGTCAAAGGATAATGTCAAGGCTAGAGTCGATGTTCAGAAGCTCTGTGATAGGAGAAATTACACATGCAGCCTCCTAACAATCGTCGAAGAAATTGGTTCAAGCCGAATGCCGACTTCTGCCTTGATAGTCTCCAAAAGAAGGGTCATTCCACTGGCTCAAATACGTCGTGATGTTCCCTGATGGTTATTGTTCGAATATAAGTAATGGAGTCAATATTAAAAAGGGAAAGGTCACCGGGCTCAAGAGTCACGACTATCATATATGGATTGAGCGGCTGATGCCGGTGATGGTTCGAGGGTATCTCCCCGATCGTGTCTGGCGAGTGCTTGTGGAGTTGAGCCATTTCTTCCGCACGCTCTGTGCTAAGTAGATATGTCCCCTGGTTATTCAGAAGCTGCATGATCTTGTGCCGGAGTTGCTATGCAATTTAGAGACGATCTTTCCGCCAGGCTTCTTTGTTCCGATGGCACATCTCGTCGTGCATCTCGCGAACGAGGCACTCTTGGGTGGACCGGTGCAGTTTTGTTGGCAGTTTTGTATTGAGAGAGAGTTTAAGTATATTCGAAACATAACGGAAACAAAGCTAGGATTGAAGCATGCATAGCTGAGGCAACAATACTTCAGGAGATGGCAGACGCCGTGACAACATACTATCCTGATGAAGTTCCCACTCAGCATAACCCGGTCTCTCGGTACAATGTCGACGAGCCCAAGCATGACCCCAAGCTCCTCCTCTTCCAGTGTCTCGGTGGCAAGGCCGGTGGCCAAGTAAAATATGACTTGACCAAGGAAGAGAAGAATTCCATAATGTTCTATGTGCTTACGAACATGCAAGAAGTAGTCGAATTCATCAGGTAAAATGGTGAACAATTTACTTTGCAACTAGTAACTCGGTTTCTGTCTAATACGTATTTTCTCCTTTTAGGCAATTCAGGAATGAACAGTGGTCGGGAACGGCGGATCCCTCTGTCGAGGAGCTGGAAACTCTTCTGAAAAAGGGTGCTCCCGGAGGGGAAAATTTTGAGTCTTGGTTCAGGGAAAAAGTAATTTCTAACATGTCCCTCTTACACATAACTAATGCACAAAACAATTTCTAACTTGTCCCTCTTTTAGGGAGCTGATTCCAACGTTGAGATGACGGATGAGTTGAGATGTGTTTACCAAGGTTTTGACCGTACCGTCATGAAGTATGAGAAGTATGATGTGAATGGGTACCGCTTCCATACAGAGAATCACCAGAAGAGTCGGCCCAATGCAAAAACTATAAATACTGGGTATTCACGAGAGGATCTAGAGGAGTCGATGGAGCCAATTGTGTTGATTACTACAGAAGGTTAGAGAAGGTATACGAGCTGACGTTCAATCGTACGAACATAGAACTCAAGCTCGTTGTGTTCCAATGCCACTGGTTCAACCCAGACACTGGACCACACGGTGGACTGAGAAGTGACCCTTCCATTGGGTTAGTTGAAGTTAAGACTTCAACCACCTATAGCAGAGCCGATGTCTTTATTGTGGCTCACCAAGCCAAGCAAGTTTATTATTTGCCCTACCCATGCCAAAAAGAGGGACTCAAGGGTTGGAAAGTCGTGTTCCGGGTATCGCCACATGGTAAGCTACCCATGCCCTCCGCCGACGATTACAACAACATTAACCCTAAAACATACGAGGGGATTTTCTATCAAGAGCAAGAGGATTTCGGGGACTTTGGCTTACGAACGGGCGGTCTTGAGAACCTCGAGAGCAATGCACACACTCGTGGTGAGGCAGTGGTTAATCTAAAGGACATAGATATCCTGTTGAAGTTTCAAGCGGACAATGCCAACGATGACGAGCCTCCACCGTGCGATGAGCCTCCAACTTACATCTCACGTGATAGTGATAGTGAGAATGAGAATGAGAACCAACTTAATTATGACACTGATGATTCGAGGTGACGGTCTTTTATGTCTTTATGCTTAGTATTTATTTTTCAACATGCTTTCTTAATTGCATTACGTCTTTATGCTTAGTGTCTTCTATGTTTTTAAGCTTAGTATTTATTTTTTAACATGCTTTCTTAATTGCAATTATGTCTTTATGCTTAGTGTCTACATTTTATTATGTCTTTATGCTTACTTGTTTTCCCTTTCTCAATGCAGGTGATTGGAGAATATGAGGCAAGGAGAACGCGGCGACCTTGTCTTCTACGTTGCGTGGAGTTAGGGTTCGCTTCCCCAACACGCGTTACGCAGATGACGTGGGTGCGCGAGGAGGACGAGGACGACGTGGTGCTTGTGATATTTACACTTATGTGTGTATCTACACTTATGACATAGCATTTTGCTTCATATTTTGCTTGTGAACTTGTTTGTTTGTGATGATAGCCTATGTGTGATCTGTTACATGTGATATTGATTGCTGTCAATTTTCTGTAATTTTTGCTGAAAAATGAGCTGCCAGCAGCAATTTTTAAAAAAAACCTGGGATCTATACGCCGACGGCAATGCCGTCGGCATAGGGTCCAGCCTGTGCCAAAATGGTCACCCCTATGCCGACGGCAATGCCATTGGCGTATGATCATCGCTGAACGCCCCAGATCGCGCCACGTCGCTTCGGTACGCCGACCGCTGGTCCTCGGCGTATACTGTGGATCCGTCGGAGACCAATTGTGGGCCCCACTATATACACGCCAACGGCTTCCGTACGCCGACGGTCTGGAGTTGCCCTCGGCGTATGTATACGCCGACGGCATCTCGTACGCCGACGGCCAAACTGGCTGAGCCGACGGAGTGCAACGCCGACGGATAGACGCCGACGGCAGCCGTCGGCGTATACATACGCTGAGGGCAACGAGGCCGGTGCCGACGGCTTCCAACCGTCGGCGTTCCGCCGAGGACACATGACGGCACCAAAAGCCGCAAATGCTTCTGACGGGAAATATTCCATCGAGACGACCACGACATATCCTGTTGGCCTTGAACTTGAGAGCTACAACTAAATGAACAAAATGGGCACTATGCGAGCCGACCCAAACCTCGTACCTCATCGAAAGACCTTGACAACCGTGACCTCACCATCAACAAGAACATCCCTGAAAGTCAATCAATTCACAGCGCGATTGGAGCAGATCTATTACCAATCTTGACACCTAGTCACATAGCAGAACATGAATACCGGCGCAGAGCATGATCATCGACACCTAGAGAGCCGACACCAAACGTGAGAATTGGTTCGGATTGACGCTTCCAAGAAAGGGGACGACACCTGCGGGAAGGTCACCGGCACAACTCAGTGTGGGGCTTTCACCCGGAACTGCGTCGTCACTCTCCTCTAGCTCACGCGAGTGCAGATCCAAACGACTCTCTACATGGCCGCGGTGACCATTGTTCCTTCGCGACACCTCCAAGGAGAGACACGGCGTCCTCCTTGTGCATGGCGGGCATTCTTTCCAGGTTCGTAATCACCGGGTACTACTGCAGCCAAAGGAAGATGGTTTAGTCAAATGCCATGTCTGCATAATGATCAATTGTGTGTGCGTCCATCACTTCATCAACAAATGTGCCACATTTCACAGACTCTTGTATGCAATATTTTTCGTATGCTATCTTTCTGCCACCCGTGACCGAGCTTCGTACCATGATCAATTCACTCTCTCTCTCTCGAATCTTTAGCTGCACCTTTATTTAGATTCTAACTAAATATTATATTATACGGAACTTTATCCGGGAATCTTTCTAAAGAATCCATCTGAGCAAAGTAGTTACGGTCGATTGGTTGGGTACGATTAAACGTATCCATTTACCAACCATGTAATTACAGTAAATAACAATGCCTAATAATCAGGGAATGCACGAAGTAAAAGCGAGTAGCACAGAGCTTCTCCACTCCCTCGAAGCTAGGAAAGCTGGCCACGTTCTCCATATTTGAACAAAGGTAAAAAAAATGCATGAACATGTCACTATGACTGTGCGTCCTGTATACCGAATCAAGGTAAGTAAAAGAGCATGGGTTTAAAACACCCAAAAAAAAACCAAGAAAGTGAATACTTCAACAGCAAGGGCTCCATAGCCACCAATCAAAGCGCGCGTCTCGCAACCCTG
This sequence comes from Poa pratensis, assembly GCA_947311845.1. NCBI lineage: Eukaryota > Viridiplantae > Streptophyta > Magnoliopsida > Poales > Poaceae > Poa > Poa pratensis. The sequence goes on from CAMZMU010000091.1 coordinate 18,653,264, forward strand.
CGCCGAACAACCAGGTTCACATGGCAGGTGCTGCTTAGCTCATCGTCCTCTTGCGCAGAGGCGCTAGCGCTGTCCTCGGCGTCACGACGCTCATAAACTCGGTGAAACTTGCACATTCCGGTTCGAGATGCTCTAATCTACTTAGTTCTCTACCATCAAGCAAAATAAACAAAATGATCACAGGTTCACACAGGTAGATGCATGCATGGCATGATGCAAAGCTATTTAAAAACAAGGCCGGCTTTGAACAAGCTGCTGCACCTGGACTTTCCATCTAATATGGAATGCAAAATAAATTATTGGACATTTGATTGCAATGTAGCTAGACGAGTTTAATTCTGCATGGACCATATTCCCTGAAGTAGTCTCGGGTCGCTTTTTCTTCACTGTACTGGGCAGGAGCAAATTTTGCAAAAACTCAAGAAAGTGGTGGTGAGTGGTGTCACATGCACGCGCTTGTTTTTTTTTTCCATTGTCATGTATGCCAGCCCATGCATGATGGCTCCATTTAAATATATAGCATCGGTTGCCATAGAGCAGCATCTAACTAGCAGCTAGGTGTGGATGAAACCAGCTACGAGTATATGTGATCACCACATGGATAATTAATGTCAAGCTGTTGTGATCTCCACTTCTCCGGTTAATCTACTGAAATTTACATAGTATCGCATGTAAACTATCAAACAACCATTATTCTATCTCTGTGATAATGCAACAATAATCCGAGATGATAATTCGAACTCCCGAGCTCCACTGAATATGGTGTTTTAAAAAAAAATCAAAAACATTACTTACGAGTTTCATTTTTTTTTGAAAATAATCCATGATGTAGCAAATGGTGTGTTCCACAAACACGCAAATTGTAGCACGTGGTAGATGGTTTGGTCGAGGACCGTTGTAGCCCGTGTTGCAACTAGCGATCTCATATTAAGATAGAGTAATAGGAATTTTGTAAATAAATAGATGCGGTATGTGAAAACTATACGCATAAATTCACACATATGTTGGTTATTGATAAAAGAGCGGAACTATAATCAGTTTTCAAGGAAATAACGTGGTGGACTGGTGGCACGGGACCATAGACCTCAAAAGGAACCAAAGTAGAAGAGGAGAACAAAATGTATTCATGATTGGTGAACAATTATGTAAAAGAATATAGGCAAAACAAAAGGCAGTTGTGCTCAACCTTGAAGGACCACTTACAATTATCAAGTAGGAAGAAATTATCTGGACATTTTCATAGATAAAGAAATCTCTACTTAGAAAATAAGACATTTCACTACGGGAATCTGATGTTAGTCGTCTGTTTGAGACACTCGTCGCGAGAGCTCTCGGAAAAGGGTTTGCCAAGTGCAAACCGTTGGGAATCAGTGTCGGCATAGAAAACACTAGCAAACAACTCTCTGTCGAGTTTTTTCCGTCGCAGACTTGGTAAAGTCTTTGACAAGAGTCAAACTTGGACGCTCTGAAAAGTAAAGTGATTTGAAGGTCGAGGGGTGGAGATGGAAAATTCCCTTGCAAGGTGGTCCTAGTCATCGGCCCTTTGTCGTGTCAGAGCTTGGCCATCGGCAAAGTAAAACCTCTTTGCCGAGAGCCATCATCAAGTTGTCGTCAAAGGCTGACAAGTAGGTCCTGGGCGTCAACCCTTTGACGGGTGGTGGCAAGGATCAGGCTACGGATCTGGCCTCATGGAGGTGGATTCAAATAAGGACTTGTCCGACACACTTGTCGGACCCTCTATTGGCCACGCCGGTGGAGATGCTCTTACACTCGCTTCTTATAACAATGTGTGAGATGGCTACAATGGTGGCTGCATCTACTGTCGAATGCCCCATCATCTCCCCTCGATGGGATTGAAGGAGGTCCAACACGAGCAAAAGCGAGAAAACAAGGACCACGACCTGCTTCTAGAATCTTCTACAAGGTCCAGCTAGCGAGAAGTCGCCAGCTGGTAGTGAGAGGTTTTTGGCAGTGATAACCACCGCAAGTATGCACGTGATCTAGTGAAGTTTTGACGCACGTGTGGTGTGGCCTTGATGAAGTTGGTAACTCGAAGCATCGGCATCATCGACACACGTGGCACGAACCATTTTTGTGAGCTCTGCATTGGAGTTATGTTTTTATCTGTGTTCCATCACTTGTGTAAGGTTTGTGATAGGATTGTGAAAATGTTTTCTCGTGCTTTTTTTTTTTGCTGACTTGTTTGGTAGCGATGTTGGGCTTTGTTTGACATTATAAAATAAGCAATAATATATGATTGTGGCCATCTAACAATTTTCGAGGCCGGGAGTATCATCCTTTTGAACCAAAAAAAAAGGTGCCGGCTGGAATGTGTTTTTTTTTTTTACCTCACTGGAATGTGTTTTGGCGGGGGAGTTCGCGTGGCAACGACGGAATACAGGCGTATAGGCCATGCATAAAAAATAGGTACATGCAACATCATTTTTCTCTTAAGCAGAATGCATGCAAACACGTTGGTGATCGCTGCGGTACGTGCTCACAATCCACTGAATGACGACCACTCCTAGTTTCGCTTTGAGGAAAAGAAAAGGCTGAATTGCATGCATTTTCTGTTCTCTGTTTGTACTGTGTACGATGTATATGGTACTATGTTGAATATACGTGGGCTTTCAAAAAAAAAAAAAAAAAGAGAAAGAGAGGCCATCGATCAACTGGTCACGCGTATGGGTCCCCGATGAGAGCGGATTTCCCACTCGCCCGTTGGCCCCCCCGGACTATCGTCACCGTCGATTTCGTGAGAAGTCAAGATGTGATGTTTTTTTCATTTAGGTACCTAGGGAAAGGATGAATTAGCCCGCAGTCCTCAAGGGAGTATAAAAACCACGAACGACGGCCACCGCCCAAACCCTAATCCTATCCGCCCTCCCTTTCCACCCCACGGCCCGAGCCGCCGCCTGCCTCCCCTCCCTCTCCACCCCACACCGGCGCCGCCCCGGCCGATCTCCACGCCCATACCTCGCTCCCCCACACCGGCGCCGGCCGATCTCCACGCCCCGACCTCGAGCCTCCTGGTACCCGCCGTCAAGACAGGGTGGACGGAGCACGTCGTCCACCGCTGCGCCTCCTCTCTTCCTGGTTGAGCCCCCACCTCTCCGTCGTTGAAGGTTCCGAGCATGGCGCGACGGGTGGTGGCCGAACTCGGCTGAGGTTGTCGACCTCTCCTCCACCGCAGCACCTCCTCCACTGTGGCCTGGTCGCCGGATCCGGGCATGGAGGCCCCCGATCCGTGCTCCCCGGCCGTCGAGCTCTCCTCTCTCGTTGCCCCTCCACGGTGGCCTGTTAGGGAGATGGAGGCGCCGCCGGCTTCTCACCCGCCACACGCTTGAAGATGCCTGCCCGGATCTGGGCCTGAATCTGGGCTTCTTGGGCCTTCCCGTTGCCTGGATCCGGAGGTGGAGGCCCTGAATCTGAGCTTGCAGCCTCGGCCGTCCTCAAGCTGGGCCGCCCCAAGAACCTGGGCCTAGATCTGGGCTCCCTTGGCCCGGATCTCAGCTCCCTTGGCCCGGATCTGGGCTATTTCTATTTTTTTTATTTGCCAAAAGTTCTATTATTTGTTGATTTTGTGTTAGTAGGGTATTACTTAGGTATGAATCAATGTGCTTCTCTACCTGATCCGTTATTTTCATGATGCATGTATGAAACTTGTGTGTACTTTGCATTTTATTTCATGTTTCCTTTCGGTTCTCGATGATAGGTACTATTTTTCATGATGCATGTATGAAACTTGTGTGTGCTTTGCATTTTATTTCATGTTTTCTTTTGGGCTTAAATCAAGATCAGAATGAAGATTGCATATTTGAATTTAGTTGTGATTTTTTTGTATGAAACTTTTGTCAAACAGAGATGATAAGATAAATTCGGTGTCTGGTTTTTAACAAATCTGTTCATATATGGATCTTGTCGAAATAGGTATGAAACGTGAAATTATTCTCGAGTTATTTCGCAAGTAGGAGCAGCTCAACTGACGTCCAGAATCTTCGGCCTTCGATTATTTTGGATCTTTAAATTATTTTGTGTAATTTTGGATATGTAATTTCGTGTGAAGATTTTATCTAATTTATTTGATGCTTCTGATAATTTTCTCTCAGAATTGGATCTTGAATGAAACTTTATTAGACTGAATGAAAATCAGAATTGCATATTGTATTTGATGCATGCCATTTATTCTCCCCCACCAGAAGATGTATGAAAGTTGTGTGAATTATTTATGGATTGGAATTAAATCTTTTATAGAACTTTGAAAAAAATTGAATTGTAAGAAAAATGTTTATGAATTTATTTTTCTTGAATTAATGTCATCTGAAAATTCGAATATGAATGTATAAATAAAATGTGTATGAAACAATATTGAAACTTATATGGAGTATCGAATATCGAGTAAAATATGAGTCTGAAACTTTATAAAATAAACGTGAGTTTCGAATTTGAAAGTATGGGGAAAACAATATGAATATATGTTCTTTTTATGGGGATTAAAATGCATTAAAAATTCTCGAAACAAATCTAATATGAAAATCAGAATGTATAACGAAAATGTGTATGAACCACTATTGAAACTTATGGAGTTTTAAATTTCGAGTAAAACATGTCTCAAACTTTATGAAAAAATGTGACTTCCGAATTTGAAAGTAAAAGAAAAAACGTATGAACCGATGTTCTTTTTATGGGGAGAAATATTCATTCTAAAAGTCTCCAACAAAACTAATATGAAAATTCATGAATTTATTTTTCTTGAATTAATGTCATCTGAAAATTCAAATATGAATGTATAAATAAAATGTGTATGAAACAATATTGAAACTTATATGGAGTTTCGAATATCGAGTAAAATATGAGTCTGAAACTTTATAAAATAAATGTGAGTTTCGAATTTGAAAGTATGGGGAAAACAGTATGAATATATGTTCTTTTTATGGGGATTAAAATGCATTAAAAATTCTCGAAACAAATCTAATATGAAAATCAGAATGTATAACGAAAATGTGTATGAACCACTATTAAAGCTTATGGAGTTTTAAATTTCGAGTAAAACATGTCTCAAACTTTATGAAAAAATGTGACTTCCGAATTTGAAAGTAAAAGAAAAAACGTATGAACCGATGTTCTTTTTATGGGGAGAAATATTCATTCTAAAAGTCTCCAACAAAACTAATATGAAAATTCATGAATTTATTTTTCTTGAATTAATGTCATCTGAAAATTCAAATATGAATGTATAAATAAAATGTGTATGAAACAATATTGAAACTTATATGGAGTTTCGAATATCGAGTAAAATATGAGTCTGAAACTTTATAAAATAAATATGAGTTTCGAATTTGAAAGTATGGGGAAAACAGTATGAATATATGTTCTTTTTATGGGGATTAAAATGCATTAAAAATTCTCGAAACAAATCTAATATGAAAATCAGAATGTATAACGAAAATGTGTATGAACCACTATTGAAACTTATGGAGTTTTAAATTTCGAGTAAAACATGTCTCAAACTTTATGAAAAAATGTGACTTCCGAATTTGAAAGTAAAAGAAAAAACGTATGAACCGATGTTCTTTTTATGGGGAGAAATATTCATTCTAAAAGTCTCCAACAAAACTAATATGAAAATTCATGAATTTATTTTTCTTGAATTAATGTCATCTGAAAATTCAAATATGAATGTATAAATAAAATGTGTATGAAACAATATTGAAACTTATATGGAGTTTCGAATATCGAGTAAAATATGAGTCTGAAACTTTATAAAATAAATGTGAGTTTCGAATTTGAAAGTATGGGGAAAACAGTATGAATATATGTTCTTTTTATGGGGATTAAAATGCATTAAAAATTCTCGAAACAAATCTAATATGAAAATCAGAATGTATAACGAAAATGTGTATGAACCACTATTGAAACTTATGGAGTTTTAAATTTCGAGTAAAACATGTCTCAAACTTTATGAAAAAATGTGACTTCCGAATTTGAAAGTAAAAGAAAAAACGTATGAACCGATGTTCTTTTTATGGGGAGAAATATTCATTCTAAAAGTCTCCAACAAAACTAATATGAAAATTCATGAATTTATTTTTCTTGAATTAATGTCATCTGAAAATTCAAATATGAATGTATAAATAAAATGTGTATGAAACAATATTGAAACTTATATGGAGTTTCGAATATCGAGTAAAATATGAGTCTGAAACTTTATAAAATAAATGTGAGTTTCGAATTTGAAAGTATGGGGAAAACAGTATGAATATATGTTCTTTTTATGGGGATTAAAATGCATTAAAAATTCTCGAAACAAATCTAATATGAAAATCAGAATGTATAACGAAAATGTGTATGAACCACTATTGAAACTTATGGAGTTTTAAATTTCGAGTAAAACATGTCTCAAACTTTATGAAAAAATGTGACTTCCGAATTTGAAAGTAAAAGAAAAAACGTATGAACCGATGTTCTTTTTATGGGGAGAAATATTCATTCTAAAAGTCTCCAACAAAACTAATATGAAAATGGTTTGAAACTTTACTAAATATTTTGAACTCTTAGAAAAATAATATTTTTCAAATTGTTGAATATATTTTGTGGATGAAAAAATCTTGAAAAGTCTCCAACAAAACTTATGTGAATGTTTTTGAAATTTTTCTAAATGTTGTTGAATATTCTTGGAAAAAACAAAATAATCGTACTACTTAATATTAGAATCGTACCAGAGAAAAAAATTCAGATGTGAGTAGAGAGAAAAACAGGAACTTGTGAGCAGAGAGAACAATAGGAACTTGCAAAAAACTGGAAAGGGAAGGGCCGTTCTGGAAAAAAGGTGTGGAAACTTTGACCAACATGCTGCCCTCCGATCTCACGAACTGGACGGTAGAGATAGTCAGGGGGGGGCCAATGGACGTGTGGGAGTGTGACTCGCCGCTGATTCGCTCAGTCCCGTCCGTCTTACAACCATACCTTGGGCACACACTGGTTCTCTCCCAAATCTCTCACCTTGCCACTCCTGCTCCATCTACCAGACCACCACCACTCTACCGCGCGCCGGCCGGATCGAGAGGAGCTGCTCCTCCTAAGCTAGCTTGTGTCAACAATGCGGGTGTTACTTCTGCTTGCTGTCCTGCTCGCGGTCGGGGGCCGGCTGGAGGCAACATCCGAGGTGTCGTCGCCGGGGTTCGTGGACCGCCTCATGTCCGTGAACGGCTGCGGCCGCTTCGCGGGCCTCGTGAACGCCACGGCCAACGCCACCCGCATCTTCGAGTGCAGCAGCCTGGTCCACGGCGGGCTTGTGGTCTTCTGCCCGGACGACAAGGCGGTGGCGGCGTTCGAGCCGTCGTTCAACGGTCTCTGCGCCGACGGCCAGCTCGCGGTGCTCCGATACCACGCCGTCGCGCCCGCGTCGTTCAGGGTCAGCAGGACAAACGGGGGTTTCCCGGTGTCCACGCTCGCCTCCGACCTGACCCGGGGCTACGGCCTCACCGTCCGCCACCGCGGAGACACGGCAATGGAGCTGATGTCCTCGTCCGGGGGCGTGGCCAGTGTGACCAGCATGGTCACGGGCGAGGAGGAGACCCTCGCCGTCGTCGTCTACCTCATCGACGCCGTGCTCCTGCCGGGGGATCCCATCGACTGTGGCGTCAGCAGCTTCGACCAAGGCCTGCAGCACTGGTTAGACGCCCTGATGAACTGGGTCGATCTTCGATTTTTGATTTTCCTACCGGTCGTCGGTGCGGTTATCTACCTCATGGGTTTGTTTGTTGTCAGTGCTTGCTCCTTGAACAAGTACTAGAGCTATCCATTCTCTTCCATCGAGCGTATATAGTTCTAGCTCGAGCGAGAGTATCTGTCAAGTACTCCTACTAGCTTGTTCGCGTGTGAAGCTTCATTTGGAACTGTGTGCAGTGATGGATTTGTAGTAGTGGTATTGTGGTAACATCAGTTGTCCTAGCAGTTCTTGTGTTGCCTGATCGTTTGGCCTGCGAGCCATTTGCACTCAAGAGTGAGTTGCTGTAATAAAAAAGTTTGCTCTAAAGCTCGGTACCTCCTGCAGCAAAATACTAGTTCGCTGGTAGTTTAAGTAGAACTCTAGCTGGGCCTGCGTGCAGCTTCCACCTTGGATCCAATCTATAGCCCTGTTTGCTGTTGGTAATTAACCCGCAGAAAATGAGGGCACTTCCACCTTGTTAAAAACAATATCATTTCGGTAATACCAAATTGCCCAAAGAGAAGCATAAAGGCCTATATGTATTCGTGCTTTCATCTTCTTATCAAGGAAATGCATGCTGGATAATCGAATGCAGCCTGCAGGCAACACCATTTTTTCTGTTAAGCAGAATGCATGCAAACACGTTGGTGACGCGGTACGTGCTCACAATCTGCTGACCTACTTGATTTTCCATTTTTGCTCACTTTGCAATACGCTTTGTTGAGAAAAGAAAAGGCAGAGCTGCGTGCATTTGCGCGCAGTGAGAATGAATTGTCTCGGCGAGAGGTGATGGCCTGAAAGGAGAACCAAAGCGTGTCTCCAAATAGACTGCCCGGGAAGGCGTATGCGTTCTTTCCTATAGCCTGTCGACACGTAACTCCGGTCCGTCTTAAAATACACCAATCCCTTGGCACTGGAGAACGAAGGTACACCGACTGCCGAACCATTCTCTCTCGCATATCTCTCCACCTTGCCTCTCCTGATCCACCAGACCACCACCACACTACCGCCCCGGCCGGATCAAGAGGACCCTAGCTAGCTAGCCCGTGCCAAGAATGGGGGTGTTACTTGTGCTTGCTGTTGTGCTCGCGGTCGTGGGCCGGCTGGAGGCGTCATCCGAGGTGTCACCGCTGGGGTTCATGGACCACCTCATGTCCGTGAAAGGCTGCGGCAGCTTCGCCGGCCTCGTGAACGCCACGGCCAACGCGACCGAAGCATTTCAGCGCAGCCTCGCCCACGGCGGGCTCGTGGTCTTCTGCCCGGACGACACGGCGGTGGCGGCGTTCGAGCCGTGGTTCAACGACCTCGGCGCCGACGGCCAGCTCGCGGTCCTCCTGTACCACGGCGTCGCGCTCGCGTCGCTCAGAGACAGGAGGGTGCTCACGGTGCCCACGCTGGCCACCGACTTGACCAACAAGAGGGGCTACGGCCTCACGATCCGTCACCGCGGGGACGCGATGGAGCTCTTACCGTCGTCATGGGGCGTGGCCAGGGTGACAAGGACGGTGACGGGCGAGGAGGAGCCCCTCGTCATCTACCTCATCGACGCTGTGCTGCTGCCGAGGGAGTCCACCAACGATGGCGACAGCAGCTTCGACGAATTACCGCCCTGGTTAGACCTCCGAGTTCAGGCCGCGGTGCTCTACATGGTCTACTACGTGCTCAAACACTAGAGCTATGCTATCCATTCTCTTCCATCAAGCCTAGAGAGCTCGAGCGAGATTATCAGCTACTAGTACTAGTTTGCGTGTGAAACTTCACTGGAACCGTGTGTGTGCAGTGATGAATTTGTAGTAGTAACATTAATTTGTCCTAGCCATCTGTACATTTTACACACGATCGTGTCATGGATTCAGCTGTGCAATGACGAAGGAAGCAAAGGTTTTCGTATGCAGGCAATATTCTGTCAGTTAATCTAGTCGTTAGGGTCGTTTTCAGTTTGCGACTAAAGACCCACTGGGGGCCCTGCTTTTTATTGAAAGCAAGGTGAAGCCAACACACACTGGGAGAACCAGCGTAGCAAGTTATAACAAGCCCAACACAAGATAGGAAAAGAGAGAGCACAGCCAACTACCACCACCAGGGAGAGCAAAGCCTCAAAGTCAACAGCAAAAACAACAGCTCTCAGTACCAACAAGTTTTAAAACCCTAACCAACGCCACTACGAGGACTAAGGATGAAGTACATCGTCTTCATCGCATTCTTCAGCCGCTCCAACACGATATTCCAGTCCTTCCTACGCTTCGGCGACACCAAGGGAGTCCACTGCGAAAGAAGAGAGATTGCTTTATAGATATTAGTCCCAGGCGAGCTGCAAAGATTGTTATTGAAAACAAAGTCGTTCCTCGTTAGCCAGATGGTCCACACCATCGCGCCAAACAAGGTCCAACCGATAAAATTCTTGCTATTGCCAGGCATAGCAAGCCCCATTTCCAAGAAATCATCAAGACTAACTGGAACTTTCTTCCAGTTCAGTGCCATCGCAACCCACCACCAACAGAAATGGGACAGAGGACACCCAAAAATCAAATGATTCGCCGTTTCAGGCTCTCCACACAGCTTGCAATTTGGTTCCCCCGTTCAACCTTTTGCTTTAAGATCAACCGCCACTTGAATTCTACCTCTAGAGCACATCCAAACGAAGTTTTTCACTTTCAGCGGCATATTAGCCTTCCACATATCAAGCATACGAAGATCTGTAACTCCAGGGTCAACAATCCTATCATACAAAGACTTAGAGGTATATTTGCCAGTATTCGTCATAGCCCAGTAGCCAACATCCGGTTGCTCCGAAAGCGCCACCCCTCAAGCAAAATCTGAAGCTGTCTCCGGTTGGTCGTTTTCAGTTTCAGTTTCAGGTGTCGAAGACTCGAAGGTAGGTTTAATTTCAGCTATTTTCAGGGATCGTTGGTAGCTAGGATTCTGCTCTCTTAGTTGACCCGATCATCGCGTTGGAAAAGACGATTGCCCGGACGTGGGATGGCACGTTTGTTGTGGGCATCGTGTGGCAGGGCACGATCGATCCTTCGATGGATAAAAGGAAGAAGCAACACAAAATTAAGCTGTATTAGTTGCACGCGGCACGAAACACGGTCTTCCTCTTTCTCCGAATTTTCTGAATTCGTGAGAGTGAAAGGCTACATATTCAGCCGTTATTTTAACAGTGCATGCATCAAATAGGAGTTTCCTCTAAGTTAACGTGGTGCATTGAAAGATTCCGGGGTTTGGCAATGGGAGCCCAGAGGAGATTCCTCCAGGGCGTATTTTGCGACTCGATCAGGCGGAAGCTATCTGCATTCCTGGGCGCCCCTTCGTTCCAAGTTTGACATCTGGTTGAATATTCAGGGGTGAATTTGGATTGCAAATTGACTTACAAAACGACGTCTACCCCCAAAATGAAAACTGTGTTTTCTCCGATTCAGCTCAAGAAGATGTGACGCATTTGTTCGCGGGCTGCGTAGTCGTCAATATAATCTGGGACTGAATCCTCCAATGGGCAGGAATGCATCAGCTCGCTATTAGCATGACACCATCACTCCTCAATACGTTCGTAATGGACCATCTGGCATGAAAGAAACAGGAGGGTGTTCGATAAGGTATTTTGCTTGTGCAAAAGATAATCGATCAGATCAAATCTGACGCTCGGCATTGCACTGGGCGATGGCCAGTAGCGATCGTTTCCTGCTTCAAGAGGCGCTTGATTACTTCTGTCTTGTTTTGGTTCTTTCTGAATGTTTCGGGTTGTAAATGATGTGTGCGCGTTAACTGCAGGCTAGCCTCTCTGAACCTGGGTTTTTCTGTTCTTGTGTTTTCTCCCATCTAATATATTCAGAATGCATGCAAACACGTTGGTGATGCGGTAGGTGCCTCACAATCTGCTGACCTATTTGATTTTTCATTTTTGCTCAGTTTGCAATACGAGTGAATGACGGCCACTGTTGCTTTCGCTTTGAGAAAAGAAAAGGCAGAGCTGCGTGCATTTGCGTGAAGTGAGAATGAATTGTCTCGGCGAAAGGTGATGGCCCGAAAGGAGAAGCAAAGCGTGTCTCAAAATAGACTGCCCGGGCACGCGTATGAGGTTCTTCCCTATACACTGTCGACACGCAAATCCGGGACTTTCTTTCATGTCATAGATTCACTCACTCGCGTCCCTCTTCAATACTACCAATCTCTCTTCCCTATCCATTGGCACTGGAGAACAAAGGGAACCGAACCCTTCTCTCTCGCAAATCTCTCAATCTCTCCACCTGCTCCAACAGACCACCATCACTACCGCGCCGGCCGGATCGACAGAAACTGCACCTCCCTAGCAAGCTAGCCCGTGTCAACAATGGGCGTGTTACTTCTGCTTTCTGTTGTGCTCGCGATCGGCGGCCGGCTGGAGGCGTCGTCCGAGGTGTCGTCGCGAGGGTTCATAGACCGCCTCATGTCCGTGAACGGGTGCGGCAGCTTCGCCGGCCTCGTGAACGCCACGGCCAACGCGACCGAACCCTTCCAGTGCAGCCACGCCAACGGCGGGCTCGTGGTCTTCTGCCCGGACGACAAGGCGATGGCCGCGTTCAAGCCGTCGTTATTCCACCATAGCCTCGGCGCCGACGCCAAGCTCGCGATCCTCCTGTACCACGGCGTGGAGCTCGCGCCCGCGTCGCTCAGAGACAAGAGGTGGATGCTCACGGTCACGGTGCCCACGCTGGCGACCGACCTGGCTAACGGGGAGTACGGCCACACCATCCGTCACGGCGGAGACAAGATGGAGCTGTCGTCGTCGTCCTGGGGCGTGGCCAGGGTGACCAGGACGGTCACGGACATGGAGGGCCGCCTCGTCGTCTACCTCATCGACGCCGTGCTGCTGCCGAGGCTACACATCGACTACTGTAGCGACAGCAGCTACCTGCGCTATGCAGAAGTCCTAGTCCAGGCTATTTCTGCAATTTTCATTCTCGTAATGTTCCTCGTAGCGGTCCCCGTGCTCTTCATGGCCGTCTTCTTCCTCGGTGTGCTTATCTACAGACTACAGCTCCTTGATCACCACTAGAGCTCCTTGAACGCTAGAGCTAACCATTCTCTTCTATCGGGCGTATAGAGCTCGAGCGACATTATCTGTTACTAGTGCCAGTTTGTGTGTGAAGCTTCATTTGGAACCGTGTGGAATGATGAATTTGCTGTAGTAACATTAATTTGTCTTAGCCATGTCATGGATTTAGCTGTGCAATGTGTCAAGTGTCAACGACCAGAATTCCTCTGCCGATGACGCTGGGCGAAGCATGGGCCGGCCAAATAGAGATAAGAAGACCCCACGCTGGCTTGCAGGCCAGGATTGGGTAAAGTGAGCCCACGTAACCTTCGACCAGCTAGTGCTTATATGTGAGAGCAGAGAGAAGAAAGGAACTTGTGAAAGAAGTTAGAACTGGAGGACGGCAGTGCCGTGGTAGGGTAGTGCTGGGTTGGATCTCGGTTGAGATCGGCTTGAGTGTACCTGTAATCCCGCCTAATTACCTGAATTATCGAGTTCTATTGAGTGGTAGCTTACATCTGGTATCAGAGCCACCACTATCCACCGTACTAGAGTTTTCACGCCATAACCACCCCACCCGATTCGCAATCCAGAGGAGGAAGGAGGTCATGGAGAATTTGACGCCGGAATCAAGGGTGCTCTACGATCTGCTCAGGGTCGACACCACGGAGGAATGCGAGCGGAAGTTCCTCGCGTACAAGAAGGAGATCCTCGACGCCGTCAAGGTGTTCGTCGATGATACTGAGAAGCAATTCAAGCACATGGACACGTATTGGTGCCGATTTTGTTTGGTAGATTTCATCTTTTTTCTGCTTCAAAAAGACATGTTTTTAATTCCTGCATTTTTCTTCAGATTGCCAAACAGATACTTTTTTTCTCTATTGTGCCAAATTTAGTACACTTCTGTTCTAATTGATCTATTGTGCGTAAAATTTCTGTTTAATGGTGTTCATCCTCCGATCCTAAATGAAGATCCATTTTTTTGTGTTCATATGATCAGATACAAAAGATGCAACCACAATGATCTGTTGTTTTCTTCTTTTTCTGGGCATGGATCCGGTCTCTCTTTGTTCTCTTTTTCGTCGAACTTCATATTGCTCGGTTGCCGTACGTTACATACAGGGGCGGCATGTTGGCCCTAGATCTGACCATCTTGGATTTTGCAGATTGAAACATCAAACGTATATGAAATTTTATTGGGTCTGTGTTGACAGCTATATAAAACAGGACAAAGTCGTGTTTGTGTTCAATCCTGTAACATTTTTCTGAAATTTCTTGAATATCTAAATATAACCGTGTACAAAAAAATCTGAATTGACACTATTTTTTTTCGAACCCAAGGCAAAAGCTTTGCCTCACCATTTATTAAGCAGAAGGTGCCCGGTTTATTATGGAAGAAACCGGACGAAAACCATACAACAACACAACACAACCCACGGGGCGAAGCCCCACAACCTCGAGAAAACCACGACGCCGCACGACGCGGCCACCCACAGCCCAAGCTGCACCAGGTAAGCCGCTCGCAGACCACGGCCGCCGAACCAACATCCGGGGCCGCCGCCCTGGCCTAAAAGACAACCGCTGCTGCCGCTGCCCAAGCAGCCCCGACAGCCTCGCTGCCAGCACCCCCTTCCGGGACCGCCGTCCCGACAAAGCACCGCTCGCAACCGAGCCACGACGCCGCACGAACCAGCCACCCGCAGCCCAAGCTGCCCAGGGAGAGCTGCTCGCAGACCACGGACGTCGTACCAACATCCGGGGCCGCCGCCCCGGCCTAAAAGACGCCCGCCGCAACACAAAGAACAACCCTCCAGGGAGCTGCGACAACTCCCCCAACAGCGCAAAGGCAGCGCAGGTCCGACTCTGAAGAAGAGCTAAAAAGGAGAACCAAGCAGGCTGGCGCTGTGAGAACTCGCCGAAAGAAACATCTGTCGCCAGTCATCGTACACCACTGGGAACCCACCGCAGCAGCTTCGACTTCACAGCAACAAGACACGCCGAGGCAACCCCAAGGACACGCCGGAGAAGAGCCGACTACCGCAGCCAAAGCCATGTCTCCGACATCGCTCAACATCATCATCGTCGCCACAGAAGCCTCAACGCGAACACCTCGGCCTTCCACTGGTCCCACTTGCCGATATCCAGCTCCAAAGACGAAGCCCCCAAGAGGGAAACGACGCCAGGGCGCCGTCATCGTCCGATCACAAGATCAAGAGTTTCCCCCGGAGCTGAACCACCGATCGGAACGGTGCAAGAGGGGGCTGCAGCCTAGCAGCGATGCCTCCAAGGAGGTAACGACGGCCACAGCCGCCGCCACCACTGGTCATGGCACAAACCGAGACGGGGTTTTCACCCCTGCTCCAAGCACACACTCCGCCGCACCACCACTGGCACCGGTGCCGGCAAGCCTCACCAACCACCACCACCACCACCCACAAGCCCGACGACGAGGAGGTGCAACGCCGGTCGCCGCAGTCACCCGCACCTCGCGGAGACTACCGGCAGCCACCCCGCCAGGCAGGCCAGCTGGTTGATACGTCTCCAACGTATATATAATTTCTTATGTTCCATGCTTATATTATGTCAATTGCTACATGTTTTATTCACACTTTATAGCATTTTTATGCATTTTCTGGACTAACCTATTAACAAGATGCCACAGTGCCAGTTCCTGTTTTCTGCTGTTTTTTATTCCAGAAAAGCTGTTCTGGAAATATTCTCGGAATTGGACGAAACAAAAAGCCAAGGTCTTATTTTTCTGTCACGTACACGGAGTCCGAAGGAGAGACGAAGGGGGCACCGAGGCGCCCTCACCATGTGGTGGCGCGGGTCCCACCCCTGGCGCGCCGCCACGTGGTGAGGAGCCCTCGGGCCTCCACCGACATCGCCCCTTCGCCTATAAATTGCCTTTCTCGGGAAAACCCTAAAGACCCGAGCCTCCATCCACGAAAAGTCCCAGAGCCGCCGCCGTCGTCAACCCTAGCTCGGGAGGTTTTGAAGCTCTTCCCGGCACCCTGCCGAAGAGGGGAATCATCACCGGAGGGCTCTACATCGCCATGCCTTCCTCCGGAGTGATGTGTGAGTAGTGCACCCCTGGACTATGGGTCCATAGCAGTAGCTAGATGGTTGTCTTCTCCTCTTGTGCCATCATGTTTAGATCTTGTGAGCTGCCTATCATGATCAAGATCATCTTATTGTAATGCTACATGCTGAGTTTGCTGGGATCCGATGAATATTGAATACTATGTCAAGTTGATTATTGATCTATCATGCCTATGTTATTTATGATCTTGCATGCTCTCCGTTGCTAGTGTAGGCTTTGGCCAAGTTTATGCTTTTAACTCCAAGAGTGAGTATTTATGCTAGATAGTGGGTTCATGACTCCATTTAAACTGGGACAGTGACAGAAAGTTCTAAGGTTGTGGATGTGCTGCTGCTACTAGGGGTAAAACAGCAATGCTTTGTCTAAGAATATTTGTATTGTTTACATTATGCACCATACTTAATGCAATTGTCTGTTGCTTGCAACTTAATACCGGAAGGGGTGCGGATACTAACCTGAAGGTGGACTATTTAGGCACAGATGCATGCTGGATAGCGGTCTGTGTACTTTGTCGTAATGCCCAAGTAAATCTCATAGTGATCATCATGACTTGTATATGCATTGTTATGCACTCTCTATTTTGTCAATTGCCCAGCTGTAATTTGTTTACCCAGCATGTTAGTATTTTATTATGGAGAGACACCACTAGTGAACTGTGGACCCGGTCCATTCTTTTACATCTGAATACAACCAACTGCAATCATTGTTCTCTTTAATTCTCTGCAAGCAAACATCATTTCCATATCACACTTTTAATCCTTTGTTTTCAGCAAGCCGGTGAGATTGACAACCTCACTGTTTCGTTGGGAAAAAGTAGTTTGATTGTCTTGTGTGCAGGTTCCACGTTGCTGCTGATTCCCTGGTGTTGCGCCGTGCCACATTCAGCCACCAACAACCTTCAGAAGACCCTTGACTTCCTACTGGTTCGATTAAACCTTGGTTTCTTACTGAGGGAAAACTTGCTGCTGCACTCATCACACCTTTCACTTGGGGTTCCCAACGGACGTGTAACTTAACACGCATCAAGCCAGTTTTCTGGCGCCGTTGCCGGGGAGGTCGAGGTACTTCTGGAAGGTCTTGCAACCCCGACAAGACGCCACAGTTTTCTTGCGCCGTTGCCGGGGAAGTCAAACCTTCTGCAAGGGGAGTCTCTCACTTCCAATCTCTTTACTTTGTTTTTGTCTTGCTTATTTTATTTTTACTTTATCTTGTTTGCTTCTTTATATCAAAAACACAAAAAAATTAGTTACTTGCATTTACTTTTATATTTCGGCCTAGCTTTAATTTTGCTAAAATGAGTACTCCTGAGAACACCAAGTTGTGTGACTTCACTAGCACAAACAATAATGATTTCATATGCACTCCTATTGCTCCACCTGCTTCCAATGCAGACTTTTATGAAATTAAACCTGCTCTGTTAAATCTTATTATGAAAGAGCAATTTTCTAGTGTTAGTACTGATGATGCTGCTGCTCACCTTAATAATTTGGTTGAACTTTATGATATGCTTGATTTACCACCTTTGGAACACTGTTATTTGGATG
Source organism: Poa pratensis (assembly GCA_947311845.1). Classification (NCBI taxonomy): domain Eukaryota; kingdom Viridiplantae; phylum Streptophyta; class Magnoliopsida; order Poales; family Poaceae; genus Poa; species Poa pratensis. Next base: position 18,670,636 of record CAMZMU010000091.1, read on the forward strand.
TTCATCTTGCTGATAATTCTATGAAGAAACCTTTGGGGAGAACTGATAATGTTCATATTATGGTTAACAATAACCTTGTCCCCGTTGATTTTGTTGTTTTGGATATTGAATGCAATGCATCTTGTCCTATTGTTTGGGAAGACCTTTTCTTCGAACTGTTGGTGCTATTATTGATATGAAAGAAGGGAATATTAGGTATCAATTCCCACTCAAGAAAGGTATGGAACACTTCCCTAGAAAGAGAATGAAGCTACCTTTTGATTCTATTATTAGAACAAATTATGATGTTGATGCTTCTTCTCTTGAGAACACTTGATTTTCACTTTCTGCGCCTAGCTGAAAGGCGTTAAAGAAAAGCGCTTATGGGAGACAACCCATCATTTTATTTCCTGTTATTTTTATTTTATTTGAGTCAAGGAGTGTGCTTACTTCTGCAACAACTCCTTTGTATCTTATTTTCTTGCAATGTTGTGCCAAGTAAAGTCTCTCGTAGAAAGTTGATGCTAGATTTGGATTTCTGCACAGGGACAGATTTTTGCTGTCCACGGTTTTGAGCTTTATTCACTCCAGAAAAATTGAAAATTCTGAAACAATTCGTGCGTGGTCCTCAGATATGTACGCAACTTTCATTAGTTTTGAGTTTCTCAATCCGAGCAACTTAAGTGTCTCGAAAAAAATCGTCTTTACGGACTGTTCTGTTTTGACAGATTCTGTCATTTATTTTGCATTGCCTCTTTTACTATGTTTGATTGGATTTCTTTGCTCCATAAAACATCAGTGGCTGTAGCTAATGTCCAGAAGTATTGGTGATGATTGTGTCACTGTAGAATATGAGAATTTTTGATTATGCACTAACCCTCTAATGAGAATTAATTTGAGTTTGGTGTGGCGGAAGTTTTCAAAGATCAAGCGAGAAGGATGATATGATGTGATCAAGAAGAGTGAAAAGCCTAAGTTTGGGGATGCCCCCATGGGTCACCCAAGCATATTTCAAGAAGACTCAAGCGTCTAAGCTTGGGGATGCCTTGGGCATCCCCTTCTTCATCAACAACTTATCATGTCATCTTTAGTGAAACTATATTTATTTCTTCCACATCTTATGTACTTTACTTGGAGCGTCTGTGTGCTTTATTTTCGCATTGTTATTTTTACTTTCTGAATAAATTGGATCCTAGCATTCTTGTGTGGGAGAGAGATGATACGTCTCAAACGTATCTATAATTTTTGATGTTCCATGCTTGTTTATACCAATTGCTACATGTTTTGCATCTACTTTATATCACTTTTATACATTTTTTGGGACTAACCTATTAACAAGATGCCGAAGTGCCAGTTCCTGTTTTCTGCTGTTTTTGTATTCCAGAAAAGCTAGTCTGGAAATATTCTCGGAATTGGACGAAACTACACGGGAGTCCCTATTTTACCAGAACTCATCTGACGGACCAAAGAGGCGACGGAGAGGAGCCACGTGGGCCCCACACGTGGCCAGGGCACGGGACCCCCCTCTGCCGCGCCCTGGGGTGGTGTGGGCCCCACGGGCCTCTCCAGCCGCCGCCCTTTCGCCTACTTATTCCCCCCGACGCGAAAACCCTAAGTACCTGAGCAAATATCCACGAAGAGTTCCAGAGATGCCGCCGTCGTCAACCCTAGCTCGGGAGGGTTCAGAACCTCTTCCCGGCACCCTGCCGGAGAGGGGAATCGTCACCGGAGGCTTCTACATCGCCATGCCTGCCTCCGGAGTGATGCGTGAGTAGTTCATCCTTGGACTACGGGTCCATAGCAGTAGCTAGATGGTTGTCTCTCCACTTTGTGCCATCATGTTTAGATCTTGTGAGCTGCCCTACATGATCAAGATCATATTATTGTAATGCTACATGTTGTGTTTGCTGGGATCCGATGAATATTGAATATTATGTCAAGTTGATTATCAACCTATCTTATATGTTATTTAAGATCTTGAATGCTTTCCGTTACTCGTAGATGCTTTGGCCAAGTAGATGCTTGTAACTCCAAGAGAGAGTATTTATGCTAGATAGTGGGTTCATGTCTCCGTTTAACCTGGGGCAGTGACAGAAAGTTCTAAGGTTGTGGATGTGCTGTTGCCACTAGGGATAACCTAACGATGCTATAAACATGGCTTTTACTAAACATATTACTAATGCTCTCATACAAGTTAGGGAAGAGAAATTAAAACATGAAGCTTCTATCCCTAGGAAGTTAGAAGATGGTTGGGAGCCCATCATTAAATTGAAATTGAATGACTTTGATTGCAATGCTTTGTGTGACCTTGGTGCTAGTATTTCTGTTATGCCTAAAAGATTATATGATATGCTTGATTTAGCACCTTTGGAAAATTGTTATTTGGATGTTCACCTTGTTGATTCTACTATTAAAAAACCTTTGGGAAGAATTGATGATGTTCTTATCATGGTTAACAACAATTATGTCCCCGTTGATTTTATTGTCTTGGATATTGAGTGCAATCCATCATGCCCTATTGTGTTGGGAAGACCTTTTCTTAGGACTGTAGGTGCTATTATTGATATGAAAGAAGGGAATATAAAATATCAATTTCCTCTCAAGAAAGGTATGGAACACTTTCCTAGGAAGAAGATTAAGCCACCTTATGATTCTATTGTTCGAACAAATTACAATGTTGATGCTTCTTCACTTGGTAATACTTGATGCATGCTTTGTGCCTAGCTAAAAGGCGTTAAAGAAAAGCGCTTATGGGAGGCAACCCATTTTATTTTTCTGCAATTTTTCTTTTATTGAGTCAAGGAGTTTGTTTACTTCTGTAGCAACTCCTTTGTATCTTTATTTTCTCGCATTGTTGTGCCAAGAGTAGCCTCTAATGATAAGATGATGCTTAATTTTGATTGCTGCGCAGAAACAGATTTTTGCTGTTCACTGTACGAAATTCCTAAAATCACCAGATTGTTAAAAAATCTGAAATTTTTGTGCGTAATCTTTATGAATGTCTGAAACTTTCATTAGTTCAGAGTTTCTCGATCTGAGCGTCGTAAGTGCCTCGAAAAAATTCGTCTTTGCGGACTGTTCTGTTTTAGACAGATTATGCCTTTTTATTTTTCGCATTCTCTCTTTTACTAGTGTTGAGTGAAATTCTTTTTTGGGTGGAAGAGCTTCACATAACATCAGTGGCTGTAGCTAATGTTTAAAGTAACAAATCATATTGCGTCTTTACAGAACATGTGAATTTTTGATTATGCACTAACCCTCTAATGAGATCTACTTTGAGTTTGGTGTGACGGAAGTTTTCAAGGGTCAAGAGAGAAGGATGATATAATAGGATCAAGAAGAGTGAAGAGCTTAAGCTTGGGGAGGCTCCCATGGATCTCCCCAGCATATTTCAAGAAGACTCAAGCGTCTAAGCTTGGGGATGCCCAAGGCATCCCCTTCTTCATCGTCAAAATTATCAGGTCATCTCTAGTGAAACTATATTTTAATTCTTTCACATCATATGTGCTTTTCTTGGAGCGTCTGTGTGCTTTTTATTTTCAGTATTGCATTTTTATTTTCAATAAAGCTTGACTGGACCCTAGCATTCTTGATTGGGAGAGAGACACGCTCCGCTTTTTCATGAGAATACTCCTATTCTTCACTTATATTTGTTGAGTATTCATATCTAGCGCTGTTCAGCTTTTAGCTCTTGTTTTCATGTATCTCTTGTCAGAGCTATTAGCTTTCTTTTGTAGAAAGTACTCTCTTGCTTCACTTATATTTGTTTGGAGAGTTGATGAAATAAATTGATTGGTGTTTGGTTGGTTCAGAAAATGTTGCATGTGGTAATTGGTATAAGGAAAAACTTGCTTAATCTTGTAGATCACTAAAATGGATAACTTGATGCTTGTCAATTGTTTTGAGTTAACAAGTAGATCATGATTAAATTGTGCATCACATGAGTTAAGCCTATTAGTGAAGAACTACCGTAAAGCTTGTTGAAAATTTGGTTTGCATCGGTGGTATCTCTAAGGTCTAGATATTTTCTAATAACAGGGTTTGGTTAACAAGGAAGACGGTATGAAGTCTTATAACGTTTGCAATATGTTTGTCATATAAAACTTGGTGTACGGGTTGATATTCTTGTTTGCTTACATAACCTTGCTAGCCTAAACTCTGTACTGAGAGGGAATGCTTCTCGTGCATCCAAATCCTTGAGCCAAAATCCATGCCATTTGTGTCCACCATAACTACCTATATGTGGTATTTCCTTGCCACTCCAAGTAAATTTTTCATGTGCTACCTTTAAATTATTCAAAATGTTATTATTCCCTTTTTGTGTCAATGTTTACTAGCTCATGAGGAATTAGTGTGGTTATTCTTTATTCTATTTGTCGAGTGGACTTTTACACCTGGACTAGTGGCATATACATCCGCTTATCCAATAACTTGCAAAAAGAGCTGGCAACGGGGTGCCCAGTCCCAATTAATTACAACTTTAACCAATTAATTCTCTTCACACTTTTGCCCTGATTCATCAGTAAGCAATGACAAACAGTGAAATACCTGAATGTGTGTAAACCAAAGAGAAAGAGGGATGATCTGCCTTGCTGGTAGAAATAACGTCCTTCATGGGAGCCGCTCTTAAAAGTCCGTTCGACAGGTAGAATACTGTTCTCACCCGCTACCATTCGTTGACAATTAACAAACACCTCTCAAAAATAGATACTCCTCCATGGTATGTGATTGATGGAAGGCACCCGAGGATTCGGTTAGCCATGGCTTGTGTTAGCAAGGTTGGGAGGAGTATCAAATATTTTATGCAATCTCTATATGCTTTCAAAAACCTAAAAGCTCTAGCACATGATTTAATCCCTGCTTCCCTCTGCGAAGGGCCTTTCTTTTACTTTTATGTTGAGTCAGTTTTCCTATTCTTTCTGTCTTCCACAAGCAAACACTAGTGTCAACTTTGTTACAACATGCGTTATATGCAATGTATTGGACTTGTTATACTACTTTGTGTTGACAATATCCATGAGATAAATATGTTGAAAGTTGAAGCAAATGCTGAAACTAAATTCTTCCTTTGTGTTGATTAAATACCTTTTATTAGAAACTATTGCTTTATGAGTTAACACTTATGCAAAACTGTTTGATGCTTGTCTCGAAAGTACTATTCATGAAAACGTTTAGCTTGTGTGATTCATTGTTTACTCATTATCTATTTGATAGCAAATTATAGACCATTGACTTGGATCACTTCATTCATTTACATGTGCCTTGCAATATTATATGATCAAGATTATGATAGTAGCATGTCACCTCAAAAATTATCTTGTTTTTATCGTTTACCTACTCGAGGACGAGTAGGAACTAAGCTTGGGGATGCTGATACGTCTCAAACGTATCTATAATTTTTGATGTTCCATGCTTGTTTTATACCAATTGCTACATGTTTTGCATCTACTTTATATCACTTTTATACATTTTTTGGGACTAACCTATTAACAAGATGCCGAAGTGCCAGTTCCTGTTTTCTGCTGTTTTTGTATTCCAGAAAAGCTAGTCTGGAAATATTCTCGGAATTGGACGAAACTACACGGGGTCCCTATTTTACCAGAACTCATCTGACGGACCAAAGAGCGACGGAGAGGAGCCACGTGGGCCCCACACGCCAGGGCGCGGGCCCCCCTCTGCCGCGCCCTGGGGTGGTGTGGGCCCCACGGGCCTCTCCAGCCGCCGCCCTTTCGCCTACTTATTCCCCCCGACGCGAAAACCCTAAGTACCTGAGCAAATATCCACGAAAAGTTCCAGAGACGCCGCCGTCGTCAACCCTAGCTCGGGAGGGTTCAGAACCTCTTCCCGGCACCCTGCCGGAGAGGGGAATCGTCACCGGAGGCTTCTACATCGCCATGCCTGCCTCCGGAGTGATGCGTGAGTAGTTCATCCTTGGACTACGGGTCCATAGCAGTAGCTAGATGGTTGTCTCTCCACTTTGTGCCATCATGTTTAGATCTTGTGAGCTGCCCTACATGATCAAGATCATATTATTGTAATGCTACATGTTGTGTTTGCTGGGATCCGATGAATATTGAATATTATGTCAAGTTGATTATCAATCTATCTTATATGTTATTTAAGATCTTGCATGCTTTCCGTTACTCGTAGATGCTTTGGCCAAGTAGATGCTTGTAACTCCAAGAGAGAGTATTTATGCTAGATAGTGGGTTCATGTCTCCGTTTAACCTGGGACAGTGACAGAAAGTTCTAAGGTTGTGGATGTGCTGTTGCCACTAGGGATAACCTAACGATGCTATGTCCACGGCATATGTGTTTGTTTACATTACGCACTTTACTTAATGCAATTATCCGTTGCTTGCAACTTAATACCAATGGGGACTCGGATGACAACCCGGCGGTGGATTATTAGTCATAGATGCTGTTGGATAACGATCTATGTATTATGTCGTAATGCCCAATTAAATATCATAGTAGTCAACATGTCATGTATATGCATTGTCATGCGCTCACTATTCGTCAATTGCCCAGCTGTAATTTGTTCACCCAACATGTTAGTTATCTTTTATGGAGAGACACCACTAGTGAACTGTGGACCCCGGTCCATTCTTTTACACTGATTAAACAACCACAAACTGCAAACTGTTCCTTTTTCATTCTCTGCAATTTAATACTCATTTTCCACACCATACGTTTAATCCTTTGTTTTCAGCAAGCCAGTGAGATTGACAACCTCACTGTTTCGTTGGGGCAAAGTAGTTTGATTGTGTTGTGTGCAGATTCCACGTCAACAGTCCAGACTCCCATCAACAACACTATTTTTCTGGCGCCGTTGACAACCTTCTGAAGAGTTGCTGCTCCTACTGGTTCGATAACCTTGGTTTCTTTCTGAGGGAAAACTTGCTGCTGACTACATCATACCTTCCTCTTGGGGTCTCCCAACGAACGTGTGTTTCACGTCATCAAGAGACACGCTCCGCTTTTTCATGTGAATACTCATATTCTTCACTTATATCTGTTGAGTATTCTTATCTAGCTACTGCTATGCTTTTAGCTCCTGTTTTTCATGCATCTCTTATTCAGATCTGTTAGTTCTTGTAGAGTAATACTCTCTTGTTTCATTTGTAAATTATTTGGAGAGTTTTTGTTGAAATAAGTTGATTGGTGTTTGGTTGGAAACAGAAAATGCAACATGTGATAGATGGTATATCGAAAAGACACACATATAGATCATTGTCTTGGATAATTTGATACTTGGCAATTGTTTTGAGCTCTCAAGTATTTCATGTTTAAGCTCTTGCATCATGTAGTTAAAAACCTATTAGTAAAGAACTACCAAAGAGCTTGTTGAAATTTGGTTTGCATGTTTGTATCTCTAAGGTCTAGATATTTTCTGGTAAAAGTGTTTGAGCAACAAGGAAGACAGTGTAGAGTCTTATAATGTTTGCAATATGTTTTCATGTAAGTCTTGCTGTACCGGTTGATATCTTGTGTTTGCTTCAAACAACCTTGCTAGCCTAAACTCTGTACTGAGAGGGAATGCTTCTCGTGCATCCAAATCCTTGAGCCAAAACCCATGCCATTTGTGTCCACCATAACTACCTATTATGTGGTATTTCTGTCATTCCAAGTAAATACTTCATGTGCTACCTTTAAACTATTCAAAAGCTATTATCCCTTATTTGTGTCAATGTTTTATAGCTCATGAGGAAGTATGTGGTGTTTTATCTTTCAACCTTGTCATTTAGTCCTGACAGACTTTCACCAATGGACTAGTGACATATACATCCGCTTATCCAATAATTTTGCAAAAAGAGCTGGCAAATGGGGTGCCCAGTCCCAATTAATTACAACTTTCACCTTTAATTCTCTTCACATGTTTTGCCCTGATTTATCAGTAAGCAATTTAAAAAGTTGATCATTTAAAATAGACACTCCTCCATGGTATGTGATTGTTGGAAGGCACCCGAGGATTCGGTTAGCCATGGCTTGTGTAAGCAAAGGTTGGGAGGAGTGTCACCCAAATTAAAGTACATTTGTAAACAAAAGAGAAGAGGGATGATCTGCCTTTGGGTAGAAATAACGTCCTTCATGGGAGCCGCTCTTGAAAGTCTGGTTGACAAGGGGGTTAGAGTGCCCACTACCATTCGTTGACAACAACAAACACCTCGCAAAACTTTATTTTTATGCTCTCTATATGATTTTAAAATTTAAAAAGCTCTAGCACATGATTTAATCCCTGCTTCCCTCTGCGAAGGGTCTTTCTTTTACTTTAGGTTGAGTCAGGTTACCTACTCCTTTCTATCTCAGAAGCAAACACTTGTGTCAACTTTGTGTGCAATGATTTTTATATGCTTACTTATTGCACTTATTATATTGCTTTGTGTTGACAATTATCCATGAGATATACAAGTTGAAAGTTGAAAGCAATTGCTGAAACTTAAATCTTCCTTTGTGTTGCTTCAATGTCTTTTACTTAGAATCTATTGCTTTATGAGTTAACTCTTATGCAAAACTTATTTATGCTTGTCTTGAAAGTACTATTTATGAAAAGTTTTTGCTTATATGATTCAGTTGTTTACTCATTATCTATTTGTTAGCAAACTATAGACCATTGCCTTGAGTCACTTCATTCATAACATATGCTTTACAATATTATTTGATCATGATTATGTGGTAGCATGTCACCTAAGAAATTATTTGTTGTTATCGTTTTACCTACTCGAGGACGAGTAGAACTAAGCTTGGCGATGCTTGATACGTCTCCAACGTATCTATAATTTCTTATGTTCCATGCTTATATTATGTCAATTGCTACATGTTTTATTCACACTTTATAATATTTTTATGCATTTTCTGGGACTAACCTATTAACAAGATGCCATAGTGTCAGTTCCTGTTTTCTGCTGTTTTTGATTCCAGAAAAGCTGTTCTGGAAATATTCTCGGAATTGGACGAAACAAAAAGCCAAGGTCCTATTTTTCTGTCACGTACACGGAGTCCGAAGGAGAGACGAAGGGGGGCACCGAGGCGCCCTCACCATGTGGTGGCGCGGGTCCCACCCCTGGCGCGCCGCCACGTGGTGAGGAGCCCTCGGGCCTCCACCGACATCGCCCCTTCGCCTATAAATTATCTTTCTCGGGAAAACCCTAAAGACCCGAGCCTCCATCCACGAAAAGTTCCAGGGCCGCCGCCGTCGTCAATCCTAGCTCGGGAGGGTTCTGAAGCTCTTCCCGGCACCCTGCCGGAGAGGGGAATCATCACCGGAGGGCTCTACATCGCCATGCCTTCCTCCGAAGTGATGTGTGAGTAGTCCACCCCTGGACTATGGATCCATAGCAGTAGCTAGATGGTTGTCTTCTCCTCTTGTGCCATCATGTTTAGATCTTGTGAGCTGCCTATCATGATCAAGATCATCTTATTGTAATGATACATGTTGTGTTTGCTGGGATCCGATGAATATTGAATACTATGTCAAGTTGATTATTGATCTATCATGTCTATGTTATTTATGATCTTGCATGCTCTCCGTTGCTAGTGTAGGCTTTTGCCAAGTTTATGCTTGTAACTCCAAGAGTGAGTATTTATGCTAGATAGTGGGTTCATGCCTCCATTTAATCTGGGACAGTGACAGAAAGTTCTAAGTTTGTGGAGGTGTTGCTGCTACTAGGGGTAAAACAGCAATGCTTTGTCTAAAGATATTTGTATTGTTTACATTATGCACCATACTTAATGCAATTGTCTGTTGCTTGCAACTTAATACTGGAAGGGGTGCGGATGCTAACCTGAAGGTGGACTATTTAGGCACAGATGCATGCTGGATAGCGGTCTGTGTACTTTGTCGTAATGCCCAAGTAAATCTCATAGTGATCATCATGACTTGTATATGTATTGTTATGCACTCTCTATTTTGTCAATTGCCCAGCTGTAATTTGTTTACCTAGCATGTTAGTATTTTATTATGGAGAGACACCACTAGTGAACTGTGGACCCGGTCCATTCTTTTACATCTGAAATACAACCAACTGCAATCATTGTTCTCTTTAATTCTCTGCAAGCAAACATCATTTTTCACACCACACTTTTAATCCTTTGTTTCAGTAAGCCGGTGAGATTGACAACCTCACTGTTTCGTTGGGGCAAAGTAGTTTGATTGTCTTGTGTGCAGGTTCCACGTTGCTGCTGATTCCCTGGTGTTGCGCCATGCCACATTCAGCCACCAACAACCTTCAGAAGACGCTTGACTTCCTACTGGTTCGATTCAACCTTGGTTTCTTATTGAAGAAAAACTTGCTGCTGCACTCATCACATCTTCCTCTTGGGGTTCCAAACGGACGTGTAACTTAACACGCATCACTGGTCCAACACCGGCAACCAGGAGCAGAACCACCGGACGCAGCACGAGCCGCCGCACCTTCCCGAGCACCGTGCCGGCAAGGCAAGGCGGAGCGCCGCCCGTGGCCAAGAGCCACCATGGATCCTGGCCGCAGTTGCATCAGACGTGACGACGCGCGCTACGCACGCCGCACGGCCGCCGGCGACCGGAGACAGGAATTGACACTATGAAGTTGTTTCTTTACAAATCTCTGAAAAAATCGGTGAATCTGAAATTTTTCATTTTTCTCGGTTTGCAATATGAGTAAACCAGTGAATGACGGCCACTGTTACTTTCGCTTTTAGAAAAGAAAAGGCAGAGCTGCGTGCATTTGCGCGCAGTGAGAATGAATTGTCTCGGCGAGAGGTGATTGCCTGAAAGGAGAAGCAAAGCGTGTCTCCAATTAGACTGCCCTATACGCTGTCGACACGTAACTTCGGGACTTTCTTTCTTGTCATGGATTCACTCACTCACGTCCCTCGTTATCACTACCAGGGCATCTCCATTCCCTTGGCACTGGAGAACAAGGGAACCGAACCGAACCCTTCTCTCACGCAAATCCCTCAATCTCTCCACCAGATCACCACCACTACCGCGCCGGCCGGACCGAGAGGAACAGCACCTCCCAAGCTAGCCCGTGCCAATAATGGGGGTGTTACTTCTGCTTGCTGTTGTGCTCGCGGTCGTGGGCCGGCTGGAGGCGTCCTCCGAGGTGTCGTCGCGGGGGTTCATGGACCGACTCAAGTCCGTGAACGGCTGCGGCAGCTTCGCCGGCCTTGTGAACGCCACGGCCAACGCGACCGAAACCTTTCAGCGCAGCCTCGCCCACCGCGGACTCGTGGTCTTCTGCCCGGACGACACGGCGGTGGCGGCGTTCGAGCCGTTCAACGACCTCGGCGCCGACGCCAAGCTCGCGGTCCTCCTGATCCTGTACCACGGCGTGGAGCTCGCGCCCGCGTCGCTCAGAGACAGGAGGAGGGTGCTCACGGTGCCCACGCTGGCCACCGACTTGGCTAACGGGGACTACGGCCTCACCATCCGTCACGGCGGAGACAAGATGGAGCTGTCGTCGTCGTCCGGGGGCGTAGCCAGGGTGACGAGGACGGTCACGGACAAGGAGAGCAGCCTCGTCGTCTACCTCATCGACGCCGTGCTGCTGCCGAGGCTGCACATCGACTACTGTAGCAACGACAGCTGCCCCGGCCCGCTCTATTCAGAATACGTAGACCAGGCTACTTCTGAATTTTCCATTGTCGCAACGGTCTTCATCGCCATCCTATGCCTCGGTGCGCTTATCTACGTGACCTTGAAGGCCGTCCGCTTTCTCGGTGTGCTTATCTACGACTCCTTGAAGGCTTGCACCGCTAGAGCTCCTTGCAACGCTAGAGCTATCCATCCTCTTCCGTCGGGCGTATAGAGCTCGAGCAGATTATGTGCTAGTATGTGTGTGAAGCTTCATTTGGAACCGTGTGCAGTGATGAATTTGCTGTAGTAACATTAATTTGTCTTAGCAATGTCATGGATTTAGCTGTGCATTGTCGATTGGGGCAACAGTTTTTGCACCTGAATGCAATATTCGACCGTCATTTTCATAGAGCATGCATCAAGTAACACATAACTGGGAAGCTGTTTGGGTTCGACAATGACACAAAGGAGTTCTCTCCTCTAGGGCATATTTTGCGACTCGGCGGATGCTATCTGCATTCATGGGAGCCCCTAGCTTCCTTGCAAGTTTGACATCTGGTTTGGATATCTGGGGGGAGATTTGGATTTTCAATTGACTTGCAAAACGAGATCTACCCCAGAATGATAATTGCGTTTTCTGTGATTCAGCTCAAGAAGATGTGAGGCTTGCGTTTTCCTTCAGTTGGCAGGGATGCATCAGGTCGGTACTTGGTACTCTCTGCGACTCGGCGGATGCTATCTGCATTCATGGGAGCCCCTTCCTTGCAAGTTTGACATCTGGTTTGGATATCTGGGGGGAGATTTGGATTTTCAATTGACTTGCAAAACGAGATCTACCCCCAGAAAGATAATTGCGTTTTCTGTGATTCAGCTCAAGAAGATGTGAGGCTTGCGTTTTCCTTCAGTTGGCAGGGATGCATCAGGTCGGTACTTGGTACTAGCATGACACCAACACTCCGAAATTCGTAGTTAATGAACCATCGGGCATCAAATGAACAGAACGCTGTTCGATAAGGAAATTTTGCTTGTGTAAATGATCATTGATCAGATCAAAGCTGACACTCAGCATTGCACTGGGCGATTGATGGCCGATGGCGGTCGTTTCCTACATCAAGAATCGCTTGATTAGTTTCGTCTTATTTTGGTTCTGTCTGGATATTTCGGGTTGTAAGTGGTGTACTCGCGTGTGTGCGTTAACAGGCTTTTAGCCTCTCTCTTGACCCTGGGTTTCTCTGTTCTTTTTTTTTTTTTTTTTTTTGAGAAACACGGTTTAACGCAGAGTGTTAATTGCACTGGTGGTCACATATCTCGTAGCGTATATGTACTTAAGTCACACATCTGAAAAACGTGATTTTTTTGTCTTAGAACTGAACAAACGTGTGCATTTTGGTAATAAACAGGACAGGTCATCCCGTTTTGGACTACATATGAGGATTAAATTGAAAACCCCCTAACATAATATTACGAGGATTAAATTGAAAAATTCTACACCTGACGGGTGGGGCCCACCTGTCAGGGTCGTCTTCTACCTCAAGCAGGAGGGCAGAGAGGGTCGGGGAGAGGAAGACCAGTCGGTGCCACCACCCCCTGCTTCGCGCTGCTGCCGAGTGCCGCCTTCCCGTGCCCCCTGCTCGCGCCGAGGGCCGCCGGCGCGCCCTCCTACTGGTCGGGCGCCGCCGCGCTGAAAGAGCATGGTGCCCCATGTGTGGTTTTGGTAATTAATGGCAATCCTTATGGACTAATGTTTGCATTGATATATCCTTAGATCTTGTCCATAGGAAAAGGTTGAAGTTCATGTGTTGGACTCTAGAAGATTGTATGATGACCAAGATCTTATTAAAGGGCTTATATGAAGAATGTCATGTGTAGAGTTGAGCATATTACAAGCATATCTTGAAGAATGTGATGGCGTGGATATTCATGCTCACCTTCAAGACATCATCTTTGTGAAGAGACAAGGAAAGATACAAGTTGATCAAGGCTAAGTGCAAAGAGTGGATTCAAGTGATCAACACATAAAGCTACATGTTGTACCATGTGGGATCTTGTGATCCAATGGTATGGTAAGCAATTGTCTATATAGCTTTGTGAACTAACCCATGATATATATGTGTGTGGAGTATCTTTGTGGGTTAGGTATCTTTCCATGTGTTTGCATCAAAAGGAAGATTTCATATTGCTCATGGACGTCAAGTGATGATCGTCATCAATCTTGAGATGTGCAAGTTCAAGAGAAGCATCTTGAAGAAATCTTATGCTTGAGGCTTGCCACCCATTTGGAGATAATGGTCAAGTGAAGATGTGCCTAAAAGTGGTTCTCCCATATTGTGTATGAGAGAGCAATTCACAAGTCTTCACCAAGCGGAGCGCAATCAAGAAAGGTGATCCAACTTGAGGTGATCAAGATCGTCATCATCTAGCTCAAGTGGATTGTGCAAGGCAAAGGTATGACTTTGATAGGGTTTTTATCTTTTTCGGTCTCATGGTGTTAGTGAGAGACCGGTTTATAGGATAGATGTCACACTTTCAAGAGGGGCTCTCGAATGAGTAACTTGATCGTATTGTTCGAAGAGAGCTCAAACATTTGCATACTTGGCATCATCTTTCTTGATTCTTATTTGGTTTTTCTCCATGTGTGGTTTTAGAGCTTGTCATGTTCTTCAAGACAAGCTCAAGTTTATCAAAAACGGATTTCGTATGAAAAACTTATTGCGCTTTTTTATGTTGAAGGTTTTACCGGTTGTTCGTTTATCGAGAGGTCTAACCTTTCCCCATTTGGTTTTATCCTCCCGTTTTGTACTATGATGGTTCTCTACATAATCATGTAGAGCTCGTTGTTGTCATTCCAACGAGCCAAAGATCATTGAAAACGGAGTCCGGATGCAAAAGATATTGCCGTTTTGGTGTTCGCTATCCGTGCAGTTTTTACCCGAGCATATTGGATCTAGATCTTGGGATTCATTTGTTGTTTTCCTTGCTCTTCCTCCCATCTTCCTCCATAGCATTAGTTGCTTTGGTGGGATTTGAGAGTGAAGGGCTTTGAGCACTTCTTATGTTCTTGTCATTGCATTAGGTGCATCGGTTTGAGTTCTCCACGGTGATACGTGGAGGTGAAGTTTGAGAAGCTTATTACTCTTTGTGGATCTTGTTGCCTCGTGGGTTAGTTGTACCCTAGGAGGCATTTGTGAGTTTCGGACCTTTATCTTGTTGCTAAGCTCCGGGACATTGTTGGGAGGCTCCAACTCATTGTGGAGTTCCTCAATCTTGGTGTATCGGTTTGGTCAACACCTTCAAGTCGACCTCATAGTGGAACGAGCCAATCCCTCACGGGTGAAGCTCACGGAGAATAGGGTGAGCACAACGGTGCTATTGGAGTACCTAAGAGGCTTCACACCCCTCCAACGTAGACGTACTTCCATTGAGAAGGAACTACGGGAAACATCTTCTCGTGTCCACTTTGCGGTTACTTCTATACCCAAACCCTTTACTTATGTATTTACTCCGAGCCCTTGTCCCCGCCGTCGGCCGCTGTCGGTCGCTTGTCCTGCTTGAGGTAGAAGACGACTCTAACGGGTGGACCCCACCCGTCAGGTGAAGAATTTGTAATTTGGTACTCCTAATATTACTCCAGGGGGTTTTCTGAAAAATTATAGTCCAAAACGGAATGATGTGTCCTGTTTGTGACCAAAGTGCACACGTTTGTTGAGTTGTGAGACCAAAAAATCACGTTTTTCAGATGTGTGACTTAAGTGCACATACGCGACGAGATGTATGACCGCCAGTGCAATTAACTCTAACGCATACGCTCAGATACACGTGCACACACTCACCCTATGAACGCATGCACGCATACCCTACCCATATTAGCACCTCCGAAAGACTGAATCGGTGGTCGGGTCTTGAGATTGACGAAGTCACCGAATGTGTCTCGCTGTCGATGCGAACGTCGCCTCCCAATGAAGAATATTCCGCCTAAATAAGAAACACCAATGTCTAATCTAGGATTTGATATCTGATATGCTGGGGTACAACCACCCTCATAACCATCTTGCCACACTATATTCACATGCTCGTTCGAAAATAACATGTTATTTACTTTATGCATGATCGCCTGAAAATTTCCTTCGGGTGCAACTCTGAATATCAGGACGACCTCTGTTTCTATGCTGAAATCTCCACAGTGCAAGTTAGCTCTGCAGCTCCAGCCTGAGTACAACCTTGTGCATCAAATCAATCGAAGAAATACAGTAAAAATAAACAATGCAGCAAAAGAGGACAAAAACCCACTTAGCTATTGCCCCCCAATCAAATCATATACCGATGAGAACAATGCCAAATTACTGCTGATCCAGCCTACTCCGAAGCAATTAACCAAGCGGACGAGCCTCTCATTCTCAGACCACCCGCCACCCTCCTCGTAGAGCTCTCGGAGAGGACAATGGACGAGGTGCACCGCGCGAGCGAGGCGTCACCGCCGCTCGCCTCCACCATGCCTCCACCCAGCGATGAGCTCGAGGCGCTCCGTGCCGAGCTGGCCGCCGCCAAGAGTCGCCTGGCCACAACGGCCGCCGAGATCCCGCCCCTCAAGTCGCTCATCGAGTCCACGCACGGCGCCATCGTCGCGAGGCAGGAGGAGGAGGGTAGGAAGCAGGCGGTGGTGGAGGAGCTCCGGCGGATCGCAGACAGTGGCCGTGACGAGCTCCGGCGGATCCTGCTGGAGCTGGCCGCGGCGCGCGGCGCCAAGGACGCGCTAGAGCGGCGCGTGCTCGTCCGGCGCCAGGCGGCGCGCGCGCTGCAGCTGGCAGAGTGCGCCATCGCGGCGGAGACCCACGCGCTGACGTGGTCCACGGCCGCGGCCGCCGACCAGCTCGCCACGCGCTCCGGGGGAGGAGATGACGAAAGGGCGCACCACGACGTCGTGGCGGTGCCGGCGCGAAGGTACGAGGAGCTGCGGCAGAGAGTGGAGGAGGAGGAGAGGATGGCGGACGCGCGCGTCGAGGAGGCCGAGGCGCAGCGCCGCGCCGCGAAGGCGCGCCGGGCCGCGGCCGTGGCGAGGCTGGAGGTGGCACGCGCCAAGAAGCGGGAGGCAGCCCAGGACCGCCGCCGCGACGTGGACTACCGGCGCGACAAGGCGGAGGTCGGGAAGGGGCACGCGGTGAGGGGCCGGGGCTGGAAGGTGTGCCTCGTCGTGAAGAAGAAGCTGGGCGGCTTCTTCTGCAACGTACCAAAAGCTTGACGCGCGCGCTCGTACTTGAGACAATATGTTCTGCAACAACGATGGAAGTTTTGCATCTAGCGTGCACCACCCCCACAATATGTTCTGTTTTGTTGCTTTTTTTGTTCCAGTGACGAGTTCTTGTAAGCCATGTGAGCCTGCCCTGGTACTCTATGCTGTCAGATTTCTTCTTCTCCGGGAATCATGCAAGTTGTCATATTTTCTCTTACTGGGTATGTGCCCGTGCGTTGCAACCAAGGTTTTGGATTTCGGTTTTAATTTTTTACTGGGACTGAGTGGAATGGCCGGAATTCGGTAATTTCGGAAAATTCCGGTCATTCTCGGACGAAATGCAAGAACCAATATTTAAACTTTGGAACATAATTTGACCGAAATTGAACCAAAATTCGTATTTTCGGACAAAAATCTTCCATATTTCAAATATTTTGGACAATTCATAATAAATCCCCAAAATTCAGGATATTTCGTTCGGTAAATTGTCGTACCGGTCCCGAACGACATTGCCGAATTTCGGTGGAATTTAAAATCTCGGGCGAAATCCAAATCCCTGGTTGCAACGGGGACGTATATTATCTTTAAGAAACTTAATCCTGTATACATGAAATATTTAATCGGGTTATTGGCTTAAATAGCCTGTTCATGATACCAACAAACTGAAATAGAATATATTCCAAATAGGCATTGTCATTAGTAGCTAGGCCTGCTTATTATCTATATCAAAACTTTGGCACGCTGAGCTCACGCTGCTAAGCGGAGGGCTTGAGGTTGCGACGCATCTGCGGGGTGTTAGAAGGCAGAGAGCGCGCCAGCGTTTCGGGGCTGTCCGCCCGCGTCTCGAGCACTTCTTCAGTTTCCTGGACACACCCGCGCCAGCGTCGCCACCATCCTGCCCCTCCCATGGCTAAAAATATAGTGATTACCTAAGGGAAAGAAATCACCTATGAAAAGACCATAAAAACTGGTACAACCTGAATCTCCAATTACAGATGCAGATGCAGCAGACTGACAATGCAACACTAATACACAGTTCTATCTTGGACTATTGTTATCTTTCAACATATAAAAGAACTCTATACTTGAAATGTGTCGATGTGACAGCATAGCCACGGGTTCATCTAGTTGAATGTTAAAATCCTCATATTGCCCACCCTGTTCCATTCATACCTTTTACATTGTGAAACCTGATGAGCACTGTAATCATTAGGACAATGATCAGACCGTGGCATTCTCTGTGCAACAGTCAGGATGTAGACTAGTCCATTAGGAAAATGAAGATAACCTTTTTTTTACTGTAAATAGGAAGGAAAGCTGAATAGTACTATACCTTTGCAGCTTCAGTGCTGATATGAGTGATACCACGGCTGAAAGAATTAATCAGAAGTTGCATTTGCAGAAATGGGCGCGGTAATTTAATATTGAACTACCAAAATCTTGTAACAGTAATGACATACCTGTATCGGAGTTAGAGCACCCTTTCTTTTCATATGTCTCCATATTACAAGTGGTGAGAAGGAATATGAAAGATCCTAAAAAAGAAAGACTTCAAATCAGTTACAGATAAAAACAACAAGTTACACTGAAGATGTTCTATGTTATCTCATTTCACACCTGAACTGCAATACACTGGCAGAAATCAAGAAACGGAAAAGGATTAGCATTTAAGGAGATGAGCACATTCCACCGAAAAAGTATCAGTATTATGTACCTCATGTGCTTGGTGATGCCACAGTGACCTGATCCCATATGTGCTTGGTTAAATAATCCTGCAGTTCAAGAACGCTAATCAAGGAACTACATACAAAATAGCTGATAAGAAGCCTCAAATCATAGTCAATAATTTTCCCACGGTTTCCAAGGAGAAAGTTGGAGGCTGCAAACTTCTTCTCGGCTTATCATGGTTCCTTGAAAGAATACTGTAAATGAACAACCCTGAATGCCACCTACAGTTTTTTTTTTTTGGAAAAGAAAAAAGTTAAATGGGCCAATATGGTAATTTTTTGCGGGGAATGTTTAGGTAATTAAATTCACGTTCATATATTTTAAGCGTACAATGATAATCAGAGAAAACAAAATAATAACTCTCATAGCAGACTGTTTTTTGGAGTGAAAAGAAAACTATGGCAAAGTGTACCTAGACTTTGTTGCAATAAGGACTGCTTCAGATTTCAGATGATCTTGTTTATCATCTATCAGGTACAGTTTGGATGTCAGGGTCAAAACTAAACCAGCCTAGAGTGCAGGATCAAAACTAAAGTCAGGATCAATACCTGGAGGACATGGGCTGTCTTGAACTGGATTTCGACCTGCTTCGTGGCGCTGTTCTCCTAGTATAGGATATTTTTGACGTCCTTCCCCCATGAGGAACTCGTCGCAGTTTCTGATTGCCGAGTCCTTAACTCCTTATACAATTGGGGAGCCGATCTGGTAAGAAACAGTGGGTCAAATAATTCAGAGATAAAAACAGATTTAAACATATACAAACAGATTTAAACATATAAAAAAACAGATATAAGAAAAAACTGATGCGTCAAGAGATCAATTCCATCATCAGCCAATTCAAAATTTAGCTCATGGAAACATGTCGAGCATCCAAAATTGACCCACATTGCAAATATCCAACACGAGCAGATCAGAACCTACTATGAATCACCATAGAGAGCCTACACGATTGGTCCAGTCCAAATCATCATAATAACAATTACTAAGCAGACCGAACGAGATCAAAGCGTTGTCCAGGGCCCGTTAGATTCTTGATTCAACAAACAGTAACAAACTTAGAAACAGATCACATGAGACACATCCGAGGCCACGACCAGACTCCAGAGCGTGCAAAAATGGAGAACCCGAAGAAAAAACTCACCGTTCGCGGATCAGCGCGCCTCGGTAGGCTATAGTACTTTTTTTTATTTTTAAGGCAGTCGTATCTGCCACCCGATTAGATAGAAAGAAAGTTTATGTACATAGAGTTTTTCGATGCAAAAAAGTAAAACAAGCTGAAAAAAGCAGATTCCACGTGTGAGAGAGAGAGAGATGCGACGCGATGATTGACGCATGTTGAAGGTCGTGTTCCTCACAGAGTCACAGCCTCACAGGCGGAGATGAATCGGCACTCGAAGACGGCGGCGGCGGAGGAAGAGTAGCGTGTGGCGGCGCGGTGGCCGACGAAGAGGCGACCCGCGAGGCCGGACGCGAAGGGCGACGCCCGGCGCTGGCTCTGGCCGCGGGCGGAACAAGGATGTGTGGTCGAGTACGGGGATGGGCTGGCATCCGCGATAAGTTTGGTGACCGTGGGGAGGAGAGGAGGGAGCTAGAGAGGGGAGGCAGCGTCGGAAGCGGATCAGAGGGGGTGCATTACGTGACGGAGTGTTGCGAGACGTGATGACCCACAAGTATAGGGGGGTGTATCGTAGTACTTTCAATAAATAAGAGTGTCGAACCCAACAAGGAGCAGAAGGTGTTGACAAGCGGTTTCGATCAAGGATTCACTGTAAATGCTCACAGACAAGTTTTTAGGAGTTTTTGATATTGCAAATAAATAAAATACAAGTAAATAAAATGCAGTAATAATAATTGCAGCGAGTGGCCCAATCCTTTCTACAGCAAAGGACAAGCCGGTAGGTTTACTTATGACGACCAAACATTCTTGAGGACACACGGGAATTTAGTCAAGTGTTTTCGCTTCATATAGCTGATTAATCTTCATTGTTTTGATAAGTGTTGTGTGGGTGAACCTATGCTAATGCACCGCCCTTTCTAGGACTAATACATACTTGTGATTATACCCTCATAAGCATCCGCAAATATAAGAGAGTAATTAAGATAAATCTAACCACAGCCTTAAACTCTGAGATCCTGCTATCCCTCATGCATCGATATACCAACGGGGGTTCAGGTTACTGTCACTCCGGCAACCCCACAATTGGCAAACGAATACACAATGCATTCCCCTAGGCCCATAAAGGTGAAGTATCATGTAGTCGACGTTCACATGACACCACTAGAAGAATTACACCACAAGTTAAATATCAAACCATTAAATATTACTCAACATTGTTCACTACTACATCTAGACTTCTCCCATGTCCTCAAGAACTAAACGAACTACTCACAAGACATCATATAGATCATGATCAGAGGTGATATAATGATGAATAACAATCTGGACATAAACCTTAATTCAACGGTTTCACTCAATAGCATCAACCACAAGGAGTAATCAACACCGGGAAAGTTTCCCCTATGAACTAGACAAGATTCAACCCTAGCTGTTACAGCGGAACGGGGTGGAGCGGTGGAGATGATGGTGTCGGCGGTGGAGATGATGATGATCCCAATGAAGTCCAGCTCGATGACGGTGACGATGGCGATGATTTCCCCCTCCGGGAAGGAATTTCCCCGGCAGTTTTCTCCCTGCCGGAGAGCTTTTCTCTCTCTGGTGTTTTCTGCCTCGTGGAGGCGGCGGAATATTTCCTCGATGATCCCCGGAGCTTAGGGTTTCCAGGGGATGAAGTACGCGAAGGGGCACCGGCAGAGGTGGGCCAGGGCCTCCTCACCACATGGCGGCGCGCCAGCCAAGGGGGCCGCGCCACCACATGGTGAGAGCCCATGGTGGCCCACCTTGGCCCCCCCCTTTTGGCTGCCTCCGGCATCTGTGAAAATAGGGACTTTTGGATATTTTCCGTCAATTGTTGATCTTCAGAAATATGGTGTCTTGATGGTGCTTTTCCAGCAGAATCCTGACTCCGGTGATTTATTCTCCAATAATCATGAAATATGCAAAATAGGTAAAATAACATAAGTAGCATCTCTAAATATGAAATATATCGATGAATAGCAGTAAATTATGATATAAAATAGTGATGCAAAATGGACGTATCAACTCCCCCAAACTTAGACCTCACTTGTCCCCAAGCGAAAGCTGAACTCAGTAAACAAGACCACATGTTTATGGAGTGAAGTGTCGATAAATAAAATACAGACAAGAAGCATCACATTTATAATCACACAAGTCATCTTAGACAACAACTTCCTATCATATAACTTAACTTGAAACAAGTAAAGGAAGTCACAAATAAAGGTGCCTAGAGAAAATCATAATTGGTGATGGCAAACTTTGTTCTTGGTCAGAGAACAATTAACAGATTGTACTTATCTTTCGATCAGAGTCTTTATATTAGAGCTTATATTGCAGAACTTACATGCTCAACTATAACAGTCTCCTTACAGTCATTGATAACTTTCAAAGTTGTATCCATTCAGATAAAAGCATTGTGCTAAACAAGGAAGGATAAAAGACATGATTGTAAATATCAACATATAGATGATTGAATCACAACAACTCAAATGCTTGCTTGAGATAGGAGGGAAATAGGTTTACTAACTCAACATTAAAGTAAAGATAGGCCCTTCGCAGAGGGAAGCAGGGATTAAATCATGTGATAGAGCTTTTCAAGTTTTGAAATCACATAGAGAGTATAAAAATATAGGTTTGAGCTATGTATGTCGTTGTCAACGAATCGCAGTAGAGAAAACACTATCCCCTTGTCAACCAGACTTTCAAGAGCGGCTCCCATGAAAGACGTTATTTCTACCCAAGGGCAGAGACCATCCCTCCTCTCTTTTGTTTACACATGTACTTTATATTTGTATGACACTCCTCCCAACCTTTGCTTACACAAGCCATGGCTAACCGAATCCTCGGGTGCCTTCCAACAATCACATACCATGGAGGAGTGTCTATTTGAATGATTAATCTTTTTAGATTGCTCACTGATAAATCAGGGAAAAACATGTGAAGAGAGTTAAAAGTTATAATTATAATTAATTCGGGACTGGGCACCCCATTTGCCAGCTCTTTTTGCAATATTAATGGATAAGCGGATGTATATGCCACTAGTCCAATGGTGAAAGTCTGTCTGACAAGAGTGATAGAGAAACTCTACATAACCCTCATGAGCTAATAAACAGTGACACAAAATAAGGAGTAATAAAGTTTTGAATAATTTAAAGGTAGCACATGAAGTATTTAGTTGGAGTGGCACGAAAATACCACATAATAGGTAGTTTTGGTGGACACAAATGGCATGGGTTTTGGTTCAAGGTTTGGATGCACGAGAAGAATTCCCTCTCAGTACAGGTTTTTGGCTAGCAAGGCTGGGTAGCAAGCATAAGAGTTGAGGGATACAAACAGATATACATGTAATAAAAACAATCATGCAATCTTCCTTGGAAGCACACAAAATTTTAACTTGAGAATACTAAGCTTATTAGCCAACAAGAAAGAAAGATAATGAAATAATATATCTACATGCACTTCCCTCTTTTCTATTTAAATCTCAAAGTATTGTTGCTACTGACCAATGCTAAGTTTGCCAAAACCAAATAGATTTACTTAATGCTCCCAAAGTGATGCCAATACTAACAACAAGATCATTCATATAACAGAAATTGCAAACTAAAATAAGATGTGCAGAAAGTAAATGATAAAACTTCTCATTAATATTCCATAACGGCAACTCACACCAAGGGATACATAGACGACCAACTAAAGGAGAGATACTTCCACATTGCAAACCATCCTATATGATAACTTCCCTACTCATGATACGACTCTATTAAAAAGTAAAAGGTAAAAGATAGTGGTGTGATACCGCGGCACTCCCCCCAAGCTTGGAACAAGCCAAGGGGATGCCAATACCAATGATGAATTACTCCTTCGGTGGTGATGGTGGAACAACCATGATGGGAGTGAGGAAGCGCTCCAACATTCCGCGAAGTCTGTTGTTCTCCTCCTGAAGTATTTCCACCTCCATCCTCAGAACACGATATTGATCACAAAACTCATCGGTGACCCGAAGAGCTTCCTCCACTGCAGGAAAAGAGCTGAGGTCTGGGACAGGTGGTATTGGTCCCTGCACATTATGAGAAAAAGCACGTCCAGGGTTAATGGATCCCACAAAAGTAGGCTTGCGTGTCTTTGATCTTGCAGCCGCTTGTCCCTCCTTGCTTGATGATATCTTCTTCACTTCCTCCTTGACGCTCTGATCCATGTCCTCACGCCTAGCTGTGATCTTTTCTTCCTCGCTACCCATCCAACGAAGGTCCCCTGATCAAGATCGCGGAGGAGCTCACGTCGACGTCGCAGCACGTAATCCTCTGAAGATGAACCCTGGGACGACATCTGAGCAGAAACAGGTCGAAACGAAAACTCGACGAAAAGACGATATACGGACCTCGGGGGATCTGGGGGATTATATAGCAAAAAGTTTTACGACAAAAGGAAGGTACGGGAAAGAAACCGGGTCGGAGACGGGCTCCGAGGAGCCCTCACCATGTGGTGGCGCGGCCAGGGGTGGGCCCGCGCCACGACGTGGTGAGGTGCCCTCGGGCACCGTTTCTTCCCCGTTTCGATCTCGTAATTTTCCATATTTAATAAAAATAACAAAAATAACTTTTGGAAAGTTAAACGTGGACGTTTTCTTACCAAAACTGTTACCTATTCGAAATCAGACTCTGCAGTTCCCTCAATTTGCTTTTTAATAAAAGTTTCCGGAGTTACCACTCGAATAACATCAACATCTTCATTATAAGAATCTCCAGAAATATAGTGTTTGAGTCTTTGTCCATTCACCACTTGTGTAGAGTCATCTTTCAATGAGGCAATCTTTATTGCACCTGAACGATACACCTCCACAATAACAAAAGGTCCTTCCCATTTTGAGAGTAATTTTCCTGCAAAAAATCTGAGACGAGACCTATACAATAGAACTTTCTCACCAACATTGAATTCTCTCTTAATAATCCTCCTATCATGCCATTTCTTAACTTTCTCTTAAAAAGTCTAGCATTTTCATAAGCTTCACTTCTCCATTCATCTAAAGAACTTAATTGAAGCAACCTTTTCTTACCAGCAAGTTTAAAATCTCTATTAAGTTCTCTCACTGCCCAATAAGCTTTGTGTTCTAGTTCTAAAGGCAAATGGCAAGCTTTTCCATAAACCATTTTATAAGGAGACATACCCATAGGGTTTTTATAAGCAGTTCTATAAGCCCATAAAGCATCAGTTAACTTACTAGCCCAATTTTTCCTAGACTTATTAACAGTCTTTTGCAAGATAGATTTAATTTCTCTATTTGATAATTCTACTTGCCCACTTGTTTGGGGATGATAAGCCGAAGCAATTCTATGATTAACACCATATTTAGCAAGGGTCTTTCTAAAACCACCATGAATAAAATGAGAACCTCCATCAGTCATAAGATATCTAGGTACACCAAACCTAGGGAAAATAACATCTAAAAGCATTTTTAAAGAGGTCTCACCATCAGCACTTTTTGTAGGTATGGCTTCTACCCATTTAGTAACATAATCAACAGCAACAAGTATATGAGTATTACCTTCTGAAGGAGGGAAAGGACCCATGAAGTCGAATCCCCAACAATCAAATGGTTCAATAACAAGAGAATAATTCATAGGCATTTCATTGCGTCTAGAGATATTACCAACTCTTTGGCATTCATCACAGGATAAAATAAACTTCCTTGCATCTTTAAAGAGAGTTGGCCAATAAAAACCTGATTGTAGAACTTTTTGTGCAGTTCTATCTCCAGCGTGATGTCCTCCATAAGCACTACCATGACATTTTCTCAATATCTCTTGTTGTTCATATTCAGGACACATCTTCGCATAATACCATCCACTCCTTCTTTATATAAGTGTGGGTCATCCCAAAAATAATGCCTCAAGTCATAAAAGAATTTCCTTCTTTGCTGAGCTGAAAAGGTTGGAGGCAAGTACTTGGAAACAATAAAGTTAGCGTAATCAGCATACCAAGGACTATCTCGCGAGCTCACCTTTATTGCAGCCAATTGCTCATTTGGAAAACTATCATTAACAGGTATAGGATCATAAGCAATGTTTTCCAATCTAGATAAATTATCAGCAACAGGATTTTCAGCACCTTTCCTATCTACAATATGCAAGTCAAACTCTTGTAAAAGAAGCACCCATCTAATAAGCCTAGGCTTAGCGTCTTTCTTTTCCATAAGGTACTTAATAGCAGCATGATCAGTATGAATAGTGACTTTTGAATCAACAATATAAGGTCTAAACTTGTCACAAGCAAAAACTACAGCTAGAACTCTTTTTCAGTAGTAGCATAATTCTTTTGAGCAGAATCAAGAGTCTTACTAGCATAATGAATAACATTCAATTTCTTATCTACTCGCTGTCCAAGAACAACCTACAGCAAAATCACTAGCGTCACACATAATTTCAAAAGGTAAATTCCAATCAGGTGGTTCAACAACAGGAGCAGTAATTAAAGCCTTTTTCAAAGTTTCAAAAGCTTCCTTACAATCATCATCAAAAACAAAAGGTACATCTTTTTGGAGAAGATTAGTAAGGGCTTTGAAATTTTAGAAAATCTTTAATAAACCTTCTATAGAAACCAGCATGACCAAGAATACTACGAATACCTTTAACATCCCTGGGATAGGGCATTTTCTCGATTGCTTCAACTTTAGCCTATCAACTTCAATACCTTTTTCAGAAATTTTATGTCCCAGAACAATTCCTTCATTAACCATAAAGTGACACTTCTCCCAATTAAGAACAAGGTTAGTTTCCTCACATCTCTGCAAAACTTTATCAAGGTTTCGCAGGCAGTTATCAAAAGAATTTCCATAGACAGAAAAATCATCCATGAATACTTCCACAATCTTTTCACAAAAACCATGAAAAATAGCAGACATGCATCTTTGAAAAGTAGCAGGAGCATTACATAAACCGAAAGGCATACGCCTATAAGCATAAGTTCCATAAGGACAAGTGAAAGTAGTTTTCTCTTGATCTTTAGCTCTAACAGCAATTTGTGAAAACCCAGAATATCCATCAAGAAAACAAAAATGAGTGTTCTTAGATAACCTTTCTAACATTTGATCAATGAAAGGTAAAGGGTAATGATCCTTCTTAGTGACTTTATTAACTTTTCGAAAATCAATGCACATTCTATATCCTACAACTACTCTTTGAGGAATAAGCTCATCATTATCATTTGGCACAACAGTAATTCCTCCTTTCTTAGGAACACAATGCACAGGACTTACCCATTTACTATCAGCAATAGGATAAATAATACCAGCTTCAAGGAGTTTTAATACCTCATTTCTTACCACATCCTTCATTTTAGGAATTAGACGACGTTGATGTTCAACAACAGGTTTTGCATCATCTTCCATATTGATGGCGTGTTGGCAAATAGTGGGAGAAATCCCTTTTAAATCATCAAGAGTATATCCAATAGCTCCTCGGTGTTTCCTTAATACCTCCAATAATCTTTCTTCTTCAATACCTGAAAGTTTAGAACTAATAATAACAGGATATGTTTTCTTATCATCAATATGAGCATATTTGAGATTATCAGGTAAAGGTTTTAAATCGAAAACAGGATCCTCTTTGGGTGGTGGCGTGGTACCCAAATCTTCAACCGGTAAATTATGTTTAAGTATGGGTTGACGAATAAATATTTCATCAAGCTCATTCCTTTCTTCCATAAAGACTTCACTTTCATGATCCTCCAGGTGTTGCTGCAAAGGATCGTTAGGAGCAAGAGCAATAGATGCAAGCTGTTCAACTCTAAAATCTTCATTAGGCAATTCAGTTTCATAAGGAGTTTTAGCAAATTTAGAGAAATTGAACTCATAAGATTCACCAGCAAATTTGGTAATAATTTTCTCTTTCTTACAATCTATAACAGCACCACAAGTATTCAGAAAAGGTCTACCAAAAATGATAGGACAAGTTTTACTAGCAGCCGAACCAAGTACTAGAAAATCAGCAGGATATTTAGTCTTACCACATAAAACTTCCACATCTCTAACAATACCAATTGGAGAGATAGTTTCCCTGTTAGCAAGCTGAATAACCACATCAATTTCTTCAAGTTCACAAGAACCAATTTCATGCATGATTTCCCTGTAAAGCTCATAAGGAATAGCACTGGAACTCGCACCAATATCACATAAACCATAATAGCAATGATCACCTATTCTAACAGAAAGCACAGGAACACTAGTTTTCCTAGATTTACTAGGATGTGAAACAATATTAGAAGCATCTTCACAAAAGATGATGTGCCCATCTTCTACACTTTCGGTTACAAGATCTTTAATTATCGCTACAGCAGGTTCAACAGTTATTTGCTCATCAGGTTCTATAGGTTTCTTTGCACTTTTATTAACCACACTAGCTATAATAGAATGTTCCTTTACTTTAACAGGAAAAGGAATTTTTTCAATATAAGGTTCAGGCACAATATGATCAACAGTATGAACTTCAACACTTCTAGTAGGAACAGAGCTAATTTTATCTTTATAAGGCGCATGAAACTTGTTCCACTCCTTTTTAGGAATATCAAGATAAGAGGCAAAGGCCTTAAAACAGTTTGCAATAATTTGAGAATCAAGTCCATAAACAGCACTACATTATGAAAATCATCAGTTCCCATAAAAGATTTAATGCATTCATAATCATAATTTATACCTGACTTTCTACCTTTGTCGTTCTCCCATCCTTCAGTATTCTCCTGGATCCGATCAAGAAGGTCCCATTTAAACTCTTCTTTATTACGTGTAAATGATCCAGAACAAGCAGTATCCAACAAGGTTTTATCTTGAAAAGAGAGCCTTGCATAGAAGTTATCAATAATGACATTACCAGGAAGCTCATGAATGGGACATTTGAGCATTAATGACTTCAATCTCCCCCACGCTTGGGCAATACTTTCTCCATCATGAGGCCAGAAATTATATATAAGGTTCCGATCTTGGTGAATTTCACTTGGAGGATAAAATTTAGAATAAAAGAGGGGTACAATTTCCTCCCAACCAAGAGAGCGGCCATTCTTCAGCAGTTTATACCAATTTGCAGCTCTACCAGCCAGCGATATAGAGAATAATTTCTTTTTAACTTCATCCATTGAAATACCTGCACACTTGAACAACTCGCATAATTCATGTAAAAACAACAAATGATCTCCAGGATGGACAGTTCCATCTCCTTCATAGCGGTTATTCGTAACACGTTCAATAATTTTCATAGGTATTTTGTATGGAATTACCTGCACCTCTGGCGCCTCATCTACTACCTTAGCAGTGGTAGTAGTTTTCCCAAATAGGAATTCAATCGGAGATCTCTCCATAATGAAATAAAGCAGCAGGCAAAAGTAAAAACAGCACGTACAGTAAAAGTTTCCCTTACCAATAGCGCTTCACTCCCCGGCAACGGCGCCAGAAAATAGTCTTGATGACCCACAAGTATAGGGGGTGTATCGTAGTACTTTCGATAAATAAGAGTGTCGAACCCAACGAGGAGCAGAAGGTGTTGACAAGCGGTTTCGATCAAGGATTCACTGTAAATGCTCACAGACAAGTTTTTAGGAGTTTTTGATATTGCAGATAAATAAAATACAAGTAAATAAAATGCAGTAATAATAATTGCAGCGAGTGGCCCAATCCTTTCTACAGCAAAGGACAAGCCGGTAGGTTTACTTATGACGACCAAACGTTCTTGAGGACACACGGGAATTTAGTCAAGTGCTTTCGCTTCATATAGCTGATTAATCTTCATTGTTTTGATAAGTGTTGTGTGGGTGAACCTATGCTAATGCACCGCCCTTCTAGGACTAATACATACTTGTGATTATACCCCTCATAAGCATCCGCAAATATAAGAGAGTAATTAAGATAAATCTAACCACAGCCTTAAACTCTGAGATCCTGCTATCCCTCATGCATCGATATACCAACGGGGGTTCAGGTTGCTGTCACTCCGGCAACCCCACAATTGGCAAACGAATACACAATGCATTCCCCTAGGCCCATAAAGGTGAAGTATCATGTAGTCGACGTTCACATGACACCACTAGAAGAATTACACCACAACTTAAATATCAAACCATTAAATATTACTCAACATAGTTCACTACTAACATCTAGACTTCTCCCATGTCCTCAAGAACTAAACGAACTACTCACAAGACATCATATAGATCATGATCAGAGGTGATATAATGATGAATAACAATCTGGACATAAACCTTAATTCAACGGTTTCACTCAATAGCATCAACCACAAGGAGTAATCAACACCGGGAAAGTTTCCCCTATGAACTAGACAAGATTCAACCCTAGATGTTACAGCGGAACGGGGTGGAGCGGTGGAGATGATGGTGTCGGTGGTGGAGATGATGATGATGATCCCAATGAAGTCCAGCTCGATGACGGTGACGATGGCGATGATTTCCCCCCTCCGGGAAGGAATTTCCCCGGCAGTTTTCTCCCTGCCGGAGAGCTTTTCTCTCTCTGGTGTTTTCCGCCTCGTGGAGGCGGCGGAATATTTCCTCGATGATCCCCCGAGCTTAGGGTTTCCAGGGGATGAAGTACGCGAAGGGGCACCGGCAGAGGTGGGCCAGGGCCTCCTCACCACATGGCGGCGCGCCAGCCAAGGGGGTCGCGCCACCACATGGTGAGAGCCCATGGTGGCCCACCTTGCCCCCCCCTTTTGGCTGCCTCCGGCATCTGTGAAAATAGGGACTTCTGGATATTTTCCGTCAATTGTTGATCTTCAGAAATATGGTGTCTTGACGGTGCTTTTCCAGCAGAATCCTGACTCCGGTGATTTATTCTCCAATAATCATGAAACATGCAAAATAGGTAAAATAACATAAGTATCATCTCTAAATATGAAATATATCGATGAATAGCAGTAAATTATGATATAAAATAGTGATGCAAAATGGACGTATCAAGGCGGCGCTGAAATCGATGGTGCTAGGCGGCGGAATGCGGTGGGGCGAACCGGCGGCGCAACCAAAACCTAGCCACCTGCTCTCGCTCTGTATGAGAGGCGGAATGAGGGCAAATTTAGTTAGGATTTGAGACGGGTTGTCAGCGGTGAAATATGGTTAGTAATAATTAAGGGGAGTAGGTGTGACGAAGAGGTGGGCAGAACGTGGAACCAAACTTTTCTTTCTTTTAGATAGGAGAGAATCTCTTGTACCGCACGTCTCATGTCTGTCACGTACGTCATCGAGCTTGCATTCTGTATATTTCCTTGAACTTAATTTTGAAAGATAATTTCATCTATAGTGGTGTTTTTTTCCTTTCTTGGCTTAGGCCGTTGTGTTTGCTTCTCCGATATCAATATAAACGGCAAATCTTTTGTCGCGTTTAAAAAAAATGATAATGTCATCTTGTACATCCTTTAAACGATAAAAAAGGTAAACGAGGCTAGCTACACTCGTCTATTTCACTCGGGGAACTTCCCGGTAAGATTTCTCAATTTATCGGGTCGGCAATCCACACAAATGTTTTACCACACAAAAAAAAGTTCTCGAATAAAAGCCAAGGAACCTCTTTAGTTCTACATCAGTAAAAGCCAAAAAATGTTCACAAAAAAGTATGAATAAGAGAAATGTAGGATAGATCAACAATGTCATACAGAATCATGCATCCGTAAAAAACATAGGAGCTTGTAATAGAAACTGTTTGATCCACAAATACGAGAATGTTTTATTTTTTGCCAATAATACAAGAATGTTTTTTAAGGGAAAGGTCAAGCCTCCTAGTCTCAATCATCTATACCCTTTGACTAAGCACATCCAAAAATTTATCGGGAAGGATGACATACGTCATTAATGAACAAGTCGACTTACAAAAATGAAAAAAGGGAGAACAGGAGGATGATATGACATGCCTTTGCAACCAATTGTAGGTCTCGCCATTATCTTTTTCTTCATCATCTACCTTAGCCATGTTGTTTCGGGGTACAATCTACCGAAACAATAGGACCCATCAAACCAAAGAATACAATAATCTAGAGAAAGAAAATTAAAAAAAATACTCTGGAGAAAGTCTTCAAGAAAGGATCATCGTTGGTTGGTGCGCTAATGTTGTTGGATCCAACAAACGTTTTTGTGACAGTGTTTAACATTTAACATAGCATATCATCCTAATCCAACAGATGTGTATTTAGTCTTGCATACAAATCTTATTAGTGAGCAATTAAAATATATGCACAAAAAAGTATGACCAAGGTGATTGTCTTCTCTTCTGTCGCAATTGATTCGTCCCATTCAACCCTTTGACATCACTGGTGTGGTTAAAATCGTGATACAGACTCAGAGGGAGAAGATCTCACGAGAGTGGTTATGTTAAGATTATAAAGAAAAGCTAGCGACAACAATAGAGACGTAGGAGAAGGCCATAAACTTAGAGGGTAGGGATAGCCCAACCCCCTCTCCCTCCCTCATGCCCCTTCGGGGTTAGATTAATGCTTGATCCAACAGTTGTTCGCAGATGGTGAGACAAGTAGTTTTCGACGCGCACCCACGTCGATATGAAAAAAAGGAGGGATTAGTTGAAGGCGTGTTTAAAAATTTATGACGATAGCAAATTCAAGATGAAAAGTTTCCATATTGTTCATAAGTACTTCCTCCACCTCACAATATAAAATGTTTTAGCAAAACATTTTATATCATGTAATGGAGGGAGTAGCTGAGGTGGAGGCGGACTCTCTTTATTGCGTCGGTAAATCAGTATCCGAGAAGAGAGATTTGTTCTGCCAAGGTTTCACCGAGAACGGAAGGTTTTAAGCCGCTATCTGACAGCTGTGCCCCGGCAAGCACTCGCTCGCTGACTTCCCCCACCTCGTCTACCCACACACCCCCACCACATGGATTTCTCCGCCGGCGGCGGCCGCGGCGAGCCGGCCAGGTGGCTGGAGATCGCCGGCAGGCTCCTCGCCGCGCGCGACCTGGTCGGCTGCAAGCGCCTCGCGGAGCGCGCGGTAGACGCCGACCCGCTCCTCCCCGGCGCCGACGAGCTCCTCGCCGTCGCCGACGTCCACCTCGCCTCCCAGCGCCTCCTCCCCTCCGGCCGCCCCGACCCCCTCGCCGTCCTCCAGCTCCAGCCCGACCCCGACACCGCCGACGTCAAGCGCTCCTTCCGCCGCCTCGCCAACCTCCTCGCCTCTCCGCGCAATCCCCACCCCGGCGCCGACACCGCCCTCCGCGCCGTCGAAGAGGCATACGCCCACCTCTCCGAGACCACCTCCACTGGGGCCCCTTCCGCTCCTGCTCCTCCCGGCGGCGCCTCTGCCGCGGGAGACACGTTCTGGACTGTCTGCCCCAACTGCTGCCATGTGCACCAGTACGAGCGCGCGCTGGCGGGGCGCTCGCTCAGGTGCCCGAGCGCCGGGTGCCGGCAACCATTCGTGGCCACCGAGGTCCCGTCTCCGCCGCCCATCGTGCCGGGCACCAACATGTACTACTCCGCCTGGGGTTTCGTTCCGATGGGCTTCCCTAAGGCCTCTGATGTGAGCACCAACTGGAAGCCATTCCGCCCGATGTTGCCACGGGATACATCTGCTCCACAGCCAGCACCTCAGCCAGCATCTGCAGGCACAGGCATTGTTAGCAAGCAGAATGTTGAGACTAATGGTGGACAAACTAATGTCAAAGCACCTCCATCAAAAGCAAATCCAGCAAACATGAGTGCTGGTGGTGGCACCACGGCAGGGCCACCTAGAGGTAGAATCAAGAAGACAACAGCCCGCAAGAGGGTTGGCCCTGTCCCCAAGAAGCTCGCTTCCGGAGGCGGTGTGGAGAGCGGCATTGAGCCATCTTTGCTTGCGCCGGAATGGAATGGGAACGTGGAGACTGGACTCGCAGGGAGTTCAAGAGGAATTAACATCAATGAGGTGGCAAAGCCGACTGATGGCGGCACAATGCTGCATTTTGGTGGGGATGGGGACATCGGGTTTGATTTGGATGTTGATGCAGCGGATGATATATTGGGGAATTTGCACAACCTTCCATTCTTGAGGGAGGATGGCAATTCCACACGGATGTTCTAGTTTCTGTGGTTGATGAGGTATACCATAGAAGTAGTAGCATAGGATGGTTGGAGGAGTATCCTTTGCTGTCACTTTTGCTTTTAGTGTCATGTCGGTTATATTAGTCTTATGTTTCGCAGTAGTCTACCTTGTGTCTGTAGATAGCTGGTGCCTGGTGGTCTGTTGTAGCATCTGGATGAGTACTCTAGAAAAATCTGTAGACTATAGAGTATCATCAGATTAGTTTTTGGGGGTCTGTAGTGTTTGTCATCCCCAAATCAACTTAAGGAGCTTACTAGTGAAGCAAATAATGCTCCCTGCATGGATGATCGGTCAGGCTACTGTAAGAGTTTATCATGCAACTGAAGTCTCATGGAGCAGCCCCAAAGGAAGTAAGTTTAAGCTCTCCTCGATGTACACAACGCTCCTTTATTAGAAGGTCATTTTTTTGCCATTTAACTCCTTATTGTGTGATTCAGTTTGTACTGTTCAAAAAATATTACACAAATTTGATAGTGTAGTGCTTTTGAATTTGCTGATGCGTACACGTGGATGTTAAACATTGACCTCAATTCAATAAACATGATCATCCTGTTGTTGTTAGCACCATTCATCTTATTGATATTCCATTTTGTTACCTGTTTATGGAATAAATCTCACGTGGATTTTGTTTTGATCAGAAATCGCATCAGACAAGAAATTTATTATGCTTGTGTTTGATTTTTTTTCAAATTGTGAAGCATATGCGAATGATATGCCGGTCAGGTGAACAGTCATTAATTAAACTTGTGTCAATAAAGCTCGTATCTGGCTATAACTAAAAAAGTAACGATAATTAAATGCCATATGCTTTAAGTTCTGTAACACCTGATGGGATTGCAATATGATTTCTACCAAGTGCATTGTTTGAGCATGTCTTCTACGGCTAATGCCGTATCATACAGTCAACGAGCTGCATTGGACAATGTTCCAGTTAACTGCAAGTTGTGTTCTTGTGTGCTACCTGTAAGTTCAGTAGAGCACTTCATAAAAAAGATAGGTAGAACCGCCTAAAAAATATCTAGAGAACTTAATTGAAATTGCAGCATACCACGGCGGTGTTAATTGGCATAGATGTATCAAAGTAGCTCAATATTTTCTTGAAACCGTGATACCACCCTTGTACCAGCATGTGTGCAGAGCCCAGCCCTGTACTTGATCCAACAATTGCCACATGTATGCTTTCCATCAGTAATGACGAGTCTACTATGCAAGTACCTCTTCTCTTAGGGGTGTGTCAAAGATCCTCGTGTGAAGTCGGCAGCATCTAGCCCATGTCATGAGAATCACAAGTTACTGGGGTCTTGGGGATACTTGCTTTTTTATGTTAGTTGTATTTTCTCGACATAAGCCATTTTTGAGTTTCCCTTTCTGTATATTGTTTGCCATGTCCTGGAATTGCATGGACTATGTACCGACCTTTGGTCAATTAAATATGTTTGAATTTAAACTGATCGTGTGCCTTTTTTTTTCCAGATATCTGGATTTAAAAGCTCCTCCTGTGGTGTCCTCAGTTGATTGCCTTGACCACTCATCAAAGAAGCTGAATAAGAGAAGCGCATGGCTTGGTTTAGACGATATCAGTAGCTTGCAAGCTAAACTTCTCCTTTTTGTTTGTTATCCCTAAGCTGGTTATGTCCTAGCCTGAAATGTAAGCAGAAAATGCTGGCAGTGGCGCAGTGCCTACTTTTTGCTACTTGTTCGCCATGCCTTCCCCCCAATTATCAGGCTCCCGTGTCTATGCTGACTGATCTTCGTAATAATAATCGGCTAGCTCTTTATCCTCGAACTGCTGTCCATCTTTTGCTGCTGGGATTGTTGGGGGCGGCAACTCTCTCATTGTTCATCTGCTGAATGCTGCATTTGTGCCTTAACCCTGATGATGGAAATGACTTCATTCCTGCAATATTTTGTGCTGGAGACTAGGAACTGTGAGCTATGGTTCATATTTATGCATGATGATTTGCACGTAGATTAGATATGGAAACCGAAACGATAAGTGCCAAATCTATCTGCAATCTCGCAGTCTTCTGCTACGTGCAACAACGAGCACAGTGCTTACAGAATCCAGTTTTTGCTTATGTTTAGTCGATCCATTTAAAGAGATACTTTTTTCATAAAAAGAGTCGCTTTTCTGTACAGTCGGTTACTGCTGGTCTGCCTTCGGTTCCAGAGAGGATAAAATCCTCCTGGGACCGTAGCCGTCCGATTAGGAATCAACGGGCAAGATCGCTTCATCCAGCTCTCCGTGTTGTGTCGGCGTCTTCTTCCCCTCGTCTCCACTTCCCCGTGTTTACTCTGTCCGTTCTTCAGATCACCCCGGCGTTTACTCGCAGCCACGAGGCGCGCGGCCTGAGGAGGAAGAGCGGCGGAGGCCGGCGAGGCGGAGTGGGGAGAGATGATCTCGCAGTTCTTCGTGCTGTCGCAGCGCGGCGACCACATCGTCTTCCGCGACTGTAAGATCTGGATCCTGGTCCCCCTCGTCCAATCTGTGCTGATTTTTCTCTCGCGGAATTCGGGTGCTGATTTGGATTGTTGGTATTGGGGGTGGGCGGGACGTAGATCGCGGCGAGGTGCCCAAGGGCAGCGCGGAGATCTTCTTCCGAAAGGTCAAGTTCTGGAACGAGGACGAGGCCGAGGAGGCGCCTCCGGTGTTCGTAAGCATCTGTTCCTCAGTCCCGACCTCTTATTTGTACCGAACATTCTGATAAACTGTCATGATTATGTGGTTCTTGTGTTCTAAGCTGTTGTGGTAGATTGACGTGATAGGCTGATAGCTGTGTTTGTGGGCTGTTCGAATTGTGCTGATAAACTTAATAGCACTTCCGCTTTCCAGATAGAGCATGAGCCTGCAAATTTGGGTGGGCCGCTGCTTCTGTTTGGAATCATTGCGTCTAACATGTTAATTCCTTTCACGATAGTGTTGCCTTCTCGGGTC
Source organism: Poa pratensis (assembly GCA_947311845.1). NCBI lineage: Eukaryota > Viridiplantae > Streptophyta > Magnoliopsida > Poales > Poaceae > Poa > Poa pratensis. Next base: position 18,707,281 of record CAMZMU010000091.1, read on the forward strand.
ACACCATTCTAATCAAAGTTGGTAGTTTTTATTATCATTGACCATTTGGTTAATGCATAAGGAGGGAAATTTGCATTCTGGTGTAAGTGGATCCTAAGGCAGAGGCTTAAGATGCACAGAAAAAAATAAACGAATTAGTGCCTCCTCCAGCAACTCTTCAACTATGTAGGAGGAGTTGCAAGCAGGAACTAAACTCGGTAAGGAAGGGAACATCTAGTGCTCGTTCTGCATTATGGTTCTTTGCGTAGTGAGCTGGGTTATACCGGATGTGACATGTAGTTAGCTGGCTCCATACCGGATGCGCATGGAACCTCCTTGGAGGATCAATTTATGGAAAATGTTAAGTTGGATGACAGACAGTTATCTTTAGCATACTTGATTCTTTGTAAATTGAAAGGATAAGTTTCACATATGTGTATGGAAGAAACCACAATGATTATATTCCTTGTTCTGTTGATTCACCCATTGCTTTCCGACATGATCTGACATGTGACTTTGTTTACATTTTGTAATGCACAGAATATCGATGGGGTTAATTATATCCATGTCAAAGTCGCAGGACTATTCTTTGTAGTAACCACAATGGTCAATATCTCGCCATCGCTTCTCTTGGAACTTCTCCAAAGGATCGCACGTGTTACAAAAGATTATCTCGGTGTTCTGAATGAAGATTCTCTGAGGAAGAATTTCATTTTAGTGTATGAGCTGCTCGATGAAGTCATTGTAAGTACTCCACGCTACCTTTCTTCACAAAATATGTAACGATACAGCCTTTCCTAGCATGTTGTTGGGCCGCTAGCAAAGTCTACTGTGTGTTTATCATCGAATTACTGTGGTTTTTTAGGTGTCTAGTATGATTCATCTATTTAGGAAAATAAATATGCCATTATTTATGTGTTGAATTGTGTAATTAGGACTTTGGATACCCACAAACAACCTCTACCGAGGCTCTGAAGTCGTACGTATTTAATGAACCAATCATGGTTGATGCCGGACGACTGCCACCACTTGGTCCTGCGGCTATGTTCATGGTAACACTTCTGCCTATTATCACAAGAAAACGGGACTTTAGGGTCTCACTTGACCAAGCAATGTGCTATTCTCCATTTTACTTTGTTAAAGTTTATTTCATTTGACACATTGTCTTATGCAGCAAGGCACGAAGCGGATGCCTGGTACAGCTGTTACAAAATCTGTTGTTGCAAATGAGCTTGGTGGGAAAAAGAGGGAGGAAATTTTTGTTGATATCATCGAGAAAATAAGTGTGACATTCAGCTCGAGCGTAAGTTCTGATAAATGGCATGCCTTACTACATCTTCTCATAAGAGAAAGTTTTAAGCTGTTTTTCTGTTCTACCTAAATCTGAAGTATGTTTAGTATTAATCGCAAACACTATAAATACTTCAACTTGGTTTCCACAGTTCAGCTGATTGTATTTACTGCCAAAATGTAGCTTATGTATCATTCAGTTCCTTGTTCCACAAGCAACTTCTGTCTTTACAACTTAAAACTGGACATGAAGAAGATGCCATCTTTTTGTTTCTTACTGTAAATTCCAAATTGATGGGATATGCACTCTAATTGACATGGTCATTTAGTTCTGAATTGCTCGGATTTCCTTGCACTTGTGACACACGACATATGATGATCCCACTCGTCAGTAACCGAGCGTGAAGTCATTTGTTGTCTTGTATATTGTGATATGAGCTGTGATGGTTGATGAATGTATGCTTTGTTCTAGTGCTTTCATGTGCTCACTGTGTTCTATTTGAAATTTCATTTCAGGGTTATATACTTACCTCAGAGATCGATGGAACCATCCAAATGAAAAGTTACCTTAGTGGAAATCCAGAAATCCGTCTAGCTCTGAATGAGGATTTGGGCATTGGAAGGAGTGGCTCTTCTACACATGGTACACCTCTTAGCTTTTCTTCCTTTATCACCTGACGTAGGATAATGATGTAGTACTATTTTCACGGACTTATGGACGCCTCTTCTTTATACTTGATCATGTGCATATAATGTTGAAACCAGTTGCACAACTTGGAATGTCATAGGTTATTCAGTTGATATATTTCACCATCACAGACCTTCTATTTGCATTTTACTCTTGTTATACAATACCTTTCTCCACTGACATTTTGTGTTCACTAATTTTTTTTACTGCACAGTGAGTTTTCGCTGTTCCTATTGTGCAAATTTTATCTAGTTACTGTTGTTTTTAAATATCTCGTGGATAAAGAATACTACAATTTTTTGCATACAAGATTACAGAAGTTCCTCTGGGGGTGGATCAGTCATCCTTGATGATTGCAATTTCCATGAGTCAGTGCAGCTAGACAGTTTTGACATTGACAGAACTCTGCATCTGGTACGTACTACAACTGATATAATTTTCTTGTTTCCTTATATATTCGCTGCAAAACTGCACAGCAGCAAGTTTGACAACTATATACCATTGAGTAGATACCACATGATGGAGAATTTTCTGTGATGAACTACCGGATGACTCAAGAATTTAAGCCGCCCTTCCGTGTTACGGCACTAATTGAAGAAGCTGGGCCATCTAGGGTATGACATTTTATGTTTTTCTTAGGCGTTGATACTTCAATATTGGTGAATCTCTGTTCAGAATCCTGATTTATGTTACACAGGCGGAAGTTATACTGAAAATACGGGCAGACTTTTCTGCGAATGTCACTGCTAACACAATCACAGTACAAATGCCAGTGCCCTCTTACACAACAAGGTCAATTGCAGCTTTATTTTGTCCTTTTGAGTTCAGAAAAAGTAAAACATTAACTTCTGCTTCTGATGATTTTCTTAAGAGTTGTATTATGGACTACTTTGCAGGGCGAGTTTCGAACTGGAAGCTGGAGCAATGGGACAGACAACAGATTTTAAAGAAGGAACTAGGAGACTGGAGTGGAATCTAAAAAAGGCAAGTTTTAACAAAAGATTAGTCTCTTAGCTCTTTTTTCCCTCCATGGGGTTTGTGCTCCATTATATACATACCCTATTCAAAATTGATGATATGCAATCATGTAATCCTGAATTTATTAACTAGTTTGCTGTACTTTGCTGAATAAGTTTCACTTTCGGCAGATTGTTGGTGGTTCTGAGCATACCCTCCGTGCAAAGCTCACATTTTCCCAGGAGTCACACGGTATGCATTTGACTTTTGGCGTGGCCTGTCTATGCTCTGAGCGACTTCCCTGTCATCCTACTTTGTAGTGACACTTATCTTATTGGAATGCAGGAAATCTCACAAAGGAAGCCGGACCAGTAAACATGAATTTCACTATACCGATGTACAATGCTTCAAAGTTGCAGGTAAGACCATGTACTGCCAAGTATGCTCTCTTTGTGCCAACACTAGTATGAGTGCAGACATTTTTCTTAGCTGTTCTATTATTTGATACGTTTGGACCGCTAGTAACTCCATGTAGCTTTGATGCTTCTTGAACACCTTCAGTTTCAAATACTTCGACTCACACGACTGGCTGTTTCCTTTCACCCTGCAGGTCAGATATCTTCAGATAGCGAAGAAATCCAAAACATACAATCCATACAGGTGGGTGAGATATGTGACACAGGCCAACTCGTATGTAGCTCGTCTATGAGGGCACTGTGTACAATTCTTTCAAAGGCCCTTCCACCATTGTTCTTGTGCAATTATCTTGGACAGACTTCAAGCTTCACGGAGTGGCATGTGTTGTAATTTTATATATGGTGCCACCCCAACATCACTCTGCTCTTGTAGCTGAACTTTTAGCATCACATTTTCCTTCTGCAAGTATGCAGGAAATACATACTGGTGTTTGTATTATGAGAAATGAATAAATTTCTTGTTCGACCAGTAATCACAAGCTGAAACTCTGTATCCCGAAGGAATAGAACGAAAACTGAGGAACGGGCAACAATGCATCACAGCCTGTTCATATTGTTACTCCTCTGCATCAAAATATGTATCTGGAACTCTTGATACCAAATGAGATAATGAAACGAGGATTGAAGGTGCACTCCTTTTCAATCATGCCTCAGGAAAAAAGGAAGATCATATGCTTCAGTGAACTATGTGCTCCACAATAGAGTAACGACTGTAGATCCTTGGATACATTTATATATGTGCTATCCGGATCAGTAAACCAATGAACGGTCGATTCTACCATCACTACAACACAATTCCTACTACAAGCACATCTGTAACGTCTAAGGCGTTTTGTTTTCTGGGGCTATATGGAACAGAGTGAGGACGAGGATGGTTTAACATATCATGAAGATGGTGTCAAAGTGTGCACCCACGCGATCAATGACATCAGCCGTCCTCCTCAAATGCTTTCTGCTTCTGAGAATCAAAGCTCGCCGTGTCTGGGTCATGGTTCTAAATCTTTGCATATGTATCCGTGCGTGCCCTCAGAGCTTCTGTGCGTCTACTCTTTCCCATTTCTTCTACCAACCAGTCGATACCAAGTTTGATCCCCGTCCTGCAAAACTTTCTTACTATTAGTACTGGTCAATAAGCAAAGACTTCTTTTTAGATAATATAAGCAAAGACTTCAAGGGGCTAGTACAGTGATACCCTTGACTATGATTGCAGATTATTCTGTAATTTAAATAAGAATGAGTTAAGCGATGTGGTCGCTAGACTAAACTAAACTATTTGATCTCCAACTTGGTGGAAAATAAGTTCGGAAAATATAGGGGTTGCTGTACTTACCCATCATAGGCAGACCCAGCCACAAACATATATGGCCTCTCATCAAACTCTTTAAGGTGAAGATGTCTGTCCAATTCTTCTTCTGTGACTGCTGCTGGTAAATCCTGTTGATAGGTACAGATAAGTCTCTAAACATGAATATAAGCGGCATAAGGAAAATGGCTAAAACATAATATGAAGATGAAACAGTTGATCTTTCCCAGCCTGTCTTTCTCATCTTAAAAACAGTTATGATTTCCAACACCGAGACGAAAATAATGCAAACGTTCTTGAATAACTCTGATCAGCAGCAAGACCACATGGTTAAATGTATGTTTCTACTCTTCCATACTCTGAGCTCTTCACCTTATGATGCGTACTTAGACCTAGGGTGCATGGAAGCCGATATCTTCTGACACTTAAACAGTTTGGGTTGGGTTTTAAAGTTACACCTACTGTTCATTGTATGCACATGATAACGAATTTTCTCACAAGTGCCAATTTTAATCCAAGAAATTGCCGTTTCTAACTAAGAGTGAATGCACCGAGTTTTGTAAGGTAATTTAGAATAGTATATATGACATTCAGATAGCTGAAAGTAAACCTCAACCTGTTTGTTTGCGAATATGAGTAGTGGTGCCTCTTGCAGATCCTCATGACGAAGCGCTTTCTCTGCAACAACAATGTTCAAGTCACATTCAATCCAGTAATGTTCCTAATTTTTCCAGTTCTTAGGACAGACTTTACTAGAAAATACAGTACAGGTTACGTTAATGTTCTGTGATGAAAGAAATGAAGGAACTACCAAGCGCAGATTTGGCATCTTCAAATGCTGATGCGGAGGCAGAGTCAATAACATATACTATAGCATGTGCCTCATCATAATATTTCTCCCATATTGTTCTTAAGCCAGGCTGCAAAAAACATGTAATTAGCATTAGAGTTTGTAATAGCTATAAAAAGAATATTATCTAATTTCTATTGTTTGTGAAATTTTGGAACGAAGTGAAGATCATATCTACAGTTTAATATGCTTCCTTAGCAAAACTCAAATCACATATCGGGAAAGGTGTAACTTGTTAATTATCATCCATTGCCAAAGCTTATGTTCTTAAAAGGCTGAAAGTAGATTAGAAAGTACTCCCTCCGTTCCACAATATAAGATGTTTTAGCCTTTTTCCACATTCATATGCACACACATGTATCTAGACATATTTTAGTGTACATATACACTCTTTTTGGTATGAATCAAGACAACATGTATGACACCTAAAACATCTTATATTATGGAACGGAGGGAGTAGTAAACAAGAAGCTTCCACACAGCTGTTAGATACATAACATATATAGACCAAGATCTCGGTAGCATCAAAGTATAAGGTCTTACAAAAGATAAACATTGACTTTAGTGTTCTAATAACTTGCATGTCCACAGGAAAATTTCATGTCTGAGGCTTCTGAAAAAAGGGATGAAAAACTAGCTACACTTGCCAGCTACCTAAGCCAGGTACTTTAGTTTGCAAAATAAAGTGGTCTAGCTCTAGGTATTTGAGTGACAGCATGGAAAAATACAAATGCGTGATTCTAATGCCAACAAGTCTATTTGTTTGCAAGGGAATGAGATCTTTGTTTCTCAGTTAAAGGTCAATCGACTAAAATAAGCTGTGAAATACAATATGGTGACCAGTGCAGCCAAACATCAATCAGTGGGTTGTAGAAAAATTAGATAAAACACGTGCAGCTTCTACTATGGTTACAATTAATCTTCTTGAAAAAGTCTAATTCCCAGGTTTCATCATTTTGATCTCTATTAATAGATGAGCAAACGTCAACCTATCTTTTATAAATCGAAAAAAATCCCGAATGGTCAGGTGAATGGAGATGTTCCATTGAAGAGCCTGTCAATCAGAAATTTTGGTCTAAGCACAGAGAACCATACCTGACCTCCCAGATCCCAGAAAACAAGTTTTACATTTGCATCTTCAATACGTCCAATATTAAGCCCCACAGTTGGAACAACACGGTCATGTGGAAGCCCTTCTCCTTTCAAATAGATTGCCTTCAACTTTTCTAGCAAGGTCTACATAGTCATTATGCACGTCAAGGTTTAGTTAAATCTAGTGAAGTGCAAATACACTCAATCTTCAACATGAGGATACCGACCCGAAAAGGTGACATAGTTGAGTCAATACTTCATACATGTGAATTTAAGTTTCAGATAAATTACCGTCTTCCCGGCCTTTTGGACTCCAAGGATGAGTACACGGAACTCTGTCTTGCTAAATGCATAGTTCCACAGGCCATAGAACAAGGAGAACATTGCTGGTATTCCCCTCTGCTCAATCAGCTACAAACTATGAGGGAGCCCACAACCTGGTAGATCAATCTCAAGTTACACATATTGTCCTTGAACTAATCAATCTGGCATATGAATCTGAAACAATTAAACACTCGATCTATAATGAGCAGGCTCCAGCATTCAAAATTACAATGACTACTTACTCGGTACAGTAATCATCAACGCATTTCCCCTGCCACGCTTGCAATGCATGAAATGACAAACTACCCATTTATAACCACTTAATCGGTCCAAATCGTGCACAAGCACCATCTGGGATTCACAAACCGGATAAACGGCACCAATTCGGCCCAGGCACGATCAATTCGATTCATAACACCCCTCCCCCTGCCAGATCCCAGTTCCGTTGAGGAGCGGGATTGGGCTAAAAAAATTCGATATGCCAAACCACACAATCGCGCAACCATTTCTACTTCCCCACGGGCATACCGTCGAAATAAAACCAATGCGCATCAAATCCGGGGCCGTGGAAATTCGAGGGAGGAGAGGGTAAAAGCGTGTCAATCACGCTGCGGGAGTGAAGATCCGGATCGCTCACCGGAGTAGGAGGCGCCGCGCGGCGATCGGATCACTTCGTCCCCTCGCCGACGCCGCCGTCGCGGTGGGTCGTTCGCCTCCGCGTCCCCAGGCACGGCACGAGACAGCACACCGCGATTCCTTGATGCGTTTTGGACTAAGCCCCCAGGAGAGAGGAGAAATTGTGTGCACTGCTCCACGGACAAAGAGTCGGTGAGGTGCCCGTGTGGATGACATGCGGGCTCCATCTAGCTCCCCATGTCAGAATAGAGGGGTGCGCAGTGGGAAAAAACTGGGGTGGGCACCGGGCTCACGGTGCGCCCCCGCCACGTGCGCCGCGGTGAGCCACCTGCGCCGCGGTGAGCCGCGCCGCGATGCGGACTCGAGCTTCCCGTGCGATCCCAGCCGTCCAAGACGGGGGCGCACCGAGCGTGGGGTGAGCCCGGTGCTCACCCCAGTTTCTTCCGCGCAGTGAAGCTGGGGGCGATTTTGGCATCAAGCTGCGAAATTGCAGTGAGCAGTGGGTCCCACAGATCAGTGAGACGTCGTGTTGTCACTTGCTGCACTTTCGGTGGCGTTGCGTCATGGACGACTGCGACAACTTGACCACCCAGGGAATACGACTTTTCCCGGGTGGCGACGTTGACATATGACAGTTTTTTGTTTTGAGAAACACTTCCTGCTCATAGTCTAGGAGTTACAAATAAACCAGACGTGATGCCCGGGAGGCAGCGACATTGCTGACCGTGCCAAAGTATGAGCTTCCATGTTCGAGCCACCACCTTCATGGCGGAACGGGTCCATATTCTTCCGTTGTAGCCACTCCATGCAGTCCGAGGCAACCATCATCGATTCCACGTGAAGATCGGCAACAACTGATAGAGCTTCTCGGCAAGCAATGGCTTCGACACAACCTGGGTGCGTGAGCCCCTCAAAAACCACTGCCAACGCTCCAATGTATTCTCCCTCAGCTGATCTACAGACAGACAACAGCTGCAACGTGGTTTGCGGTTTTGGCGACCGCTCCGTCAACATTGATCTTGCACTGACCCGCAGGTGGCGGTATCCATATCGGCGTGGGCGAGCTCCCCCCGGCTCTTTCTTTCTTGTTGTGGGCACACAATCAAGATTCCAGGTGAAACTATCCACGAACTGCCAAGTAGCCATCGGGCTTTGGAAAATTTCCTCGTGAATCGCCTTCCTCCTTGCGTGCCATATTGCCCAGAGCGTGACCACCAGTCTGGTCAAGTGTTCTTCATCCATTGACGCAAACATAGAGAAAAAGCCACTGCCGCCGTAGATAAAATGATAAATTGATGTGCTCCGACAGTGGCGAAGCTCCATTGAAGCCAACCTAGGCTGTGGCCCGCCCAGGTCAGACCAAAATTGTGAAGGAATAGAGAAATGTTGGCTAGAAAATGAAATAAAAACAGGCTCTTATATGGGCTGGCCCGCCCAGCCTTTTTTTGTGAAGCTCCGCCAGTGTGCTCTGATATCGAAAGGTTGACTGCGCGCCCAAACACATCGTGACATCATACATTCAAGCAAGGAGTGCATCCACGAGTCCTCCTGGCCACATAACGAGCAAGCTTTCGACGACGCCATCTTCCTATGATGGCAAACATCACCCGTGGGGAGGGAGTGTTGTGCCAGCCGCCACAAGAAGACACGGATCTTCGAAGGAACTTTGCATTTCCATTGTTTGGTCCAACTCTTACCTTCATCCACCTTGCTCGAGGAGGCAGCGTGTCCATCAAGCCAGTCCTTCCGAGTTTTCTTTGTTGAGACCAATAGCTTGTATGCAGACCAAACCGAGAATACGCCCGTCTTCTCGTAATGCCATGCCCAAAAATCTCTCAGATTCCTTGTGCTCAGCGGAATGTTTCTTATAACTTCCACGTCCATTGGTAAAAACCACTCCTCAAGCTTGTTATAGTCCCAAGACGCAGTTGTGACATCGATGAAATAGCTAACCTTGCAAACCGAGTCACTTTTCCAAGTTGCGATCATTCATCCCTCGGAAGCCACCCCTGGTTCCACAGTCTCACATCCCTCCTTATAAGTCCGAGCTTCAGAGCCTCACATCCCTCCATGATCGATCTCCACACCTGTGAAGGGTGGGATCCCAGCTCGGCTGTATGCATATCTGAATTTGGAAAATAAACAGCTTTTAGCACTCTTGTTTTTTAGGGCATTTTAGCACTCTCGGTTGACATATGACAGTTGGCCTTCCCTAAACTATACTACTGAAAGTTGGCCCACCTAACGCGAAACACTAGGCAGTCCAACGAGAACCTAGTATACACGGCCCAGTTAGATACGGCCCGCTCTACTTGCGCATGCAACAATGAAAGACTCCGGCCCGCGTCTACTTCTGCTCTTCTTCTTCTCCGCAACTCGCAAGTTTCAGCGCAGTGCACTATAGTCAGAGCCAGGACACAGGCGGCGAGGCGAGCGTGACCGCGAGCGCGCTCCCCGATCCCCGAGAGATCCGCGCAGCAGCTGACAAGGTGCGTCCCTCTCTCTTTTCGCCTCTCTCGGATCGCGTGCTCGCGAGGGGAAATCATGCCCTTCACTCCATGGTTTCGTCTGTCTCTGTTCATCGTGATTTTCCGTAGATCCGTTCGATTTTGTGGTCGATTCTTAGTTGGATGCGCGCAGTGGTAGGTTCTGACGCAGCGTCGCGCCGGTTTTCTGCGATCTCGTTACGGGATCAGCTTTGCGTCTCGAGATCTCGTTCGATTTGATTCCGGAATTCGGACAGGAAATGGTTTGGGCGGGTTCTTTCTCCTCTGTTAGATTTGTTCGTAGGTGTATATTGGATCAGGTTAATTTTGTGTGCTGTATGCACTGGAAACCTGGAAGTCAGTCTTCCGGTGGGTGTGGCATGCCATATGTGCGTGAGCGTAGTCCGGTTGTTTAAGTTCAGGCGCCAGATGCAGTAATGTCTGATATCCATTTAGGATGGACTTAAAGTAATTCCCCAGTTTTAACTGTAAGGAGAATATGCAACCCACAAGCAGATCAAATTATATAGAATAGGTTAGCTCAGGAGATGTTATAGAGGATAGGATTTGTTCCCTTCGTACGTTGAACATAAGGTGTAACCGTGTAAGTGAGCCCCTTGAACCTGAGTTTGAACATGGCAGTAGATAATACGGAGGGTTACTGAAGATTTGAACACCCATGAATTGGTGCATGGTAAAATTATGTTGCGCGTGTTTTACGTACAGAGTGTTTTCTTGTAAAACAATCAACTAACACCTACATTTGTTTCTAGCATAGGATTTCGTTATGGAAAATATGTGTTATGTTATATGCTGATCTATCTACTGCTTCTGTTTGAACCTTGCTCTAGATGTTAGTAGACATGAATTATTAGTTTCTGTAGCATGCGCACATTAGTGAAGGTTGATTCGCACCATGTTATATAATCTACCTCTATACATGAGCATCAGTATGCTCTTCACATCACTAAAATTTTATGTAACCAGTCTCCCGTCCCCCCCACAACTCCATTCCTGAACCATGCTTAACTAGGGACATTTTTTAAACCACGCTACACCACTAAAAGTTTATCTAGCTCCCATCCCCAAACTCCATTACTAAACACATTAGGCAGGGGGCAACCATCTGAGTTACATGGATGGCCTAACTTGTATTTTGGATATGTAAGGTTCCTCAATCGATGCACATCATGATAAAACTGGCTACACTTAAGCCTGGTTAATTTGCTTTTCGTACTTATATTTTTGGCGAAAGTGGAGTCGGAGGTTTGCTGGCTTGATGATGTCCCAATTTGTCATCAAGTTGATTTGTTGGGATATGGCTAGTAGCTCAGAAATCTTTGTTTGTTAGTATCAGAATCATATGATTATTAAGAAGGTGTTTCTCACTTGTTTTGGCTTGCTGCATTTTGTATTGATGACCTGTCGACACAATCTGTAGTAGCTTGTAGTGTCTTGTGCTCTCTCATTTTATACTATATGCGTAGCTCATGTATAGCCTCTGTTTGTATTTTGTACTTTAGCCTTTACTTCCATGTCATATACTTCTGACAAGTGGCAACCACTACATTTGGTTATTATCATGAATTGCTTCATTTCATATCTTAAGTAACCTTTGTTTGTAACCTTTGCTGCAGATGTTTGACGATCAAGACTTGGGTTTCTTCACCAACTTCCTGGGCATCTTCATATTTGTCCTGGTCATCGCGTACCACTTTGTGATGGCAGACCCGAAGTACGAGAACTGATCTCCTTTTTTGTTGAGCAATGTGACCATATTATACCTGGATCAAAATAGGGAAACCTGTCAGTTAATGCTAGCGGGAGCGCTTGACAATTATTTGCAAGTGCTCATCATGAAAGGCATTGTGACTTGAATCGTGTTTAATCGATGGAACTAGTGAACTGTGGAGATTTTGAAAGGACGAGGTTACTATCTGCGTATGTTATTCGCTGCTGATTTGTGTTTTACTGCTTGATGATGATGTGACTTTTATGCCAGTCAGTTGAATCAACTATGTGCGGAAGTCGTGCCTTCGCATCTCGAGCTAGTAATATTTTGTCGACAATCTGTCTGAAACCAGAAAATTATTAACGTTCAGTTTTGATGGTTCTTATCCTCGGACGGTTGAGTGACTCGAACTGAAGAGGACATAGACTGAAAGTACCGTGAAGTTTCTGTTGCTCTGCGCCACAGATCAAAGTATCGTGCTTCCCTTCGTATATGATCAGCTTATCAGGCGTACTGTTGATCTCGCTCGATCATCTCGTGTCTCCGGTTGTTTTCCGTCCAGTCATCGAGTACACGCCTACACGGACGGCCACTGCACCTTGAAGTGGCGTCATGCTAAACCCAGTGACACGTAAGCGGTTCCGCGACACGCACTCCCCCGTTTTTTTAGTACTGTATTTGTTTTGACTTGTTCAGATTTTTTGTTTTTGACGATCTTCCTCCGATATTCCACGACGGCGGATCGTGCTGTGAGTGGCGACATAAACTGTAATCGATTCGTAGCACGGCGGATCGTGCTGTGAGTGCCTACATTAAATTCATGGCACTAAATCTATCATGAGATATGCTTCCATAATGTATAGTACCTTTTGTTTTGTTTAAAGCAGCATATTTTGAACAAATTGATGATGAAAGTATGTCACTAGGGACCATGTCAGTGTTCTAAAGGACAAATGTTTATACACGGTAGGAATAGTATAGAACTCTCCGCAGGAAAAAATTGACTGAATGCATTCGTTTGTTTGCATTCCATCTACCGAGTTTTCAATGAAAACTACTTCATTTCACAAGATCGCAAGAGCATCGGTCTAGTTTCGCCTGTTTCCATTCCATCCGTTGAGTTGGTAGAAAATCACTTCATTCACGAGTAAAATATCGTCGGTCTTGTTTCCTCTATTCTTGGTGTCGAGTAGTCGTTAAAATTCATCCCATTCACACGAGTACGGTACGACCGGTCTACTATAATTTGTCGGCATTCCAGCTGGCGAATAGCCAATAAAATTATTTCATTCACACGAGTACAATAACGCTAGTGCACCGGCGGTTATAGACGCCATGCGGATTTATCACCACTATAGAGGGTGAGGCACCATGTGTGTGGGTTCATATAGCGGTGAACGGAGCAAAATACCCAAAATTCTGCCGCTAAACTTTTTTTAGGGAAAATCTGCCGCTAAACTTACTGCGCCGATTATTGCTTGATCATTCTTCCCTTAAAACCACACACCCTATAAAACTCCCAAAGCCCTTCTCCCTTTCTCTTCCCCAGGAGACCCTTTCCTCTCTCTCCCCCCACAATCCCACATCTTGTCTTTCCCTTTGCCACTTCCCAAGACACACGCCGATACAGAGGAGAGATAGAGGCCTCCTCCTCCATTGGGGCATCTTTATCTAGGCCACGGCAGGGGTAAAGAGCAGCAACCTTTAGCCTCCAAGAACACCGATCCTTGCGGTAGAACCAAATACTCCCCAAGCGAGAGCGGCAGCAGGAGTGAGGCGAGGTAGACGGCGGCTGTTTCTTAGCGATCTTGAGATGGGTATCCTCTGCTTCGGTGCTTCCTCCACCCTGCTATGTGGGGAGGACAGGAACAGCGTCCTTGGCCTGGGCGGCGGCGACGGCGAGGTCGTGGAGGCGGGGAGCGGCCTGGATTTCGTGGACGCCGGCGCTGTGTTCCCAGTGGACTGTGACGAGGTCGTGGGGGTGCTGGTCGAGAAGGAGATGGATCATCGGCCGAAGGGCGGCTATGTGGACAGGTTGGAGCAAGGAGGATTCGAGTCTTCCTGGAGGAAAGATGCCATGGATTGGATTTGCAAGGTGAGAAAAAAATAAAAGGAAAAAAATCTCTAGGATTTATTGGTTCTCGCAATCAGTTTCCTTTTCCAGCGTGATGGATTAATTGATTCTAGGTAGGATGTTGCATGCCTGCACTGTGCGTATGACCCTCCGTGAATCCAGTTGTGGTTGCCTGTGTGTCCTTGCATCATGTTTCCTGCCTGTGGCCTCTTGCCAATTTGACAACTACAACCAGATAGCAATGAGCCTGTTGCTTCCCCCCTTTTCCTTCATCCGGACAAACCGGTTTTAAGAAGAACCTGTCGAGTGCTCATCTTGTCTTCTCTCATGTGGGCTGCAGGTCCATTCCTACTACAACTTTGGACCACTCAGTCTTTGCCTCTCGGTGAACTACCTGGATAGGTTCCTCTCCACGTTTAATCTCCCAGTAAGAATCTCAACTTGTACATTGCTAACAACTCTGTAAGTTTAATCTGTTACTGATCATTGTGTTTCTTGCTTTTGTTTGCTTGTTGGTGTTGTAGCATGACAATTCTTGGATGCAACAGTTGATGTCTGTTGCTTGCCTATCTCTTGCTGTCAAGATGGAGGAGACCGTGGTCCCTCTTCCTGTGGACCTTCAGGTGAAGGAGAAGTTACAGCATTGTAAAATCGACAATTGTTCGATCATCCGTTGATAATTTTTGCTGAAATGGGATACATGTACCACAGGTTTACGATGTGAAGTTGTTTGATGCAAGGAACATCAAGAGGATGGAGCTCGTTGTGATGGAAACCCTGAAATGGAGAATGCACGCCGTGACCCCTTTCTCGTTCATGTGCTACTTCTTGGACAAGTTTGGTGAAGGGAAGCAACCGAGTTACATGCTGGTCTCACGGTGCGCCGAGCTCATAGTTGCCACTGTGAAAGGTTCGGCCATAGTACTTGACGAGTTAATGAAAAGATTTACCTACATTGCAATGGAACTATCCGGTGATGATTTACTAACTAGATCATTCATGTGCCATGGATTTACAGACTACAGATTCCTGGCATTCAGACCTTCTGAGATTGCTGCCGCAGTGGCTCTCTCAGCTCTTGCTGAGAATCAGGTCATTGGCTTCAGCAGTGCCCTTGCAGCATCTGAAATCCCTGTAAATAAGGTGATCATTCTCTTGAGTTATGGAAAACCAAAATTGATGCACCATTCCATTGCACTGTTTCTGAAATGTGATCACATCTACAGGGGATGATTGTGAAATGCTATGAGCTGTTGGTGAAGAAGAGAGGGAACCTCACTGCAAGCCTTTCAGCGCCGCAGAGCCCGATCGCCGTGCTGGATGCGGCATGCTTCAGCTTTCGGAGCGATGACACAACACCAGGATCATCACCGTCGAACAACAACAATCAGGCCTCTACTCCGGCTTCGAAGAAGAGAAGGCTAAGCACATCACCAATCTGATACACCGTACATATATAACTTGGCACTGCTCTCGGCTTGTTCATTCGATTATCATCTTGTCCCGAAAGCCCATCAGTCCGTCATCAGGGTAACAAGTTGTGGTGCAATAGTAATTATAGTGAGCATTGTGCCGATTAGAGGAATGTGGGCAGCAATAAGCTTAGTACCGGCTTCTTGAACTCTGAAAGAGGAGAGGAGGGTGTGTGTTGATGGGAGGAGGGAGTCTTTTCCCTCTTGCAATTTTGTCTCCCCTTCTTCATTTTAATTATTAATTTATTTTTCCTTTTCCCCTTCTCAGAGGGCTATTCCAGGAGATCTTTGTGGATATGAGGTTGAAGATGTGAGAAAATGAACAAAAATATATTTTCGTTTCTGTTCCTTTGTTCATCTTTCACCATACAAAAAAGCTTGTTGTATTCCAGTGCTGAAAAAGGGTGTGCTGCTGCAGTGATTCATCACTGCATTTCTCTTACTGAGTTGACTGCTTGTCCGTGTGACTATTCCATGCCCCATATTTGTATGAAGATGACCAATCATAAGTGCAAATCTTGGTATGGCTTGGCACATATAAAACAAACGGTGTTTTTTTGTGAGATGGTGGAGCGTAGGGGACAAACAAAATGGGTCCCCCATCTGTACTCCAATTTTCCATTAGTAGTATGGTAAATACACTAATCTAATGAGATTTAGTTCATAAACTAATGGTGGAATCATCATGCCATTTCCAGGGCCTTGTCTGTGGTCTGTTTTCTTGCTGAGTTATCTATTCACTTTTCTCCAATCAAACTGTGTTGACAGCAGGAGGAAAGCATACCTACCTCATGGGGATATGAGATCAAAACCTTTCAGGACCATCTTCTTTTTTAGGAGCCTCACAGAAAGCAATCGCAATATAATACAGGTACACATTCATGTGCTCTTTGAACAACATGACAGTGCTAAGGAGATTACTCTTTTCTTAAGGGACTCATTTCCATATCAGCATTAGTATGTAGACTTTGCAGCTATGATGTTCAGGGACAGAGCTTGCATATGATTTGTGAATGATAAATCTCACCTTGATTGATCTGGTATTCTTTGGATCGAGGTGGTAGTACTGGATTGATTGAATGAATGAGTGTTCAATAAATTCACCTAAAAGGGCCGGTAAAAAGCCTGCAATGAAAACTTAATGATGCCTGCAAAGTTTCTGTTTTCATATTATAGGGAGGACAGTGACCCTGAGAGGGAGCTGTTCAAGGAAATGGGTCAAGCAGTCGAGGCTGCCATGCCAGTTGCCAACTGCTTTTACAAGCAGGCAATTTGGACACTGTTGACCTCTGGACGAAACTATAACACAAAATGAACCTTCCGCGAAACTATTTCACGAATCTAACCCTTTTGGCTAGCGCCTCACGATCGGGCGCTACCCTTACACAGTGTAAAGCCTTACGATCAGGCTTTGCACTGATGTGTAGCGCCTGATCGTAAGGCGCTACACAGTAACGTAAGGCGCTACCCTATGTAAGTGTAGCGCCCGATCGTGAGGCGCTACCCAAAAGGGTTAGATGCGTGAAATAGTTTCGCGAGAGGTTCATTTTGTGTTAAACTTTCGCCCAGAGGTCAACAGTGTCGATTTTGCCTTACAAGCAAGGGAGGGGTGGCCTCACCGCACTGTCAATACTACCTGCTAGGGTCTCTGCGCCGTGGGCCCATGATAAACATGGCTGCAAGTTCCTCATGAAGGTCCTGACATGATTAGTTTCACAGACCCCAACTGAGCTAATGGAATTGAAATTTATGACCTAAAACCTCAGAGTTGGTACAGTGACTTGTGTGATTTGGTTACCTATTACTGTATTTCATCAGATAGAAGCTTATGCTATCAGATTAGAAACAGTACCTGTACCCGCTCACATGCACTAAGTACTTGGCACTGATGATCCATAACATTGCGTGGGAGCATCTAACGGAACTTAAACAACGTATCATTTTCCAGGTCAATTTGGTC
Organism: Poa pratensis; assembly: GCA_947311845.1. NCBI lineage: Eukaryota > Viridiplantae > Streptophyta > Magnoliopsida > Poales > Poaceae > Poa > Poa pratensis. The sequence continues at coordinate 18,724,600 of CAMZMU010000091.1, forward strand.
AGACATAGCAATTAATTTTTGGTTGATTTGGCAGGCTAAATCACGAGCGATTAGTTTTGAAATTGTAGTAAATCGGTGGACAATCTCAGGGAGCATAACGGATAGGAGAAGGACAGAGCCCACGTGCAGAGAGACGTGCCGAGTAGCGGCAAAATGGCAAAGCAAAAAAAATACAAGGACGAAATCAGAGTACGCCTTGCGCGCGAGCTGGTTGATAAGTAAAAAATTACTACCTCACTAATCTATACACATTCGTCAGTTTAGTTTTGTAAGAACCTTAGAGCTCGGAGCAATAAGTTAGTGTTGATAATCTAGTACTCCTAGTAGTTGCCGGGAAGGTAACAGTTCTCTGTAACTCGTGGGCGACTATCAGCGTAGTATTACTTTTGTCGAAAAGAGAGACCCCCTTTGCGTAAGAAGAATGCCATTTTCCACATCGAATTTGACGTGATCCCAGTGGCATTTTCACGTCGATTTTGATGCGATCCCTCCCGTGCGGGGTAAAGAAAATTGGCGGCAACGGGTCACCACTGAAGATTTTGCCGAGGAAAACACTCAGTATATATGCACATGCGAGTGTACCTGCAGGCTACACCAGTCACATGATCGCACAAGAAATATATATAGATGGCCGTTTTGTACGTTTCCGTCCGTCGGCGTAATCTTCTTCTGATTATCTTATAGTCTGATGGGGGTCGCTGCATCTAGATTGAACCTGCATATTACTCCCTCCGTTCCAAATTAGATGATTTCAATTTGTCCACATGTGGATGTATCTAGACATGTTATATGTATAGATACATTCATACGTGGACGAATGGAAAGTCATCTAATTTAGAACGGAAGGAGTACATACAAAGAAGAAAAAATGTCAATCGAAGTTCTTCGATCCTGTGTGACAGCAGAACAAGAACATCACTCACACTGTCCGGATTCATTGATTAGCTAGCTTCGCCAACGATCGACGTGACACGATCGGCATATGTAGTTTTATACTTTACGCTAGCTAGCTGCAAGGCGGCAGTTTGTTTGGACAGATTTGAAGTTGGACATCGAAGAACACATATATAGTCCATCAGATCTGGCGCCAAATGAATCCAGCGTCAGCTATCGTGTGATTAGTCCGTTGCGCCATAGGATTAATTCTTCTTATATCTGTCCTAATGCAAGGGAAATCAATATTTATCGCTCGCGTTCCCTAGGATTCTCGATCGATCTACATCGTTTGTGTAGATAGTACAAGAGAGGGAAAAGAACAACAAAGGGCCGGTTAATTGCAACATCCATCGATCTCTTTGTCTTGTCTTTACCTTTCCTTGCGCACGGGTGCCCGGTGCTACTGCTAGTGACTCCAAAATTCCACCCAGGAATATATACATACGGTTTTGCCAAGGTTAATGCTCTGTCAAGTCATAGAGCATCTCTATCAGTAACCGTAAACCACACAAAACCGTAAGATAATTGCCGTATACGGTTTCACAAGCGAAAAAACGTACAAAACAGAAATTGTAAACTTGGCTGAAGCGAAAACATTTTTTAGGGCGCCCGAGAATCCGCTTGTCGTAGTACTATGGTAGAAATAGGCTATCTGCCACGGTGGCCGGCTCGACCGGCTCGCCGTACGTGGGGGAGCTGTGAGCAGATCGATCGATCGAGATGGCGGCAGAGGTGGGGCTCCCGCTTGTCGTTTGCCCTGGCGATGGACCGGTGGGAGGCCGAGCAAAGACGCCGTTTGGCTCCACCCCCTTGTACGCGTCCGTCCGTCCGTCCGTCCGTGTGTCTAGCGAGCGAGCGCAAGCCAACATGCGGGCGCGTCCAAGCACGGAAAACCCTCCTCCACTGCTGAGTCGTGGTAGTACCGTGCCACACTGAGTCGAACACTGAATATAGGATTGTATAATTACTTCGCCAAAGACACGCTGTCACAGTGTTACTTGGTCGATCGATTCGACTTGGGTGCGGTGCTCCTCGTTCGTTTTATTACTCGTGACGGGGTTGTTGCGATGCAACCACCTACGTCGATCGGGCCACGTTGCTTTGAGCTGATTTGGATCAATGGAGCCCGAATGCGGGGGGATCATCGGCACTCGTGACTCGTGTGAGGATCGTAATGCGGTGCAACAACCCAGCCATACAGGCACAGCAATGGCCGTCTTGGCCTACCGAACAAAAGAGGCAGGCTCCACACTAGTTGACGTTGTGTTGCTGCGGATTCGATCGAGGGCCAGTACGTCCAGGCAGATGGATTCATTGCTCGTGACTCTCCTTCTTGTGTGAGGTCCATCCATGTATTGGCAGCCGATCAAAGCGAGCTAGATCGTCGATCGAAATGATCGGTTTCTCTCGCATTGGACTTGACCCATGTGCCTGCTTGTAGCCGTTGCGGCCCGCTCACCAACTTGATCTTCTGCGGAAACCTTATGGAGACTACTTGAGAAGTTAATAGTTGAATTTGGCGCGGCGACACGCCGCACCCGTGGTAATTCAAAATGTTGAAATCCATCGAAATTTGTCGTCTAGAGTATGTGTAAATACTTAGTGAATTAAAATGTTCAAATATGCTTGTATTTTTCCATAAATTTTTAATTTAACTCCATAATTAGAGAATGCATGATATAATCATTTATTAATTTTTACTCCATAGTTAGATAAAGTTCATTTAGATTGTATCTAGATATTCACCAAATTGGAATGTTCAAATATGTTTGCATTATGCCATAAGTAGTTAGCATATATTTTTGTCAGCATGTTGATATATTTTAGAGTATCTCCAAAAAATTTTAGCAAGTTGAAATGTTCAAATATGTTTCTATTTTTTCAGTAATATTTAATTTAAGTCCATAATGGGTGGAAAAACACATTTATTGAATTGAATTCCATATTTAGAGAAAGTTCATCTAGATTACATCCAAAAATTTACCAAAGTTGAAAAGTTAAATTTAAGTCCATTATTAGAGGAAGTGCATTATGTGAGCATTTAATAAATGTAACTCCACATAATTAGAGGAAGTGCAGTTGTTTTTTGTCCAAATATTCACCAATTCAAAATATTTAGGCATGTTTGATGCACATTTATTGAATTGAATTCCATATTTAGGAAAAGTTCGTCTAGGTTACATCCAAATATTTACCAAATTGAAATGTTCAATTTAAGTCCATAATTAGAGGAAGTGCATTATGTGAGCATTTAATAAATGTAACTCCACATAATTAGAGGAAGTGCAGTTGTTTTTTGTCCAAATATTCACCAATTCAAAATATCTAAACATGTTTGTTTTTTGCCATAAATAATTAGCATTTATTTTTCTGAGCATTTTGATGACTCCATATAATTAGAGGAAGTGCATTTGTTTTTTGTCCAAATATTCACCAATTCAAAATATTTAAACATGTTTGATTCACATTTATTGAGTTGAATTCCATATTTAGGGAAAGTTCATCTAGATTACATCCAAATATTTACCAAATTGAAATGTTCAATTTAAGTCCATAATTAGAGGAAGTGCATTATGTGAGCATCTAATAAATTTAGCTCCACATAATTAGAGGAAGTGCATTTGTTTTTTGTCTAAATATTCACCAATTCAAAATATCTAAACATGTTTATTTTTTTGCCATAAATAGTTAGCATTTATTTTTCTGATCATTTTGATGTATTTTTCATATTTTTCCGATGGGTATTTATAGAAATACTTCAATTTTGTGAAAAAAAATTTTGAAAAAAGAAAAAAACTGGGAGGCCGGGCCGGAGGAAGCTCACGGCGGCGGTGATTCCGGTGTGCCTCGGGCATCCCAGCACGCGAGACTTGACGGAAAGAAGAGGGGATAAGCATGCTTGAATTTGACATAAACATATAGGTTACAATTTTCTAAACATTTTGGTATATTACTTGTATTTTTCTGGTAACCCGTGCCTTGCAACGGGAGAAAAATCCGCGTCGTTCAAACCAATAAATCGGCCTATCCATAAATTAGTTATTTTGTTCTCTTAAATAAGCATGGCTAAAAGTTGTTAAATATGCATGAATTTTGATACCAGTAGACAGATTTAATTTTTCTGCACATTTTGATATATTGAACACATTTTTCTGAATTGCAGATCAGAAGTTATAGATTATACAATTTTGGACATTTTTCTGAAATTTCTGGAAATGTTTAAAATTCTGATAACGGGACCCACATGGCAGGGTTTTAATAATTACCGAAATTACTTATCAAAATGAATAAAATTCTGACGGCTGGGGCCCACAATGACGTCACTTGCTCACGGAGATGACCGCGTCGTTGCGAGAAGGTCCCTGGATTGTCCGAAAATTTGAAATAAGTCCCTCCGACGTACGGAACGACGAAGGATGGCTTATTCCGGAGAACCGATTTACAATTTTTGAAAAACGCAGGAGCTTTTCTGCGACATACGGAACGACGAAGTGATGAACAGTGCACGGGCGCTGAGAGCTCGCGAAACCGCTCGTCTTTCATATAGTTAGTTAGTTATGGCTCGTGAGGTGGGTGTAATATGCTGCAGCTACCAAATGCAGGTGTACGTAGCTGGGTTTGACCGATCGATCCAGTACCACGACTTGTTGCCTGCCGGACCACGCGCATCATTTGGGCTGAGCTAGACAAAAAGGATTTGCATGCTTGATCGATCGATCTCCTCCAAAATGTACTCCCTCCGTTTCAAATTAGATGACTTCTATTCATCCAAATGTGCACATATCTGTACATTTAACATGTCTAGGTACATCCACTTTTAGACAAATGGAAGTCATCTAATTTAGAACGGAGGGAGTACATACAATATCCACACACATACAGTATGAGGTCATTTCTTCCAAGAAGAACATTCGACATAGACGTTGCATCGCTATAAATTCGCGTGAAGAACATCCGGTGGAAGCACTGGTTGAGGCCATCGAGTGATCGTGACGGGCGTAATGCGGCGGAGCGCGGTCGAGCTGGTGCCTGTGGGGCTACGTTCTGTGTTGTGCTTGTGCTGCCGCCGGGCTGGGCCTGAGTACGTGACGGCCCCGGCTTGGTCCCCCTGACGGCCTAACCCCTTCCTTGAAGCGAGTAAAACCAGCGTTGGGCGGTTGTGAGCCCCCGAGGCACGTGAGCAGCGGCGCAAGCTGCAGGTGGCCGGAGCTACGTGTAGTTCGTGTACGTATCTTGCACCAAGCAGATTACTCTTTCTTGTTCCCGCAAAAAAAGATTACTCTTTCTTGTAGCTAGACGACGTACCAATCTTGTCTTGACCTTTCCTTGCGCACGGGTGCCCGGTGCTACTGCTAGTGACTCCAAAATTCCACCCAGGTTATTCACAATATATACATACGGTTTTGCCAAGGTTAATGCTCTGTCAAGTCATAGAGCATCTCTATCAGTGACCGTAAACCACGCAAAACCGTAAAATAACTGCCGTATACGGTTTCACAAGCGAAAAAAACGTGCAAAACAGAAATCATAAACTTCGCTGAGGCGAAAACATTTTTTAGGGCGTCCGAGAATCCGCTCCGCGGAACCGAGAATTTTGTGTTTCCGCGGCCGAACCGAGGGGCCACTGTATAGCAAGAAAGCAGTTGGTGATGAGGGACATTTCAGCTCCGCGCAAATTCTTGTTCTTTCCCCCCATCTCGCCACCGCCGTCCTCGATTCCGGCCACATCTGCCGGTGCCAAGCCGCCAACGAGTCTCCGCTGCCGCGGATCCACCTTGCCGAACGTTTCTGAGCCGCCGCCCCACGCGAGAACCATCCCCGATCGAATCTCTCTTCACCGTGGCGGCGGCGCGCAGTAACGGGAAGAACATCTTGTAGTACTACTCCCTCCGTTCCAAATTAATTGACTTCCATTTGTCTAAATGTGGATGTATCTATACTTGTAACATGTCTAGATACATCCACATGTAGGGAAATGGAAGTCAATTAATTTGAAACGGAGGGAGTACATGGTAGAAACAGGCCATCTGTCGGCTCGACATACATTACGTGGGGGAGATGTGAGCAGAGGAGGGGCTCCCGCTTGTCGTTTGCCCTGGCGATGGACCGGTCGGAGGCCGCGCAAAGACGCCGTTTGGCTCCACCCCTTGTACGCGTCCGTCCGTGTGTCAGAGACGGGGACATGTCTAGCGAGCGAGCGCAAGCCAACGCGCGGGCAGCAGCAGATGTAGTGGCAGTGTGCGACTAGGGAAGAGGACGCAAGTGCTTGGGTGCGGTGCTCCTCGCTCGTTTTATTACTCGTGACGGGGTGCAACCACCTACGACCGGGTTCGGGTCGGTCAGGGGCCACATTGCTTTGAACTGATCTCGATCATCAGGGGAGAAATGGAGCCCGATCATGCATGGCAACAGCTTGTTGCGGACTCGATGGAGGGTCAGGCAGATGGATTCATTGCTCCTCGTGACTCGCTCGTCCTGGGAGGCCCATATATCGGCAGAAGATCAAGGCGAGATCGAGCTAGTACTACAGTAGATCGCATTGGACTTGGTTTGAGCTGAGGGGTCAAGATGCCATGTGCCTCGCTTGCTTGTTGCTGTTGCGGCCGGGCCGGAGACTTGGGATCGAGGAGTTATGGCTCGTGAGGTTCGTAAGATGCTGCAGCTACCAAATGCAGGTGTAGCAGGTTGGGTTTGACCGATCGAATTCCACAACTTGGTTTCCACGCACAGTAATTTTAGCGCGTATTCGTAGACAAAAAGGATTTGCATGATCGATCTCCTCCAGAATGTAGATAGTACAATATCCACACGCGCGCACAAACCACCACCACTTGGAGCTCTGACAAACACGCGCAACGGGTTGGAGTTGAATGTCAAGTAAATACAGTCGCATGTAACCTGCAGGCATGCAGGCCAGCCGAGGTCTCCGCTGCTAATCCGATCGATGGTGTCTCTGTACGCACACAGGCAGGCAGGCAGGCAGGCAGGCAGGCAGATCACTGATCAGAGATGATTCAGAGCTAATGCATGACCTCTACAATCCGTGACGACGATAACGCGACGCAGCTGCTCGATCCGGCTGCTTTGGTTGGCTTCTGTCGGGCTCGCGCCCCCGCATGCATTCATGTTCATGCGGCAGCAGGCTATATATACGATACTTGGTCGTACGTACGTACGTCATCAAGCGGCCGGCTGCATGCTATGCGATGAGATCGTTTTCTGAAGAACATTCCCGGCCGACATAGACGTTGCAGCGCTATAAATTCGCGTGAAGAACATCCGGTACGTAGATCGAAGCACTGGCTGAGGCGCAATATGCATCGAGTGCTCGTGACGGGCGTAATGCGGCAGAGCGACCGAGATCGGTCGAGCTGCAGGTGCATGTGGGCCTACACTTCTGTGTTGTGCTTGTGCTGCCCCGGCTTGGGCTTGGTCCCCCTGAAATGGCCCCTTCCTGGAAGCAAGTAAAACCAGCGCAGGCCGCCTTGGGCGGTTGTGAGCCACCTCGGGTCGGCAAGCTGCTGGCCGGAGCTGGGTCACTACTTCATTGCCTGCCAAAGACAACGTCCAATACAGAATGCTTTCGAGTTATCAATTAATCTTCAGTAGAATAATATTTTTGTCTGCTAATTATATTGTTTTTGCTGATATCACGTGTATGAATTGTTTACTGAGTACAACTTGTTTGTACTCACCCATACACCCCTTTGTTTTTAGTTCTACTATCAGAGTGCGCAGCGGAAGACATCGTCATCCAAAGAGTAGGCTGGACCAGTGGAGTGGAAAATGACCAGAGAACTTATTCATATTAATGTAAAGAAAACTTGTAAGAAAAATGAATAAATGAGCTGTTTGAGATCACGGTGCTGATTTTATCGTGCTTTTCAATGGCTTGCGCGTGTATATGTCTCGGTCTATGGACGCGGGCCCGGTCTCGGACGTGACACACACCATGCATGTGCTGTGCTATGGTGTCGGGTGCATGCATCTATGTCGGTAGTACAAACCTACTTGACGTTTCTTTGAAAAATGATGAGATATATGTAACTATCTAAAAAGAATGTTGTGTCATGCTTCAACTTTTGTCCATCTTCTCACATGTTCATTAATTACAATTCCCGTTTTCACACCAATAATAATCAGCATAAATACATTTACTCCCTCCATTCCAAATTAGATGACTTCTATTTGTCAACATGTGGATGTATCTAGACATGTTACAAGTATATGTGCATCCACATGTTGACAAATGAAAGTCATCTAATTTGAAACGGAGGGAGTATATTTTTGCACTACCACTTACTTATTATAATTGATTTATTTTTCCACCAACTCATCATATTTTTTTCCATTTTTTTCACACTACTATTGAAAACTTAACCCATGGAAAATGCACGCATAAGAGCACAACAGACAGCACATGCAAGACGCGGTGGGCAGTCTCAAAACCATAGAAATGCACGAATAATTGCCTAGATTTTGTTTTTAGAAAATAGATAATTGCCTAGCAAAGAGTACAGTTTAATAAAATTCGAGGATAGGAGGTACTCCTCCGTTCCCAAATATAAGATGTTTTAGCTTTTGTATACATTCAAATGCACACAAGTGTATCTACACATATTTCATGTGTAGTTTGACTCATTTTAGTATACATGTAGAAAACATGTGTAACATTTAAAACATCTTACATTTAGGAACGGAGGGAGTAGTAATAAGAAGAGTAAAGTCTAAAATAAACCTTGAAGTTATAGAGGGTGTCGGAATTAAACCCCAAACTCTAAATCCCGGGAATCAACACCCTGAACTCACGATTCCCGGTCATAATTTACCTTGAGGTCCTTTCCAAACAGGGATCGTTGATGTGCCCATGTTTATCATCTCTCTCTGTCACTTACAAACATGACCCACGTGCTATATTTATCCTCTTCATCTCCTTTCTGCATAGAATCTCAGTTTACTTTTCTCAATCGGTCTCTATCCTCTGTCTGGATCAACACGTAGGTTCGGTGCCGCCTCCCATCCAGCAGAGGCGCATGCCCCCTTCCGTCGCAGTGGCAGTGGCGCCTCCTATCCCAAGCAGCGGCGGCGGCGGCGAGGCCTCTCTTCCCAAGCAGCCACGATCCCCTCTCTGTTCTAGTCATGAAATTGAATCACTGAAGGCTGGATTGGGGTCGTAGTGAGCTAGAAATCAAGATTATGAAATCTATTTTCGAAGTTCTTCAACACCATAAATGATTTTTTCAGGATTTGAAGTATTCTTGTGATTCGGTCTGCAATTCCTTCTTTGCGTTGTACCAGCCATTTTATTCCGGCCTGGGCGTCCATGTCCTGCAGTGTGGTGTGCGCCGCCTCCAGTGCAGCGCACACGGCGGTGCTCACACCGCTAGCATCCTGGAACATGAAGTGCGAGTACGCTCCAAATAAACGCGCGTGGTTCGCCATCCACTCCTGCGCTCGCGTTGGGCTGATTTTGCCATACAACGACGAGCCGCGGTAGAGGTAGTCCTATATGTGCCGCCGTGCGCTGTGTGGTAAGCGGAACGCCTCGATATTCGCAGGCATCATCGGGTCGGCAGCCGTGGTGCTCTGCTGCTGCGTTTTGCCATTCATCGCCTATGAGCTGGTATTGGGTATCACGTCGGCAAGGACATGGCAATGGCACTATAGATCGGCACAACGCACTAGAGCACCGCCCATGGCGGCGAGGCGTGGGCTCTGGTTGTCTACAGAGAGGTTTGTCAAAATTGTGGAAATATCTTCGTCCTGTCCGCTCCCGCGAGCGGTCAGGGCGAAACCCTAGCGCGCCGCCGCCAGCCCTCCTCCTCCATCCTCCCCCCCTCGCCGCCGCCAGAGGGCGTCGCCGGGCTATGCCTCGGGGGCGCCGGCGGCGGCGGGACCCCCTTTCTCCCTCGATCGGTCGTGGCGGCGCGGGCCGGCGCGGTTATCGGGGGCGCGGCGCTCGGCGTGGGGTGCGGCGGCGCGGTCGCTCGACGACGGCGCGGAGGCTGCGTGTTCTTGGCGTGCTCGAGCCGGCGGCATGCTCTCGGGCGGGGCGACGGCGGCGGGCGACGCGAGCGGCGTCCCGTTCTGGACGGGGGCGATCTGGTGCTCTCCGGCGTTGGGGCTTGCGCGGCCACGGCTCTGCCGGCGGCGGTGCGGCGGCTCCCTGGTGGTGGCCTGGCGAGGAGTAGGCGGGGCGGCAGGCGGCTGCCTCGAGGTCGGGCCGGGGCATGGGGCCCCGGGCCCCATTTCGAGCCCGCTCCTTCGCCCCAGATCCAAGGGCGTCGGCAGCCACGGGGGCGGCCGGTCGTCGATCTGGTAATGGGCTCCCTCTCTCGGTGTCTCGTCGATTTAGGCGATCTCGCGGCGGTCTACCGAGGTTTCCCTGGTCTCCGGTGCGTGCAGCTTGGTATGCCGGGGCGGCGGCCCTGGGCTGGTGGGCGGCGTCGACCTCCGGCAGGTGGCGGCTGCTGGTACTGTTCCTGCTCCTCACGGCTGCGCGGGCAGCGCGGAAGCAGGAGGAGGTGGCTGTGGCGCGTGGCGACCCTGGTGGCCGCCGCTGGACGTGAAGACCTCGCCTTTCGACATCGACAGCGGCTCTCCTTGGAGACGCTGGGAGGCGTTGCAGTACCGGGGGAAACCCTTGGTCGTTCTCGACCACGATGGCGGCGGCGTCCTCGTCGTTACCCTTCCTGAAGGCGTCATCGAGGTCTGCACACTCCCTCCCGTCCCCTCCTCATTCCCGGGTGAAAATCCATGGCTTTGGCCAGACTACGGTGACGCTGCGGCGCCACTTCCCTCCTTGGAGGCGTAGTCTAGGGGAGGGTGGGGTTGGGGGTGCTGTGTGGTGTTCGTGGCGGTGGTTCTTCGATCAGCAGCTTCCTCGGCTTGTTCAAGATGCTTTCTTGGTGGCGGCGCGTCGTGGAGCTCCGATGGTTCGCCGCCGAAGCAGCTCTGGAGACGTTCGAGGTTCCGCAGTCTAGGGGCACAGGGGTGCCCAAACCTGCCCTTGTTGCGCAGGGGTCACACAAGGACCTGCCGTTGTTGTCCGAGCTTGCTGGTGCTTGCTAGCATCTGTAGCTTTCCCTTTGCGTTTTGCCTCTCTTTCAAGCTTGTTCAAGCATGTAATCTGTACCTTGTATCCTTGCCGGTTGAGGGCTTTATTAATTTAAAGTCGGGCTCATGCGAGTCTTTTTTCAAAAAAAAAAAAAAAAAAAAAAAAAGGTTTGTCAAAATTGTTGAGTCAAAATCCCGGCGTTGACCATTGCCACGTCAACTTAACAGTCCAGAAAAGAGGGTCAGGCCAGCATCGACCGGGAATCATGAGTTCAGGGTGCTGACTCCTGGGATTTAGAGTTTGGGGTTTGATCCAGATACTCAAGGGTTTATTTTAGACTTTACTCTAATAAGAACACATAATGGGCTTATCCATCTCACTGTTGGTCCAAAGGGCCATAAACCCATAACAGGAGTCGGTACCCGACTGACTGCTTCACACCGGAATGAGGTTGCCAACCCATCACGAATGGTCACTGGATGAGGCCATCGGCCTATCATAAAGCAAAGCCCGCCATAGAAAATTTCTGATAAGCCGCAGCCCGAACACATCGCCACGGCCCACATCAAAAAGAAAAGGAGCGCCACTGCCTTGACAAGGGCAATTCCTATTTGACGACCAGGTCGGGAGCGAATAGGCTCTGCACACCCCCTGTGTCGTATGGGCCTGGCCCGTTAGTGCTAGGTAGAAGAAGAAAGGGAGGCGAGGGAGGCTGCCGGAGATGAGGACGAGGAAGCCAGGTGAGGGAGGCGGCCGGAGAGAGAAAAAGACCGGAGACGGAGCTGACCTCGTCGCCGACGGGGATGGTGCGGCTGGCCGCGACTTCGCCGGCCAGGAGAGGAATGGACCTCACCGCAGCCGGCGATGACGCAGCTCGCCGCGGCGGCGCAGGTGGTGGTGAGGCATGGACTTAACGACGGGGGGTGCAGGGTGAACGGCGCCGGAGAAGAAGGTGGTGTGGGGGGAGTTAGAGGGATGGCCGGCCAGGGGGCGGCGGACCGGCAGAGGTGGCGGCTCGAGCAGGGCGGGGCGTGGAGGCGGCGCCGAGCGCGGGTGGCGGGAGCAGGCGGTTAGTCCGGTGCCGGCGGCGGGGAATCGACGGAGGCGGAGGTGCTCGGGGACGGAGGAGAAGAAGAAACGATGGAGGCAAGGGGGAGAAGAAGATGGTGGCGGGAGGTCGTGGGCCGCGGCCCAGAACCACGTGCGTGCAGGCGGAGCGGAAAGCGCTCCCGCATAGGTCGTTGAGTAGGAGCACCCCTTGACAAGCTTGCCGGCCCTGCGCAACCGTGATTCCCCCCTGCAAGAAAAATAAGCCCTGTACCGGCTCGCGCTGCCGCGCCGCTTCTTCAGCCCCGGCCGCCATGACGAGGAACCACACGTTCCCGGGCGGCCTCCGCGCCCTCGTCGCGACCGCCGCCTCCGTCGCGTCCGCGGAACCGCTCCGTAGGACCCCGAGGCGCACCGCTCCTTTCCTCGCCGTCGTCCTCCGCCGTGGCCGCGTCGAGGCCGCGGGGCGCCTCAACCACCTCCTCCGCCTGCTCCCCCTCCCGGAGTCCCCCGCGTTCCTCTCTTCCCTCCCCTCCGTCTGCGACGCCGTCTCCTACAACACCGTCCTCGCCGCGCTCTGCCGCCAGGGGCCAGGGCTGCCTCGACGCCGCGCTCTTCCTCCTCCGCGTCATGTCGCACAAGCCACCCCTCGGCTCTCGCCCCAACGCCGTCTCATACACCACCCTCATGCGCGCGCTCTGCGCCGACCGCTGCGCGGGCCAGGCCGTCAGGTTGCGCAACCGTTGTGTAGCACTAGCATCTGCCGATCGATCGATTCGTTCCTCCTCTATCTCTCCGTAGCGCTGGGAGCTCTGTTCAAAGAGGCAAAGTACCTTCTATAGACCTTGTCCATAGAACATCGTATCGTCCATATGCACAGGGAGTAAATCAACCAGCTCATGAGCTGGCGGCGCTGGGTGCGGCTGAAACGCCGAGTCACCACCAAATATGGGTGGATAATTATCCAAGCAATGTAACCAGGGCCTCGTCCGGTGATTCTGCCGTGCATGTTTAATTGAGTAGTTTGTGTATAAAAAAAATATAAGATGTAAACGGATCGGATCGAATCGGATTTTATCTTTATCATATCCTGTACCACATTTTTTACTCGGATTCGGATCGAATCGAATAATGAACGGTTGGGAATTCGGTGGCGGATATATATGATCACTGATTCGGAACAGAAATGGAGCGGATTTGGGGCGGAAATAAAATTAGTCGGATCGGTACACGTATATGTACATCGTCAACCCACATAACCAAAAATAATCGCTCAACAACCTAATAACCTAACAAATTTGTACAATGACCATGTAAGTGAGTTGTTCCTCAACGGATAAACTCCACAACTCACTAACTATAAAATATGCTCTATAAGTTTAGACATTTCGGTAGAAAATCAGATTATTTGGATTATAAACATCAGATAATCCTAATTAATTTTCGGATAATTCATATTTGGATGCTATTTTATATACCATATCCTACACCGTATCCGGGTGTTCAGTTCGAAATCCGATATCCATATCCGGCGGATTCTTTGAAATCGGATATGGATTCTTTAAAACGGATTCGGCGATGGATTCGGTACGGAAATTAACCTGTCTGTTTACATCCCTAGTACTAAACAAGTGTTATACATGCAACAAGACAGGTGTGGCTTTGTACACCTACATGGCTACGAAAAAGATGTGGGCTGACATGTCGGCCCCACATCCACCTCAGCTCCTCCTCCATGTTTGCAGCCATGTTGGCCCTGACAAATGGGTCCGACTAGTCAGTGCGATTGTCAAAATGTTCTTAAATATGAATCCATGCGATTTGTAACGCCTAGCCCCATATTTGGTAGATTTCAGAAAAATCACCAAAATAGGTCTGACTTGTGATTTGACCGACATTTGTGGTAGATTTATGTAATTTAGTCGGGCCTGAGTGGACCTGGAGGAGCACGCTGACCTGCGTGACTGGGTAGTACAACGACATGTCCTGCTTGGCCCCCGGTCCTTGGAAGCGAGTAAAACCCACCTTGGGCGGTTGTGAGTATTTTTTTTACTAAATGGCATTTTTCCTAGTATGCCACTTGAGATGGCTTGTTTCTGGCCCAAAAACGCCACCCGCCCAAGCGTTTCTCTAGTTGGGCCGCCACTTGCGAAGGCGTTTCTCGGAGGCCCCTAACGGTCCCGTTTGACGGCAGAGTTAACATCGACGTCTACTTTATGTTATTATAAATTGTACTATAGATCTGGCATATCTAATCGCTAGCCCAGCTGGTCTGCACCCAGCTACGGTTGGGCTGGTCAGGGTTTGACTCGATACCACCGTGTCAGGACCTAATGGTCTCCAACATCCGCAAGATTTAGAAGAGGAAGGAAAGAGGTCGAGTGCTCAGATGTAGCAGCTAGAGATAAAGGAAATTGCAGGAACAAGATTGGTAAAGTAGGAAAATAGAGTTTTTTTATATTGAAAGGCAGGCTCAAGCAAATTATAATCATGCCCTTGTTCGGACAGTAGGAATAGTAAATGGTTCTGATACAAAATTGTAATTAAGCAAGGTTTGGCTCTCAGCCGTTGGATCCTGGTAAACCGTTATCTTCACATCCCAGCCGTTTGTCGTTGTCGCTGTTCTGTTCTTCAGGTGTTGTTGCTTTGTTCTTCAAGTTCAGGTAAGGGTCCTGACAGCCGCACGAATCTGCCGGTATTAGGAGGTCGCGCCGGAAGATATCGCCGACGATGGTGCGCGACTTCGTGGCAAGCACGAGAAGGAGACGGGGAAGAGAGACACTCTGCCGCCCCTCACACCACCAAATCTAATGTGACCACCCCGAGGAGAAGCTCGCCGCACGAACCCCCCGGATATTTGGAGGTCAGCACCGGAGGGAATCGACGGCGATGGGTTGGATTTCGCGGCAAGCACGAGAAAGGAGTCGGGGGAGGAGGAGGGAACCAGGCGGGCGAGCGGTGAAGGGGAACAACTTGGTTCCCAATGTTTGATCGGTCGGTGTGCTTTGTACGGCCGACGCTCCGCCGGTAAACCTAGCAAGTCCCTTAAATTCCGCCCTAGGCGGCTGCCTTTCTCCCTCCTTTGGAATTCTGGATCTGGATCTTGTAGTCGATGGCGAGCGCCAGGGAGGATAAGGGGAATGATGAGGCCTTGGCGGTGAAGGGGAAGGAAATGGCATCGGAGAAGCCCTTTCAGATCGAGGATGAATCGTCCTCGGACTCGGAGAGTGAAATGGGATGGTTTTCGCAGTCGGAGGGTGATAAGGATTGCAAGACGGAGGATGATGATGATGATAATACCGATGATGAGGATAGAGTGAAGGCGGTGATTGGGCCAGGTGAGTTTAACCGCCCCGCGCTATCCTCTGAGCCACGAACTGACTTGACGCTCGTAGCTTACGTTTTTCCATGTAATCCTGCTTGCCTGAATTTGCTTGAATTCTGTTCTACCAGCTCCTTGGTTGGGGAATTCTGGGGCTATATCGGTGCTACTTGAGATGCCCTCTGGCTTTGCAATTTTCGGTTGTTATGGGAATGGGATCCTTGAACCAGATGCCTGGAAGGTACTTGTTTGGTTATTGCTCCTAAATGATGCGTGGAGGACAGCGAGGTTCTGGAGCTGATGACGGCGGCGCCGCGTCACCGACGCACCAAGACGGTGGCCTCCGGACCCCCGCGCAAGAGTGCGCGCCTCATGGGTCCGGCTTCGTTAGTCCCGGTGGCGGAGCGCGCCCACCTGCGTGCTGCGGCCAAGAACCTCGAGCCCCAAGGTAATTCCTTTACCGTTCTGCAAGATCTACCAGATTCACATCTTGTTTTGGTCTTACACGATGTTGGTCTTGCGTTTTCTATTGAGTCGGGGGCTGTGAGTGAGACCCTTTCCCTGATTCGTGCCAAGGAGGAGGCACAGGCGATGCTTGTTGAAGCGGCTTTCCGAAAGGACATGGCAGCCGCAGCAGCAACATCTGACCCTCCCCAGGTTGAGGTGGTTGGGGCCACTGAGACACTTGGGGAGGAGGGGCTAGCTTCAACGCCCTAAGTGTCCGCTCGGGGCGCTCGAGATCACAGTAAGAAGACTGTGCGCCCCAAAGTGGTGGCTTCCCGTCGTGGACGGAGGAAGGGCTCGGCCGCATAGATGCGGGTTGGGTTCTATAACATCCGGGGGTTCGGTCGTCCGGGACGACGGACCCAGATCCGAGACCTTATTTCCCGAGAGCATTTGGACTTTATTGGTCTTCAGGAGACCATCAAACCGTCCTTTTCCACAGCATAACTCCTCAGCATTGATCCGCGTGGTCACTTTGCTTGGCACTCCACCCCGACGAACGGGCACTCCGAGGGGATGCTTTTGGGAGTTAACGAGGATACCTTTGAGGTTAAAGAATGGAGTAGTGGCTCCTTCTTTATTTGAGCGGATGTTATCCAGCTGGATACCTCTCAGACTTGGTCTCTTCTTGTGATCTATGGGCCAGCCGACCACCGGCGCTCGGAGGAGTTCCTCCTTGAGTTATCTACGGCGGTACATGCCTGCCCTTACCCACTGGTGATTGGTGGAGATTTTAACCTGATTAGGGGATCAAAGGATAAGAATAACAGTAACATCAACTGGCCGAGGGTACATATATAGGTTCAATGATTGCATTGCTAACCTTGCCCTTCAAGAAATCCGCAGGGGCGGAGCCAGG
The DNA here is from genome assembly GCA_947311845.1 of Poa pratensis. Lineage (NCBI taxonomy): Eukaryota > Viridiplantae > Streptophyta > Magnoliopsida > Poales > Poaceae > Poa > Poa pratensis. The sequence continues at coordinate 18,741,325 of CAMZMU010000091.1, forward strand.
TACACGTGGACCAATCGACAACTTAACCCTGTGAGGTGCGTGCTCGACCGCGTCTTGATGTCTGCTGATTGGGAGGTGCTCTTTCCCCTGCGCACATTAGTGGCCGAACCTATTATCGGGTCTGACCACTCAGCATTTATCCTGAGTTCTGGGGAGGAATTTAGGAAAAGGAGTAACCTCTTCTTTTTCGAGAAGGGATGGCTGGAACATCCAGAGTTTGGTGACCTGGTGATCCAAAAATGGCGGGAAGCTGAGACACTTGGGGGTGTTCAGCTGGATCCCATCACTGCGTGGCAGCAGGTGTCTAGTAGGCTGAGGCAATTCCTAAAAGGCTGGGGGGGCCAACTTAGGAAAGGCCGAGAAGGATATCAAGGAGGATATTCTGTCTCAAATCAAATCCCTTGACAGTCAAGCAGACACATCCGGCTTAGATGATGATGGCTGGGCCTTGCGGTACCACCTTGAGGATCAATTGACCCACCTTTCTAAAGTGGAGGAAGAATACTGGCGCCAACGGAGCCGCCTCGATTGGATCCTAAAAGGGGACACCAACACAGCATTTTTTCATGCGGTGGCTAACGGACGCAGGAGGAAGTGCGCGATTTAAATCAGCGACACCTAACTTGGAACGGATGGAGTAGTATAGATTGTTGACTCATATGATGCTTAACTCTCTCTTTTGTCCTGCAGTGGAATTTGATTTTAGTGGAAGCTATCTTGCCATTGGTGGTTCAGATATAAGGTATGTTCGAGTAAACCAGCAAGGACTAGTCTATGAAATGTTTTTATTCGTAGCACTGTACTGAGGAGGAATCACATATTTAATCCAGACAAGCAAAATAGACCTCCAGTTTGGATGCTGATTTGTTCATTCTCTCTTTATTGGTTTTCTGTTAGTCGTTGAGCATACAATGGTTGTGGTACATTACATTCATTTTGGCATTATTCCTTATTGATTGATCTTTTTTGAGTTTTACTTTTGTTTTTGGTGTTTTTCATGTGATACAATCTTTGCTTGTTGTATCAGTGACTACGCTTGGAATGCAGTGCCTAATGTTGATCCATTGCAAGTAATATGCATTAATTCGTTCACTTATACAAGTGCAAACCTTCAGTCGTGTGTCTCCATCATTATTGTACTTTTATATAGTAATAACTTCATAACATCATATGCATAGTCAAATCCTGACACGCCATAGTCAGTAGAACACTTTCCTTCACTACGCAATTTTACGTACCAAATCCTCTTGATTGTCATATTATTTTCTAAAACTTGAGAATTATGACCTTCTGTCCCTTTTTGTAGGGTTCTCCAAGTGGTCGAATGGAATGTTATCAAGAGATTACCGGATCTATCAGGAACAGGTATGTCAGTATGTCAGTCTGTGGTTGTCATTTCTACATGGGGCCGATCAACTTACTGCTGTGACTTCACAGGGAAAGTAACTTTGATGAAGTTTGGGGCCGACGCTAAGTACATCGCTGTAGCCTGTAGGTTCGATGGACCAAAACCTACGGATATTTGGGCTCCAAGGCTACCATCCGGACACCCAGGAAGAAAACGTGTTTTGTTAGTATTTCATTATGGCAACTCGCTAGTGAATATTGATTCAGCAGGGGTGTGTTTTTGTGACCGCATTTGACAGACGAGGTGCTCAGTGCATGTGGGATGCTTTGTCTGTTTTTCAGAGTGTTGCCAGACCTTACCTCTTTCTTTTTTGTGTGTTGAAGTTGCCGCCTGCATATAGCGACGTGTTTGGTTGGTGGATTTGGAGTTAGTGAATGGGAGTTTGAGGGATGTGAATCTCATAATCTCTTGATTGGTTGGTGAGGGATGTGAGACTCATAATCCCTTGATTGGTTGTAAGTGACGTGAGACTCATAATCCCTTGATTGGTTGGTGGACATGGTTGTTTACCAGAGCAGGGTTAGTGAATTTGTGATTGGCAGTGCTAGATCGACCTCTTGTGTTCTCGACACTGTTTATCTAGTTGGGCTTGAAGCGTGGCGTGATCCTTCGGTGAAGCCTCCAGTGCAAGGGGTCGCCTCTAGACGGTCGCAAATGGAATGCCAAATGAGAACTTTGGTAGCGCTGCACCACCAAAATCTGCTCCGATTTCGTTTTGCTATAGCCAGATATACTGAAGTTAATAGCGTGAGCTGTGAGAAACATCAATCGATGGACACCCTGCTCGACGGGGTCTGTTAGACGGGCGCGCCTGTTTGTGCTGGAGGAATCAGGGCAGAAGCTAAAACCTACAAGGATCACGCTGTCGAGTGAGAATGCACCCCGTTGCGCATGTCTGCGGTGTGAAGTCTGGAATGGTAAAAGAGCAACAGCCGCAAGGCTGGCGAGCTGCCCCGAACAAGGAGTGTGAGAAGTCCCGGGTGGAGGCTCCTCCATCTTGGGGCCTAAATATCCCCCTTACTAATTCCCACGACACCAAACATGTGATTCTTCCACCCAGAGGTGAAAACGAAGCAGATAAGGTCAAATAATAGTGAAACCATGTCCGACATGGACGTTGTGACTCATATTCGTCGGCCCAAAGATGAAAATGTGAGTCACAAAGATGAAAATACACCACTAATAAACAAGTCCTAAGCGATGAGATAAGATTTTTGAAAAAACATTCCGACATGAACGTTGCAGCGGCTATAAAGTAGAGTGAACCCGTAGCAGCAAACGTGGAACATGCACGTAGGGGCGGAGGCACATCAATTGCTCGTGGCTCATACGGTGTCCGCAGCGACCAATCTTGCTCGAGCTGGTTGGGTTCTAGATAAATAGGTTCGACGTGCCACCGGGCTGGGCCTTTTTTTTAACCCAATGGCAGGAGCTCTGCCTTTGCATTAAGATAGGAAAGAAACAACATCGCCGAGCTGGGCCTGAGTAGGGGCATGAAGGGGAAGCACGCTGACCTAGTGATCTGCGTGACTGTGTTGTCGGGCTGGGCCTGAGTGGGGGCATGAAGGAGGAGCACGTTGATCTAGTGATCTGCGTGACTGTGTCGGCCTTGGGTAGAACAACATGTCCTGCTTGGTCCCTCTACCCCTGGAAGCGAGTAAAACCCACCTTGACCGGTTGTGAGCCCCTCAGCACGTGAGCAGCGGGCGCAAGCTGGTTGTCGTCAAAATAAAGCATCGAAAAAGTTTCCCATATTAAACGACGCTAAAATGGGTGTATCTAGGTGCAGGGAAACATGTGCTGATCCGTGTCACTGCTCGTCAAAGGGCCACTGGCGGTGAATGACATCGCTCATTAGCGGCGATATTCGCGCGTGCCTCCTCAAGCGCGTAGGTGATGGGCCGGCCTAACTGGCGTTTTTTCTTTTTTCTTCTATGTTTCTTGTCTTTTCGTTCGTTTCTTTTTTCTTCTTCTTTCTTTTAATTTTTCTTTTTTCTATTTTTTCTTTACTCCTTTTTCTTTTTTAACATTTTATGATTTTGAAAAATGTTTCGATTTTAAAAAAAATTCCAGACTTGAACTGTTCAGATTTTGAAATTATTCAAATTAAAAAATTGTTCAAATTCAAAATATTTCATATTCGATTTTTTTTCAAATTTAAAATTTGTTCATATTTAAATTTTTTAAAATTTGAAAGTTGTTCAAATTTCCAATTTGTTCATATCCGAAAATTCAAATTTAAAAATTATTCATATTCAAAAATTCAAATTTTCAAATCTTCTCATATTTGAAAATTGTTCTAATTCAAAATTTGTTCATACTCTCAAATTGTTTTAATTTTAAAAAAATTATACTAAAAAATTGTTCAAATTTAAATTTTGTCCATATTTGAGAATTATTCAAATTTTAAATTCTGTTCGTATTAAAAAATAGTTCAATTTTAAAAAAAAAATTCTAGATTTGAAACAGTTATCCTAATAAAAAAAAGTGAAAAAAATACGCTATGCTTTTTCTATTGCATCGCTTTTGAGCGGCCCGTGAAGCGTCTTAGTTCATGCGGCGGAGGTGAATCGCATCGCCTGCCGGCGCGATATAGCCGCAAATGCTATATATCGCTCGTGATACTCTCGCGCCTCCTGGAAGCGATCCTCTGTTGGACCGGCCAATTTTGGCGGATTTACCTTTTTTATTTTCCTTTTCTTTTTCTTCTCTGTTTCTTTTCTTTTCTTTTTTTATTTTCCATTTTCGTATGATTTTTGTGTTCTCTTTCCTTTTCCTTGTTTTCTTTATTTTTTACTCTCTATGATTTCTGATTTTTTTTTCATTTTTTAAAATGTTCAAATGTAAAATGGTACAGATTTTAAATTTGTTCAAATTTAAAAATGTTCAGATTTTAAAATTGTTCATATTTGAAAATTATTCGTATTAAGAAATTGTGCAAATTTAAATTGTTCAAATTTGAAAAATGCTCAGGTTCAAATTGTCCATGGGCGGGTCTGGGCCTGAGATTTCAACTCGAATGTCGCATGGGCCTAGACTTTGCATATTGGCATTTTAAAGAAGAGGTCCGACCCGAGACTCGAAAGCCCGATGAGATTTTGCAGTCATGGGATGGTCTGGGCCTGAAATATATTCTGAAGGTCGGATGGGCCTGGGCTTGGCCCTGTGATTTCGACCGTGGGCTTTGTTAGCCCGGCCATGGCCAGGTATTGGCCCCGAACACACCGCCACAGCCGGGAGATGCTGTATACCGCTTCAGAGCGGCGCTAGACCACGCCGCGACCCATTATGGGCCGGCCCAATCGGCGAGGCTTGCTTTTTTTTCGAAAAATGAAGATTTTCGGATTTGTATAATTTCAAAAAATGAAAAAAATTAAAAAATGAACAAATTCGAAATTGAATAAATTTCGAAAATGAACAAATTTCGAATTTGAACAATTTCTGAACATGAACAAATTTTGAATTTGAACAATTTTCGAACATGAACAAATTTTGAATTTGAACAATTTTTAAAAATGAACAAATTTCAAATTTGAACAATTTTCGAAAATGAACAATTTTCCAAAATGAACAAATTTCGAAATGAACAAATTTCGAATTTGAACAAATTTAAAAATGTACAAATTTCAAATCTGAACATTTTTCAAAAATGATTTTTTTTGGAAAATAAACAATTTTCTAAATGAACAAATTTTAAATTTGAACAAAATTTTAATTCTAATTTGAATTTTTCGAAAGAAAAACGAAAAGAAAAACAGAAAATGAAAAACGAAAAAACAACAGAAAAGAAACAGAGAAGAAAAAGAAAAACGCAGATGGGCCGGCCCATCGCCTATGCGCTTCAGGCGGCGCTCGCGGATAGCGCCGCTAATGAGCGGTTTCACCGCCACAGCCTTGACAATCTTGTCAGTTTACAGCCGCGCCCGCGCAACCGAGCTTCCCCGCTGAAAGAAAAATAAGCTCCGTACCGGGTCGCGCCGCCGCGCCGCTTCTTCAGCCCCGGCCGCCATGACGAGGAAGCACGCGGGCCCGGCGTCCTCCGCGCCCTCGTCGCATCGCCGCCTCCATCGCGTCCGCGGAACCGCTCCGGAGGACCTCGAGGCACGCCGCTCCTTCCTCGCCGTCGTCCTCCGCCGCGGCCGCGCCGAGGCCGCGGCGCGCCTCAACCACCTCCTCCGCCTGCTCCCCCTCCCGGAGTCCCCCGCGCTCCTCTCGGCGCTCCCCTCCGTCCGCGACGCCGTCTCCTACAACACCGTCCTCGCCGCGCTCTGCCGCCAGGGCTGCCTCGACGCCGCGCTCTTCCTCCTCCGCGTCATGTCGCACGAGCCGCGCCTCGGCTCCCGCCCCAACGCCGTCTCCTACACCACCCTCATGCGCGCGCTCTGCTTCGACCGCCGCGCGGGCCAGGCCGTCGGGCTGCTCCGGTCGATGCAGGCCTGCGGCGTCCGCGCCGACGTCGTCACCTACGGCACGCTCATCCGCGGGCTCTGCGACGCCGCGGACGTCGACAAGGCCGTGGAGCTGAACGAGATGTGCGAGAGCGGCATCGAGCCTAACGTGGTTGTGTACAGTTGTCTGCTCCAGGGTTACTGCAAGGCCGGGAGGTGGGGAAGTGTAGGCAAGGTGTTCGAGGAAATGTCGGACAGGGGTATTGAGCCGGATGTTGTGATGTACACGGTTTGATCGATAGCCTTTGTAGAGAGGGGAAGGTGAATAAGGCACACGTGTGATGGACATGATGATGAACCGGGGTTTGGAGCCAAACGTGGTGACTTACAACGTGCTCATCAATTCCATGTGCAAGGATGGGTCAGTGAGGGAGGCGCTCGATCTGCGAAAGAATATGTTGGAGAAGGGGGTGAGGCCAGATACTGTGACGTATAACACACTTATCACAGGGCTATCTGGTGTGCTCGAGATGGATGAGGCGATGGGGTTGCTAGAGGAGATGATTCACGGTGAAGCTATGGTTAAGCCTGATGTGACACATTCAACTCTGTTATACATGGGCTTTGTAAGATTGGTAGGATGGCAAGCAGTCCAAGTTCGTTCCATGATGGCTGAGAAGGGATGCATGTGTAACTTGGTCACATTTAATCTGTTGATTGGTGGATTCCTTAGAGTCCACAAGATAAAGAAGGCTAGAGAGCTGATGAATGAGATGGTTAGTTCTGGATTGGAGCCTGATTCATTCACCTATAGCATATTGATAAAGGGCTACTGCAAAATGGGGCATGTTGACCGTGTGGAAAGTCTCTTGTCTGAAATGAGATCTCGCGGGATAGAGCCCGAGCTAGTTCACTATATTCCTTTTCTTAAAGCTATGTGTGATCAAGGCATGATGAAGCAGGCTAGGAATTTGTTCGATGAAATCGATATGAACTTCAAACCAGATGTTGTTGCATATAACATTATGATCCATGGCGCTTGCAAATTAGGGGACAAGAAAACTGCAGAAGAGTTTCTTAAATATATGCTTAACGAGGGGCTGACTCCTGATGCTGTGACATATTCTACGCTGATCGACATGTTTGCAAAATCTGGAGACCTAGAAGCAGCAGAGGGGGTGCTTAACCAGATGACTGCAAGTGGCTTTGTGCCTGACGTTGTTGTATTTGATTCACTCATCCAAGGTTATGGAGCTAAAGGAGACACTGAGAAGGTTCTTGAGTTAATTCGTGAAATGATAGCCAAGGATACAGCACTTGATTCAAACATTATCTCAACTATTATCACTTCTATGGGAGAAAGCATAGAAGGCCAATCATTATTGCGGAGTTTGCCTGGTTTTGATACAGAAAAACCAAAAGGCGATGCCATCCCGTCCCATGATTTAATGAATATGCTACATAAACTTTGAAGGAAAGTTGAACCTCCCGCTGCTTGCTGATCTCTGACCCTAATTCAGGTGTGTCTGCATATGTTGCCTTCGTATTGGAAATCTACTATATATGTACATTTCTTAAATCTAATATTATGTTCGTTTGGTCTAGATCTGCTCAAAATTTGTCTAATAGTTTTGTCCATTCCAGGAGATGGATGTGTTATATTACTTCAGTTGGCCCATATCCTGAAATCTCGTCTGTCATGTACCTGCCGTCCTCATGATTATTGCTCTGATTGCTTAATCCACTCTTCTCTTCTCAATGTTCCAGTGCAGGTGATATCATCAAAAGCAAAGCTGGCAGCAATGACGTGTGAGCACAAAAGCACCTACTCAAATTATCAAATCTGTCACACACTTATTTGCCAGACTGTTGGTTAAGTGGTGTCTTCAAATTTTACTTGATATTCAGTATCCTCAGAAAGTTGTGGCTGTTTTCAGCTCTAGTTCACAAGGCTGACCATGGTTCATAAGGCTATAGGGCTATTCACAGGTTTCACAACCCACTAAGATAGCCTGACTCAATTGCAAAGCTGCTCCATTTATAACTTATCTACGATGATATCCTACCGGGTGGTATGGTCAACAGACCGTTTCAGCCTGGGTTGTGGTGTTGTCGTCGATGGCACCATCTCACATCAAGCCCAGAACTTGCTGCGCTGTGTCGGGTTGACATGTCGCTTCCTCCAGGCAAGAGTTCTGCAATGTTGCAAGCAGATCAACGCAAGGTGATTGTGGTTTGATATTGATATGACGCCGTCTGTTTGGTGCATGCCTGGTGCATCGCAATACACTGTTATAGTGTCTATTTAGCTTGTGAATGAACTTATGAGGCGACGGTGCTCAGGTGATGGATTTGTAGGTCAGGAGGAAGAGAAGCATCATTCAGTTTAAGTGCAGCTACCCTACCATACCATGTTGCCAAGGGACAGTGCCATGAGCTCAGAACATCTGAACATGTAATGCTGCAAGTGCAAAGGGCAAGCAGCGTGATATTGATTAGATCTCTCTTATGGCCATCAGTTTGCCACTTGTTGGCAGTGCTTGCTTTGGGTGCTTGGAGCCTTGGATATCACAGTGTGCTGCCGTACTGACCTGCTTGATGGTATCCTAGTGAACTGAGAAATATATAGACTGGCCCCTGACTGTGATGTTGATATCTAGTCTGACAGTTGTTCATAATTGCCCATAACCAGTTGCTCCACACGTTCGTATCACCTGTTTAGTTGATATGTTTGATCAGCGGTATCTCATGTCAGTTGATTACGGATTCATTTCGTTTCTTCTTCTTAGACTTCGCTACAATGACCTGCAAGATTACATCTAGCTGATCATTGCCAAATGAGCAGCTCGTTTGGACCACATTGCTCAGTTCAAACCGTAGATGCATGATTAGGAATATATATTAAGGAACATTTATTTTAGAAAAACTATAATTTAGGAACATAAGCCACAATGATCTGCTTATGATGGCACACGCCATTTTTGTTATGAACTGGTTAGCAGTCTTGTTGAACTTATCGATGATAGTTTTGCCGAATTAGTACTAGGTTTTGTTGAACTTGCTCCCATATCATTTTGCCAAATTAGTACGGAGTACTTGGTTTCCTTCAAGTCTTTCATGTACTTGCACATGTCAATATGCGAAGAGTGTTTGCAACCTTGCAAGAGTAGAAGTGCATCACATAGTAATTTTCTCACAGTGGCAGCAGGAAGACTGCTAACCATTTCATTGAAATTGACATGATTCACAATTTCAATCTCCTATCTATGTCAAGCTTGAAAACTTGCAAAGGATTAATCCAGCAGATTCTGTCCATTTTCAGGTTTCTTCTCCTGCGAGGGCTGCAGTGGAACTGTGGAAGTGAGGAGCATCTTTGTTATGCTCTTTGCTGGTTCTAGATTTCCAGTTGGGCGGTTCTGTTTGTGGTAGGTTTTATCCACTGAAAAATGTTGGCTAGTGTGATGTCATGCGCCGTCGTGCTCTGTTATTTCAGGAAATATTTTGTTTAAATACTTCACCTTTTGGAGCTTATTGCTTTCCTAATTGAGTTAAAATTTTAATTGTCAGAAATTGCTTTGCTCTTTTCTTGAAATGAAGGCAAAACATTTGCCCCAATCTAGTAATTAAGTAGCTTGACAAGACGATGAAGGTGAAAAAAAAAATACAATTTCACTCAACAGCTTTGATCTTCATGTTGCTTCTTTGGTGATTGTGTGGGGATGATGATTTCCTCCTTGTGTTTGTTTTCTCTAATGATCTTTGGTACCTCTGAAACATGTGATCACAGCTTTGTGCTGTTTTTCCTTGTCTACCTCCCAGAAATTTTGATCCTTGTGTCTGTCGAATCACTATCACTCTCTGTGTCTGCTAGTCCCGAAATAAGAGGTTCATCAGTAACCTTTGCATTTAAGTATACCCCTGTGCAAACTGTCAGACAACAAAAAAAGAATATAGTCGTGTGCAGGTTGAGGCTGTTGAGCCGTTGATGGCGCGGCGCAGCCGACGGCGACGACACGGACGGTGCCACTCACGCTGTGTCGACGCGGGAACGATACCTGGGCCGAGCGCGTCAGAGCTGGACGCTCCCACAATTATAGTCTCACGCGCTTGATTGCGTCGACGTCTCGCGCCCCCACCACGTCCCTCTCGGAGCCGTCAACTCTGCACGCTGCCGCTGTTGCTGCTGCTTCCATTTCTCCCCAATCTCCGCTTCCTCCTTCCTGCCGATCGCCCATGGATCCCAAGCCGGACGCCGCCCACGCGCCGCCGTCGGAGGGCTCGGCGTACCCGCGCATGTCCCCGGAGGACCTCGCGACGCCGCCGCCGCCGGTCGTGGCGCCCGCGGGCTCCAACCCCTACGTGATGCCGTCCCCGTCCTCCGGACCGCCCCCCAAGAGTCAGTCACCTACCACCGCCTAGCTATCTCCTCGCGTCCTGCTCTTTTACTGTTGCTCTGAATTGGATATGGTTAGCGTTTGTGCTGATCGGTTGTGGTTTTTGGGGACTGATTGCTGCAGGCGCTACGGAGAATCTGAGGGAGATGTTCGGGCAGGCGGGGAAGAGGTTCACCGAGGCCGCGCGCAAGACCGAGGGAATCGCCGGGGACGTCTGGCAGCACCGTGAGTCTCCCCAATTCCCAATCACAGCACCATATATAGCAGCTGCACACACATGTTGACCCATGAACTCGTGTGGACTTCTGCAGTGAAAACCGGGCCTAGCATCACGGATGCTGCGATGGGGAGGATCGCTCAGGTGTCCAAGGTCATATCGGAAGGTGGATACGACAAGATATTTCAGCAGACCTTCGAGTGCTCGCCTGATGAGAAGCTCAAGAAGGCGTACGCGTGCTACCTCTCAACTTCTCATGGTCCCATAATGGGCGTCTTGTACGTCTCGACCGCCAAGCTTGCGTTTTGTAGTGACAGCCCAGTGGCATATGTCACTGAGGATCATAAGACCGCCTCCGCCATTTATAAGGTATGATTTGACAGAGCATATGATCTCAAATTGTTTGCTAATCCAAAAATTCCATACTACTAGTACGAGAAGAAGGCATGGAAACATCGTCAAACTGTGTCTGATTTTACAGCGCATATGGTCTGAAATGGTTTGCTAAACCGCAAATTCCATACAACTAGTATTGAAGAATGCATGGAAACATTGTCAAAATGTCTGATTTGACGGAGCATATGATCTGAAATCGTTTGCTAATCCGCAAATTCCATACTACTAATATTGAAGAAGGCATGGAAACATTGTCGAACTGTCTGATTTGACAGAGAATATGATCTGAAATCGTTTGCTAATCCGCAAATTACATACTAGTAGTATTGAAGAAGGCATGGGAACATTGTCAATCTATGTTGCTCATCTGGATCATGCACACTGGAAAAAAAAACGTGTTCTTCGTATCATATACTGGACCTGATCATACTCATACCTGCAATGTGTTTACAGGTAGTTGTACCCGTACCTCACCTGAGATCAGTCACTCCCACCGCAAGTCAACAGAACCCTGCAGAGAGGTACATCCAGGTTGTTTCTGTCGATAACCATGAGTTCTGGTTCATGGGCTTCGTGAACTACGACAGTGCTGTGAAGTATCTCCAGGAGGCTGCTCGTGGCAGCGCCTAGACATCGCTTCAGTGTCACATGCATGTAACTGGTTGTGTCTATAGACCATGTATTTTGGTTAAAATTTCTGGCTTAAATAAGCAGTGCATTCATGTATCAGTAGTGTGGATACTATCCGGTCCAGGGTTGTTGTAAATATCAGAGGAATCTTAAGCTGTATTGTTTGCTGCCCTCATTCTTTCATAGTGAATAAAACATATGTATTGTGAGCCCACGATGTCCCTGTTGCTGGCTATTGGCATAAGCTTCGTGTTCTGAGCTGAGCTGCGTAATATCCTACTTCATCGCTCTGTTTGGAGAGTTTAGATTCAATCCAGGTTGGAACTTGTAGCAAAATCTGCATGTGTGTTTTCACGCTAGCGGCTGGCATGTAAACTGGCCAATTTGCCGCCATGTATTTATCTTGAGGTCGACCTCTGTTTTGAGAAAACTGGACACACCAATTAACTTTTAATGAAGATTAGCACGCTCTTTAACATGATCTAAAAATACACAGCGGAATCAGTGTAAGTTTTAGCACCACTTGTGTACTAACTCATAACTCATGATCGTTACTTGTGTCAAAAGGAAATATATGAATCAACATATAGGTGGTGTAAATCGGTTGCACTTGGGCAGACGCTTGCAGAGCCAATGCCTGCTCCGGTGCGAACGTTTTCTGAACCAAGAACTGCAGTAGCAAATCAACACGCATGGACATCAATCATTTTTACGTGGAAAACGCTCAACTTGGGTCGAATCCAAACAAATCTTGTTCCACTATTATCAAGTTGGGATAGGAAGTTGTTGTATCCGCCTCCAAGTAGGCAAGGTGCTCCTCCTCCATGGCGAGGCGGAACTCCTCCCGCGCCGCTTCGAGGGTCATTGGCACGTATGTGTACGTGACCACGCCCTTTCTCTCAGCTCCGCATCCGCGGACGGCGACGTCCTCGGTCTCACGATGTCCTCGGCCGCAGCTAGACCCACGTCTGCCACCTGGCTAGGGGCGTCGCCTACCCTCTCGCGGGCGCGTCTCGGCCTCCAAGTCCGCCCGACGCTCCGGAGTAAGCTTTGCGTATCAAGTGATATTGGAACATGGCATGTTTGGTGGCGGATCTGGTGGATGCGGACGCGGATGGGGAGGGCCAAGCTCTTGGCGGCATGGACAGGGAGAGGAAGAGGAACTTGCGGATAGGGTTTCTCCAGCCGGGGGTAAGTATAGCCGGAGAGGGGCTTCTCGGGCGGAGCGCCAGCCGGTCCACCATGAATGCACACTGAACATAGGCGTCGGTTAGTCTCCCGAGTGGCTCCCCTTTGTCAGTCAGACGTGGCGAATGCATTCTCACGCATCCGGGCGGCCCCAAATCCCCGCACGTATATGGGCTAGGTATAAGGGGTGCCAGACAGACAACTGGGCTGGGTTTGAAGGACGCGGTTGGGTCGTGATTTTCTGTCTGAACCGGACTAACTTATGGGGGAAATAGGGGCCCGATTAGAGATGCTCTTAGCTCGGCTAATCAGTAATTGAAACGAGACTTTCGGTGTAAGGTATGACGTTGAAGAAGTAGACATCCCTCTGGGCAGACCCAAAGGAGCCTGTCCTATGGCGCTCGTATCTGAGTCTTTCCAGCTCGCACACGACCGTCAGTTCATGAGACTGCAGGTCGTAGCGGTAGAGTTTGTGGGATAGCCATATCATCATCCTCGCGCCGCCGCTGCTGTTTGGAAGAAGGCCGATCGGATGGCACAGGTCTGTGACATATATTGTGTAACGCTGTTCCCATAGTGACCTCGGGCCGTCGTCTTGCACGAGCGCCCAAATAACAAGAGGATGCTCGTCGTCAGGCTTCCCCCCAATACGATGGCCAGTCAAACATAGCTCGCCACCCATCACATCCAAATTGAACGAATCGTCGTCTCCAGGGTCCAATAGATCAGGCAAACGGGTGACGCTGAACGTCTCAGCTTCCAGGCCAAAGCGGAGAAGGCCATGCGGACGTTGCTTGAGATGTCTTATGTCAATGATCCAATACATAAACCCCTTGACAGTTTGGGCGGTGACCCACGCCGCGACAGGGTACGGTTGATCTGCGGCGGTTTCCCTCCAACAGGGAGCAGGGCCACCGCCACCTCCGACGGTGCACACCTCCATGCCCATGTTGTACATGCCTGTCTCGGGATCTCTTGACCGGTAGAAGGACCGGACTACCTTGAATATGCCGGTGCGAGGATCACGGCCGAACCCCACCGGGAGGTCGATGATACCTGGCATCTTGTTCCGGCTACTCTCCGGCAGCGTGAGAACTTTCTTAGTAGCCGGGTTCAAGAGGTAGACCTTGGTATCCGTTGGGACAAGCACCAATCCGTCACAGTGAGCAAAGCAGCAGACTGAGCAGAACTCGCCGGCAAAGTCCCTGCCGTGCACGAGCCTCGCCTTGGATGCACCTTGCTGCCACTGGTAGAACCGGATATCGGTGGAGAACGTAGTTGGCCAGTTCTTTCGTTGGCTGACACGATCGAGCGTGTGCGGGGTGATGAGCAAGGATGGTGTCTGCTCCCATCTAGAGGCAGAGACCTGGAGTTGGGAGCGGATGAAGGAGGGGTCATATATCCTTGTGCGCCAGGCCTTGCTGACGCACTTGAAGCGCACGAGAGACTTCACCGGCAGTCGAACCATGATCTCCAGAACAAGCTCCTCCGGCAACTCTGCAGTCTGCGGCTTCTTCTGCTTCTTGGAAGTCTTCATGGCGTACATGCAGAACAAAGAAAAGGAGACGGCGATGTTACGGGCGGATAATGGATATGCGTAAGTATATATATTCACAGCAGACATGACCACGGTCTCCATAACCGACTCGGATCAGGTTTTCTCTCCTAAAATAAAAATAAAACTTCCCCAAAAGAGAACAAACGAATCCGTGATTTCCCGTAAAAAGGAAAAAACAATCGGTATCCGTATTACAAACGAAAGAAGTCCATATAACCCACCTATATTTCACGTTTCGGCCGCTAACCCCCTAATTTTAAACTAGAGCATATAACCCCCTAACTATTCAAAACCGGGCAAATTACCCCTTGAGCTGTTTTGAGAGTGGTTTTAGCCATGTTGGACAGCGGTATAAGCCACATAGGCTACGAATTACCCCCCCCCCCCCCCCCCAAGTTTCGTTGACCTGCTTCAGCGCCCCACCCCTCCGCCTTCTTCCCGGCCGCCAATGCAGCCACCGTACGTGACCTCCGCACCTTCCGCTTCCACTACGCCGTGCTCCTCCTCGCCTCCCTCGCGCGCCGCCACCGCGCCTCCATGCTCCTACCCAACTCTATGCTCCGCCGCCTCGTCGCCGCGTTCTTCGTCTTCCTCGTCCTCGCCGACCTCACGGCCGCCGCCGCCATCGCCAACCTCCTCTTCGCGTTCGCCCGACGACGACGGAGATCGAGCGCCAGCGAGTGCACCTTGACCAGGACTGTGTCCAGATGGACGCGGGAGACCCTCCCCCGCCGCCGTCCCCGGCCTCCGGATCCGCGGCCGCCAAGCGCGCCTCGAGCTCCTCATGCGCCTCGCCGCGGACCGCCACGCCGAGCTCTAGTGCCTCGCGCTCCGTCGCCCCGTCTCCGTTTCTTTGCTAACCAGAGGCCCTGCTCCGGGGGAGGTTCCTGCGGAATGGCGGCCTTCCCGAGGTGGCCAGGAGGTCGCCGTCCGTGGCCGCAAGGGAGCTCGGGCAGCTGCGGCAGCGCCACCCCGTCTCCAGTCTACAGTCAACGAAACTTGGGGGGTAATTCGTCACCTATGTGGCAAATACCGCTGTCCAACGTGGCGAAAACCACTCTCAAAATAGCTCAGGGGGGTAATTTGCCCGGTTTTGGATAGTTAGGGGGGTATATGCTCCAGGTTAAAGTTAGGGGGTTAGCGGCCGAAACGTGGAACATAGGGAGTTATATGGACTTCTTTCTATTACAAACCAATACGGCTGTGCGATCGGCACCGTGGTCAAACACGCGTTAACAATGCGATGTTGCAAGCTGACGTGCTATTCGTCAATCGGACCGCGCTTTTAGCTCCCGTCAATTAGATCCTCAAACCTTTTGCATAATTTGCTTCCGTAACCACGAACAGATATTATTTCCGTAAAAAAAACATTCTACGATTTCGTCAGTAAGAACTGAACACAGATTACCGACACACAAAATCTGATTTCTCTGCGAACTCCTCCATGGCAACTAAATATCGTTATCCATAAAAAATATAAAGAATTCTTTCGTAACAGCCAAATAGGGATTAACCACTGTATTTTAATTGATCTCCAAAAAAAATGTGGTTCATTCCATAACCAACAAACAGAAAAACTCAAAATTTCCGCGTTTTTCCGTAACAATCAAACATAAAATGCTTGATTCTATTCATAGCACACAATGTTGGACACAAATCGAGAACAGACAGTTTTTTCTTCATTCTTTTCCAAGAAGGTATGAAGTACGAGAAAACAGAGATGCATCAATCTATGAGATGGGTCAACCGTCAGAGGAACAATGTATGATTCAGATCTGCTACCATATTTATTATCGAAAAGAAAGATATGGTAAACACAAGTATGGGTCGGCATGGCCGGAGCTGACTTACATCACAAAGGAGCAGTCTTTTCCCCAAACTGATGCGGAGCTTGATCCCGTCTCTACTATCAAATGTCGTCGCCGTTTCGCCATGGCGGCATAGCGAAAGAGTGAGTGCTCCGCCGCCCGCAACCAGCGGAGCTGTGGCTGCACGAACCAAGCACCTAGATTTCATGGCTGGTCGCCGGCGGCCCTCGCCGCCGCCGGAGGGCATCTTATCACAGGCTCGTTAGCTGTAAATTTTTCACACCCGAATTTGGGGATAGAAGAGGAATGAAGAGAGTGACGAGCCGTTTTCCCCAGGGCTCGTTAAATTAGACGGTCGCGGTTTGTTGGGGCAATTCCTTATAACCCCCCCCCCCCCCCCGGTCACTTAAAACCCCACATGTCATAGACAGCGGGGAGGGGCCTGTGGGCGATACTTAAGCCACGTGGGGGGGGGGGGGGGGGGGGTTATCGTAGATTTCCCCCGGTTTGTTTGCAACGAACTTTTTGAAAACACCCGCCCTAAACAAGAAATCACGGCTAACCCCCGAAATCCTCAAAGGACTGGAGCATATGGTCCAACTGTACGAAAAGCGTATTTAAATATGCCAAACAAAATGGAAAAAAATCACATGCTGACATTCATTGTTCGCACACAGAACTTCACAATAAAGTATATGTTTTGTGACCTCTCTTAAAAATACAAAAGAAAATCATGAAACGTTGTAATTGTCTTTTTTACACAAACCATAAAATGTGTATTTTTTTCCACGAAACTTTGCGTGTAAACATAAAATGTTCCGATGTATACCCAACAAAATTGTCGGAATTTTTTGATATTTTGAAATGTTTTTAAAATGTATTTCCCATAATGGAAGCATTGAAACCTACGAGGTAAAACATCGCTTCCCGGAACCCCTCCTATATTACTCCATGGTTGAACGGGGCTTCCTCTGAAGTCATTGAGACTATTTGCTTCGTTTGTGCTGGTTGCTTTCAACCTTGTGTTGGTTGTTTCATGGCATGAAATTCTTCATTTTCAACTGTTGTGGTTTTCGCAAAAGTTTGTACAGAAACATCTTTATTGCAAATGTGAGTAAGTTCAGATGATTGCACATAATTGAGAGTATATAAAATCATGTTCATGATTCACCAATTCCAAATGTAAATCTAGCATTTTTATTGTATATCAAAATTTTAAAGTGCTCTCGTGTGCAATATTGATGAAATTCAAATTATTTTCCTTCTTTGTGATATTGTTGCATGTCTCAAAGCATACTAATTATCTAATTAATTCCTTGTTGCGAGTTTTGATTTCTTTGATGTGTTTATTTTTGAAGTTCATGAATATATAATATGATAACATTGTGCCTTAGACTATGCTTTCAAGCAAGATAGCTTATTGATATATTTTATGAATTTATATTAGATATCTTGTTATTTTCTTAAGTAACTATTGTGTGTCTACATATTTCTTTGTGGATGTATATTATCAGTATTTTTATCGATTTAAAAACTTGTACGCATGAGAGAGATCGACGTGAGAGAGGTTACATCTCTATGTTGATATCATGTTACTTTGGTTCCAACTTTTCATTCCATTTGATTCTTTTGTGGCTCCGGAACAAATTCGCCTTATGAGTACTTGTCTTATTTATTGCATCTTGGAGCACTCATTTTTTGTGACGATATTTGACCTCATGCTTGTCTTGATGAGCCTATTGTTTTCTACCTTCGGCATGGGGTAAAATACAAGATTTGATTTTATTTACGTCTTATTGAGCATGTGAGTTTGCTTGCTATTTTGTTTGAAATCTTACTTTGAATCGTGTGTGCTGGGAAGACATGTGTTGCTCTCCTTGTATTAGTATTATCAACTGCCGTGCCATGTCTTAGACACATCTTCTCTATTGAGCCCATTTTTATGTTGTCACTTTTGCATTTTGCCGGAGGTGCAAAAGTTGGTCGTCAGAGCTACAAGCAAGGACAACCACAAGAGAGAATAGGCGATGGGGATGCTGCAATGGCGGTGCTGGTACGGATGGCCGCCAACGAATATAGCAAACCTCGAGAGTCGGCGCGATAGTTTCCACAACGCGGGCATCGCAACCGTTGCAAGAAGAAGAGACTGGTTTGCCCTTTTTCTGTTCTGCAAGGAGAGACAAGGCAAAGGAGTCAAGCGCTCAAATCCGACAGCCCGTCATGTCCCCATCGGACGACTCAGTGTTGGAAATCGGTTGATCCGGTCGTCCGAATGACGCCCAACACCGTCCTTATAAAAACACATACGAGGCTAATTCTACATGCTATGTACAAAAATGTATTATGGAAAAAATAAGTATCGAAGAGCATCTCCATCGGCGCTCATAGCCCTCCCAATCGGCCCAATGGTGGTTCACGGAAAAGCCCCCGAGCAATGCCCACATAGGTTTGGACTTCCTATAAGATTAGCAGATAACCCCTTATCTGCCACAACCTTCAGGGTCGCCTCGGCGGTGCCGGACACCTCCATGTGTAATTCATGGACAGCCCACATGTCACCCAATTTAGCACGCGGCCGGTCCATTTGAGGATTTTCTTTGGCTAGGCACGCCCATGTGTCATGTTTTTTATGGGCTATATTTTGGGTGCAGATTTGGTGCTCCCAAGCTCCAATGATCCTGCCCATTTCAAAAAATTAAAAACCATATTTAAATGTTTCAAAAAATTCTGAAAAAAATCATGCATGTTCCTACTGATATTTCCTACAAACATGAAAAATCTCAATGCAAAATACTTTACGATTTGAGCTACACAAAAAGTCTTTTTGTGTAGCTCAAATCGTAAAGTATTTTGCATCGATATTTTGCACGATTATAGGACATATCAGTAGGAACATGCATGATTTTTTTATATTCTTTTGAAACATTTAAATATTTTTTTTAATTTTTTGAAATGGGCGGGATCACTGGAACTCAGGAGCATAAACGACTTTTCGCTATATTTTTTTCTATTGTAGAAGATCCGCCTATTCCCAAGCGATCTACTGAGAGGATTTGGACAAGTACATAGATGCATACGGAGGCAAACTGGGTGAAATCGCCCGGAATAAAGGAAATCAGGACAGAATTGTGCAACTTACCGTTAACTGCTTCTTCAGTTCAACATCATGATCAAGGATCTGGACAAGTGTACAGAGATGCTTACAGAGCCAAACTACGTCTGGTAAGATTTGGTCGCCTTGTTGTAGCTTGTTTAATTTATCAATAATGTGCTCTATAATTTCTGCTTCGTAATTCCTTAATTAGTGCAAATTGTCATGTAATACATGTTAATTGAGAGTTGCGAGAGATCCAATTATGTGACTACTGTCAATTCAGACTTTTATGCAATAGTATAAAAACTTGCGACGTGGGTGGGACATGCTGCATTGCCCCGGCGGATGAGATTTCGCGTTTTATGTGACTACGTCAATTCAGACTTTGGGCGTCGTCCGACTGATGTGGGGGAGAAATCGGCCACTTACCCGGGGCAAAAATCGGATGCTGGGGTAAGTCGCGATTTCCCCCACATCAGCCGGACGACGCCCAACATCCCCTTTTTTTTCTAATTTATTGATTCAATATATATTGTTGTTTCTGATGCACTTATTGATTTTATTTGAAAAGCATGTGCCACCCAAGATGTTCCGTAAGCAGAATTATAAAATTTGTGAGCATATGAAGAAGATTATTCGTACCAAGGTTAGTCACCATTGCATTATCATTCATGTTTATTTAGTTAACCGTGTTAAAACATTTCCTCTGCTATAAATTCGTGCATACAAAAAGTTACCCCCAACCAACGTCAAATGTGGTACCAAACTTGGTTGCCTTTTTTTTCTTTTAGAAGACTAAATATTTTTTTTACAGCATTTGGAAGGCTACAAGGATGCTTTATCTAGTGGCTAAATAGACACATCTGTGAGGCATACGAATTAAGGGGTACTCAAGATCCTTGAGGCATTCTTTCAATCTGTTTGTTGACTGTAGAATCTAATCTAAATAACAATAAGATGGCAGTGTCAGTCTGCCACAAAGCACGAGTAGCTCTTGATGTAGCTTCCACGGTCATGGTAAGTGGTAACTAAATTACTTTGTGTCCTTATTTTATGAACCGTGCCCATAGTGCATTCGTTTTTACTGACGGCGGCTGCAAAACCATGCCAACTGTATGAAAAGAATCCAGGTGAATTCATCATTATTAGGCCAGGTCAGAGCAGCATTTCCCTTGGTACAAGAGATCTCTCTCAACAGACAACAAACCAGGTGACATTCCCTATAAGGTATTGTCGTTGCACTTTTGGATATTTATTGTAGACATATACTGATATTTCCCTAAATATACTGTAGATGGTTAGCCTGTATGCAGCAACCTTTTTTAACGTTGCCGAGGATGCTTGCCTCCAGGGGGTTGAGAAGCACACAGTTCTTACGTTTCTCAGGGGTCTTGCATGTTTGGGGGCAATTGCGCATATCTTGGTTGAAGATATGAGGGCAAAACTCAAAGATGGTCCTTTGAAAAATAAGATGATGTTTCGGTTGGATACATATTATCACGAATTCAGTATGAAGATGTATGCTTTGAAAATGGAAATTGCTCTGGCTGAACCGAATGATGCACAGAAGGTAAACCTTGTTTTTAGTCTACCCCCGCCACACACACAAACATCATTTTCACTATCATCAATATCAAAAGATAATCTTTATAGCCACACAAAGATACGTCTACAAGGTACTCAACAACGTGTGTGCGCACGTGTACTTTTTAGTTCTTATACTTTCCCAGGTTCTCTAATATTCTACATTTGCTCTAACAGATTATTGATCAGATACTCCGGGAATGGTGTGATGCATGCAGAATCATACGTTTCCAAACTGATCGACGTTGGGTCATCCCTTTACTAAGGTAATTGAAGTGAGTTGGAGACTTGGAGTCTTGCAGTGCAAATTGGCTTTGCTTTAGAAATCAATGTCACCTGGTGTGTATACGAAGCTATCCTGAATCATCTGCATCTTGTTGGTGTGAAGCCCCATGCCATAAAAGAGAATGCTTGCAGAAGTATCTTCTTTGCTTGGGAGGCAAAAAGAGAAGTGCATGCAGGAATACTGTTTCATTAGTTCTTAGTGCTTTTATATTGTAATGGAGGAACAATAGTATCCATCATTTTCATTACACATGGTTATATTTATCTCTACCTGAAGTATATTTTATTTAATGAAATCTCCACACAATTGTTATTTTCCGAAAAGGAGGATAACCTCTGACCTTTGCATCGATTGGGCACACAACCATGTATTATTAAAAGTCAGGCAAGCACATGTCAAAACAAAAGTCAAGCAAAGCAAAGCATCGAAGCTTGAACAAAGTCGAACTGTAAAATAAAGAGAAAAAAATGAGATCATATGTCTCACGGCAAAAACTACACCAGACTAGCACTAACTCTATGTTAAAATAAAATTAAACCTTATCTAACTCAATGCATCACTGCTCGCCAGGTTACCGTTACATCGCTTGAGGAGAAAACAAAAATAGGTAGAACAATAACTGAGTCGTCCGCCTAAAGTCGTAAAAGGAAATTTCTAATAGAAATCACTGTAGTAGCCACCCGTCGCGTATTTGTGTCTTTCCATTACCTATTGCCCTGAGCTCTATACCCAACAAATAAGCGACTCTCAATACTTCGAAAGTATGGTTGCAGGGTTCACAGGTTATCCTTCGACGGTTTATGATTGTGTTATTTTTATAGACCCAAAATCACATATCAACGGTAGAATGAAGGGGTGTAGACGAGAGTGGTTGCAAACTGTGTGGTTTAAGAGCATCTCCAAGAGCAAGTGTATAAATACCCCCGATTTGTAAAAATAGACATTTTAACAATCTGCGCCAAACATACTGCTCCAAGAGCAATTGTAAAAGTTGTCCTCCCCTAAATTTTGTTACAAGGCTTGGTACAATTTGGCTCCAAATTGGTGAATATAGCAATCCAAACTCATCCTCCCAGGATTTGCAAAACCAGGCAGGAGAGGGAGGCAACTGCCACCAGGGAAACTTCCGTCCCCCACCCTAGCTCGCGTCGCCGCCGTCTCCGGCCACCGTGTCTGCCATGGAGGTAACCGGAGACCATCCCCACCTGTGTGCAACACCTCCCCCACTCCACGCCGCCTTCCCCGCTGGACCGTCCTTTCCCACGCCCCAGCCGCCGCACGGGTCCCGCCCCGGCCATGACCACTGCCGGTTGATTCCAAAGGAGGCCCCACGCCGACCACCAGTTCGTCCTTGACCTCCCGTTCTCATCCTCGACCTCGCGACGCCAACCACCGCTTTGCCCTCAACCTCCCGTTCTCATTCTCCTAGTGGCCTCCCGAGCCCGCGCGAGCTCCCGGCGACGAGCGGCACCAGCGGAGGGCCCGCGCGAGCAGGGGAGACGAGCGCATGAGGCCACCACTGGGTGCCAACGTGCACCGAAGGAGGTGGCGGAGGCTGCTCTGGAGCCGCCCTCCCATATGCTCTGTCGCGAGTGGGGGCAGCGAGCGGCGAGCGCATGGGCTGCGAGCGGGACCGGTGGAGGGCCAGCGCAGCGAGCGGGACCAACGGAGGGCCAACATGAGGGGGTGGCGAGCGCATGGGGCCGCCACCGGGCGCCACCGAGTGTCGAAGGAGGTGGCGGAGGCTGCTCTGGAGCCGTCGTCCCTGGTGCGCTGTCGCGAACGGGGAGCAGCGAGCGCATGGGCGGCGAGCGGGACCAGCCGAGGGATGACGGGAGGGGGGCGGCGAGCGCACGGGCGTCAAGCGGGACCAGCGGAGGGCCAGCGAGAGGGGGCGGCGAGCGCACGGGCGTTAAGCGGGACCAGCGAAGGGCCGGAACGAGTGGGGGCCTCAAGCCCTCAAGCGGCGAGTGCTGGAGGATAAGGGAGAGGAGTTGGTGGGGAAAAGAAGAGGAGAAAAAACAAGACCCACTGACAGGTTGGTCCCATGAATTTGACAATCCAGTTTTAGCAAGGCTTGTAAAGCTGAGAACAAAATGCATTTATAAACCTTCTCTCCTGCTAAAACCACTTATGCCAATCGAATTTTACAAGTGTTTTTGGAGATGCTCTAAGGTGTGAATTACCACCCACCGAGTTAGCCTCCTCGGAGCTCCTATGTGTCGTTTTGTGCATGCCCTAGTGTGCATCACCTACAGGTGGGTTTCATGGGCCGCACCAAATGTCGTCAATAAAAAGTTACCGGCACTATTGTTATTAATAATAATATATATCCGAATTTTGACCAAACTTGTATTTATTTTATTATAAGTAAATTTAATAATGGAAAAAAAAATCCGCACTAAAAAAATGTTCACGCATGTCAAAACTGTGAACATTTTTCGAAGCGGCAATTTTTTTCTACGTGAACATTTTTTAAAAACCATGAGAATTTTTTTGCATATGTGAACTTACTTTTTCAAACCCTTAGATATTTGTTGAACCAGTTAACATTTTCTCGTACTTGTGTTTTTTTTGCAAAATATAATATATTTATCAAGATACATAAATATTTTATAAAGGTATGAACAATTTTAAAATTTCACGTGTCTTGAGGTTTAAAAAAAATGAAAAGAACATAAAGTAAAATAAAAAGGAAAGAAAATAAACTAAAAAAGGAAAAAGGAAAAGGACCAAAACTAAAAACAAATCTTAGAGCCTCTCTAAACTCAGCCTACTAAACCCAGCCCAGTAACAGAGCCTCGCTGGATCCAACGGAAGTCTGAAACTGAAACTGCTCGTCTCTGCTGCCGCTCCCCAGCTTCCGCGCGAGCTCAGCAAGACCACGAATCCCCAATTCCCCATCGTCAAGTCTACTCGCGGAGCGAGGCGCTGGGATTTCTCCTCGCGGTTGCGCTGCGCCGGAGCGGTCGGGCTAGACTGCGGAAGCCCCAGCGGCCCTCTTGGACGGACGAAACAATGGAGGCGTGCGCAGCCACCCCGGTCCGCCGCCCCGCCGACCCACCCTCCCCAACCCCGTCGCCCATGTCGCTGCGCCAGTGGCGGCCGGCGGCGCAGCGCAACCTGCGCAACCAGTGGTCGCGCCTTCTCGCCACCAAGGACCGTTGGCTGGCTGCCGCCGCCGAAGGACGCTCCCACGCCTCCGCGCTCGTCAACGCCCACCTCTCCCGCAGGTAGTTCCCCCCTCTCTGGCTCCGTGATTCGGCGGGGCTTGGTTTTCCGAGGTTCAGTTACTGTTACTGATGCCGCCTTGGGCTTGTCAGTTACATGCCTGGGACGGATTTGGGGGTGCTCAAGGACATGCCGGGGATCCGCGACAGGGCGAGCGCCAAGTTGGCGCACAAGGAGGTAGCTACGCTTTCGGCTGGAACTCAGCCATTCCTCATTAGCAGCAGCAGCATGGCCCCCGGTTTACTTTCCTTGTTGGCCTCCTCATTTTCATGTCTTTTGGTTGGTTCAGGTTGTTAGAACTAATTCCTCGTTAGGGAGGACAGGAACTTAAACTGATTGCAATTAGAACACCTAATCGCATCTTAACAGAGGGATTAGGGGATACACTTACAAGAAATTGAAAAGACATTGTTGCCTGCTTGGTGCAGGCCGTACTCGCGTTGGAGTGGTCGAGGTTGAGGAAGCAGGGACGCCATGGACAAGAGGAAGCCCATGAACGCGGGCAGCACGACCCTCCTGGTGGCTGGCGGTGGTCGTCGGTCTTCCAGCCCCTTAGCGCCTCCTTAGATCGGGTAGTTTAGGTGGATAAGCACGTTTTCTGTTAGCCTCTAACAACGTGTTATCTGTTCCTTTTATATCAGGCGCTCGGGACTGGGGACCTTGACCAAAAGTTAGTTTTGGGGCCTCCGATCAAGACTCCCAGATGTGGGGACGTGGTCAACCACCTCCCCTTATCTTTCTCTCGGTTTGGTAGCCGAGATCAACACTAACATTCTCCCCCTTGATCGTAAGGTTAACAAACATCATAATCCCACCCTTAATAGAAATAACATACCAAGGTAAGGTGTTACAGTGACAAAACAAAAGTCACTGAACCTCAATACATATAGTACATCATTCTATCTTGTAATGGAAAACATACTACTTTATGGGAGTTGGTTTATTAAAAGGTCCTTATGTCCAGAATCAAAAGGCTTTCCAGCAACCCATGCTAGCAACTTAATCTTAAAATCGGGTGGTAAGCCTTTAGTGACGGATCCATAAAACATATAAAACTTATTTATATGCTTAACAACATAAGCTTGATTCTGGATTCTATCTTTCACAACACTAAACATATTGTCTATGGTTTTGGCAACACCATTTGACTTGTTGTTACTTGCATAGAAAACTGCGCGTTCATATTGCAGTAGGTGGTTTAAAAATGCTGTCTACCACCATAATTTCGGGAATAAAACTTCTTGACATACAACCTGCTATTTAGCCTCTTAACATGTCACATGATAAATTGCATCATTACTGATGCCAATCAAATCATTCTAGAGCTTTTCCACGATAAAGCTCCATATGTGAGAGTGTGGATGCAACTTAACGTGGAAACTTTAATATCCACACATCTCGCGGAAACAATGTCTGAATAACCCACGATAACGAGATTTCCAGACTTCTTATTAGTGAGCATGTAAACTTTCATTGCCTTGCATATTTGCAAGACTTTTGGCGGCCTTTTGAGTGGTCCACTTATGGACTTTCTTGAATATTTGCCAATTATCCCGAACAAAAATAGGACACGTTCATACTTGAATACTTACATTGCTTCTGACAGCCGAAGCAAGGAACCGACATTATCTGATCAGCTCATAATGGTTCCTTGGACACTAAAGTGTCCATCTTTATTGCCCTTAACTTTATTAGCAGGTGCGACAGAGTACTGGTGCATAATATTTTCTTTCGTACTCTATCGACGTATGTCATCATAATAGTACTTATACTCCTTTTGGACCTATATCTTGGTAAAATCAGTACAAACAAAGTACTAAGCATCACCAAGATCCTTTGGCTTAACTAGGAGATAGAAATTTCTTGGCTAACCAAAATATTCCATCTTTATAAGGTAGTAAAGTTACCCCCCTCATATTATGGTATGAGTGTCATAACACTCGTCTTATTTCATAACTGAAATTCTTCAGGCAACATACATTATGTTAACTTCAACTGTACGACTAAACTTTACGGTTGAGTCATACATACATTCTTAACTTAGTCAACACAACAACATGTTATAATAATAACACAAGCGTCATAACAACTCACTGAGGAAACTCTATTGAGTCTATACATCTTTAGAGACAGAAGCCCTCTAAGATGATTTTAACACACATTATCAATCCCAAGGAAATTGTTGATTATCAACACTAAGTGTTGCATTAGGTATTTATTCTCAACTTACCTGATGCATATGAACAAATATCTAATTGAGTTATCCTTAATATTCATGTTCATACGCTTCAGGTTCCCTGTTAGAAGATGGAAAACACATCCAAAATCTTGATAACAATCACTTTAGTTCAAAACCATAACACCGTTGGGCAGAAGATGGAAAAGAACTTCATGAGCTGCGACACATGATCATAAAACGACGTTGGTCTGAAATATAACCATGAGCCACATGATACTGACAAACTTGCCACTTGACTGAAGTGTGTGACAAATGATTATAAACGGCGTTGGTCAGAAATATAATCATGAGCCACATCAACATTAGATTAGCAAGCTTGTCACTTTAACATTCATGTGTGCTTCATAATACTCATAAGGGAATAAATCCACATTTACTCGATAAAACGAGTCAGAACATTCTTCACTATAATCATTCGTTCTCCAAAATAAGACTTCTCGTTGGTTCCATCCTACTTGGAGAATTGTTACATTCAATTTTTGTTTTCTCATATTTAATGAGACATTCCATTATCATTCATTCTCCAAAATAAGACTTCTCGTTGGTTCCATCCTACTTGGAGAATTAATACATTCAACTTTTCTCATATTTAATGAGACATTCCATTAAATTCGACGAGGTCTCATTATTCACTTTCATCTTAAGAGTGCCATGGCACATATCAATACACAATTCATTCATCGAGGACATAAATATTCTCAACACATGGTAAGACAACATCAAAAGATTTCATTACAAAGAACAAAAGGTTTATATAAATAAACAAAATGTCTTCTAATGCTTTATTCTTTCTTGTCCTCAGCAAAAACCCTTAAACCCCATTTTAAATGGGTAATACGTACTTAAAATATTCCTCAATAGAGGCCAAATAATCTTTGGCATATACTGAGTCGGGAATTGCATTCTTTATCTCAGAGAAGATGATATGCTTCATTATAAATATGATTGGATTTCTCCCACTCAACTTCTTTTTGGTTATACTTTTCATTCTCATCAGCATAATTCAAATAAATGAACCCTATGTCTTGGTCCATTGCTAAAACAAGGACACCACCTTTATGAGCATCAATAAGAAATATCAAACTTGAATTGTTCTAAAACAAAACAAGCTAATCTTGTTCTAATCCGTATCACCGTTGGGCTGAAAACGGAAAATAGCACTTTTCATACAAAAAATGGTACAAGACAATAATCAACGTTGGTCAGAATACTGTCATATACCATAAAACTTATGCTCATAAATGGAAACTCAAATCAAAACTTCTTGTTTTGACTACAGAAACTTAAATCACATAATGATCAGCAAACTCATTTGCTAAATAAATAGCCATCACTAGATGCAATCCAATATGTTACTAGACATATGGATTTATCATTTATTGCTGATCCTTTTCCATCAATACTTTGACACCATAATTTCAATAACTTCAATAAAACATGTCAAAGCTTAATCTTAAACCTTTTAATGATATGATAACAAAAGTATCATTCATTTTAAACATTCACATCATGACATTTCACCGAGTAAACAATAGATTGACATCCTCAGTGTACATGACATTATAAACATTCTCCAAATAAAATTTGGATATTACATCACGGTCTCACTAAATAATGAACTTTTAATTGTCAATAAACGACAACTTATGACCATGATATCACATTAAAATTCTCTGAACGTCATTGTTCAGAGAATCATCACGCTAAGCCTCCATCACCTTCTGTCAGTGCATGTCGAAAGACATTAATGCATCTGACATAATACTTTAGCATTATGGCTCATCATTATTAGGCTGCATAGTGCGCTGCGGAAAAACGAACCACACAACCATACAAACTTTCTTTAAGGTGGCCTCAGCCCATTAGAGATGATCACTTCATTAATAAATGCCATAAATATGGCATCAACTTAAACTTCATTCTCAATAATATCTCGGGACAAAATATTGATAAACTTTAGAGGGATACTCATAACTGTGCTCAAAACAACATGATCTCATAACTGTACTCAACATCAAAATGCTATAAAAAGAAATGATTTACATTAATCTTATAGCATTATATTCCTCTTAAATTCAGACATTTTCTGATGTAAACAGTGCATACAGCTTTATTTGAAAACTTTTAAACTCAATAAATGCACTGAAAACTATAAAATGTTGAATACTTCATCATTCTCATAAGAAATATCAATTTACAATATTAATTCACAACATTCATTGATATTTAATATGATGCTCAAATTCAATAATATTTCATGCAATTATTTCTGCTTAAATATGTGCATAATCTTAAAACTGTAAACATATTGCATAAAAGCAAATGAAACCTGAAATTGCACTGAAATAAAACAGGAAATAAACATGACTCATTTTCGGCCAAAAAAGACCACGGTACTCAAGTTAAAATCTCGGCCCAGCAAATAAAACTTGAAAAAGAAAAACTTCTCTGTTGGGTCGACCAAAACCGGCTGGAGCCCGTTCTAAAAATCGGCCCATAAATGGTGACCGATGCATCCACATTCCCGCAGCGTTTGCAGCCGTCCGATCTAATCGAACGGTCTCTGTTGACTGCAGTCGGAACAAAACTGCGCCGGTCAAACCCTAGACCATTTCCATTTCCCTTCCCCGACTTTTGCGGTCCCGCTAAGAGACGCGACGGCGCCGAGCGGCGCAAGCTCAGAATCCCTGGCGGCGCGGAGTCCCCGTTCGCTGGAGGAGCGTTTTTCGGCCAGAGAGCCCGCGCTGCTCCGTCGAACGGCGTCTCCCGTGTCAAGCACATGGCTTATGGGAATGGGCAGCCGAAGAACTTCCCCGGTCTGGAGCTCGGTGCTGCTTGCCGGTAATGGAGTCCCGGCCTTAAGGAGGTGACGACGGCGACGTGCGGCACACAGGCCACGCTCGGTGCCGTCCTTTGTGCAGCATCAAGCAGAGTGGAGGAGCGCGGCAAGCCCACGTCGACGGCGATGACCGTGCGTGGCATTAGGAGGCGACGCCGACGCGGCAGCTCAAGACTAACCGCGACAGCGTCCTAAGTGCGGCGCCCCTCCCCCAGTTGTGAGGTAAAACCTCCGTTCCCCATCAATTTGGGTTTCCTGATTTAGGGCTCATGACAAATTGGGGATTTCTCTTTCCGAAATTGGGGTTGGGGTTTCGGTATAACAAAAAATTGGGGATTTTTCTGTTCTGGTCAAATTCGTGCTCCCCTCTGTCCAATTTCACTGAAATTTTGGTGCCATTCCCCTCCTTCTAATTGCTAATGAATCGGAACAGTACTAATCCTAGAGCATTTAATTAAGCAGACTGAAGATAAGCATTATCTTAGGCTAATTAATTTGTTGAAAATAATTATTAGCACTGCTCCGTAGCAAGAAGGATAATAACTTCATCATAGGCATGCACATTGAATTTGTCCGAGGCATAAAAAACTTTCCCTAATCATAATTAACATACTTAGGGCTCTAATGCAATCAGTACTGCTCTGATACCAATGTTAGAACTAATTCCTCGTTAGGGAGGACAGGAACTTAAACTGATTGCAATTAGAACACCTAATCGCATCTTAACAGAGGGATTAGGGGATACACTTACAAGAAATTGAAAAGACATTGTTGCCTGCTTGGTGCAGGCCGTACTCGCGTTGGAGTGGTCGAGGTTGAGGAAGCAGGGACGCCATGGACAAGAGGAAGCCCATGAACGCGGGCAGCACGACCCTCCTGGTGGCTGGCGGTGGTCGTCGGTCTTCCAGCCCCTTAGCGCCTCCTTAGATCGGGTAGTTTAGGTGGATAAGCACGTTTTCTGTTAGCCTCTAACAACGTGTTATCTGTTCCTTTTATATCAGGCGCTCGGGACTGGGGACCTTGACCAAAAGTTAGTTTTGGGGCCTCCGATCAAGACTCCCAGATGTGGGGACGTGGTCAACCACCTCCCCTTATCTTTCTCTCGGTTTGGTAGCCGAGATCAACACTAACACAGGTGCAATGCCGCGAGATGCTTCTATCAGCCTACAAGGAAATGGTAATGCTCATACGAAGGCCCTGCTTGGTCATGTCCTTTTAGCCAGGACCCCACAAATGGTTGTTTGATTTGATGTTCTTCATTTTTCATGGTACTAGGTCCTTGCAGTGTCCGACTTGGTTAAAGCTTCTCGTGCCATGCGGTGTTTTTCAAAAGTATCTTCCAGTAGCCCGCTAGTCCGGTTTACTGGCTCCCAAGATGATTTAAATGATCCAGGGGATGGTGGAGGAGCTCCAGTATTCAAGTGGATCTCCATGTCACGATTCGGTGGGTTACTCGTTTATTTTATGCAAGCCGGGATTAAAGTTCCATGGCTTGTATTTCCTTTTGATTAGACATGCCAGTACTTGCTTCAAAGAGATTCAGAAAGTTGTGTTCTGAAACATTAAGATTCGAAAAGATAAGTGACCCTTCTTTCCTATGTATGGCAGAAATGCATTTTTTAATGTGATTCAGGAATTCAACGAATTATGTATAGTTTGCGTAATAGCTGCAAGTTAGTCAGAGAGTCGAGTGAGTGTTATATAGTTAGTCACATAGTTTTCAGTGTAGCGCTGTCACATGAGATCAAGTCGAGTGAGTGTTATATAGTTAGCAAATAAACTGTAAGTTATTGCATAGTTTTCAGTGTAGCACTGTCACATTAGAATATTAGATCAAGATGACTTATTAAATATTTAGTTTCTTATCTTCAAGTTCCTGTCTGAAATAGCTACTCAAGATTTAGATCTGCACATGAGCCTATGCTGTTCGGTTGTTCCTTTATTTTTTGCGGGTATGTACGGTTGTTCCTAATCCAGCAAGATAAAGTTTTATTTATGTTACTTCTTTTTATTTATGAATTTATTTCAGAGGATCTTGCTCAAGAGCTTGTTGAGATGTTTGTTTCGGAGCTACAGTTGAAGGTATTATCATCATACTGTTTTTTATGAGAGGGTGATGCTTGTTTCGCAGAAACAGTTAATGCATTCAATCCTGCTATGTTTTCCGCTTGTGCAGTTAGGAATCACTTCTTTTACGTGCTTGCTTTCTCCCGTTCTTTTGGGGAATTTCTTACAGTGGAAATCATTTTCAATGCAGAGACTGATAGTCTTGGAACTCCTGTCGATCAACTCAAGGGAAGGTGCAGATCCTTCACTAGAATGGTCTGATGAGCTATATGACGGGGAACTGTTCGAATTTCCGAGTTCCGACCTTTGGTTTGGAGACAGCTACCCACTGCCTGAAAATTGGAGGGCTGATGTCTTGCAGGCACGGCTACCTGGCCATACTCCATCACATGAGGTTTTATGGGTATGCGTCCAATTTTGCAAAATTGTTGCATTGATTCCATCAATTAGAACTCAACCGTCTCTGTCTTGAAGGTTATGTCTTTAATTGTTTGTTTGGTAGACTTATAATCACTAACTTGGCTAATGCAAATGAAGGATGAAAGATCCATTGTTGAATTAGATCAACTGTGTTATGCTATGTCAGCATGCTATCTAACAGGGTTCTATCTTGTTAATTGCTTGTTTTACAGGTTTATTTAACCTCTTGGCTTGCTAATGTGAACATCAAGATGAGTAGGTAATTGCTTCATTGACTGTTTTAGCTTTTGGATATTATAAACTAAGAATATCGGAATTTTCACCCTGAATTTCGAAAATTAATATGTATCATATTACTTTGGTGTTAGTATTGATGGCTTGATTTTATTTCAGAATTGATGAAATATTTGAGCTTGTTGGGGAAGAGACGCAAATCAGGTTGAGTTGAAGATTTTGATGCATATGAAATGACCAATCATCTTTTAAGAGGGTTCTTTTCCTTAATGGAAGTGCTTGAGGTTGTAACACATATAAGTCGTATTCATGGGAATTGAACATGATTGAGTCGGTTTCCTATACAGCTCAAGGTAGCACACAGGGATGTGTGCTTTTAAGTTAACTTCATTAGAAATAGAACAATGTTTCAAAACTACCATGCTGGTTTGACAGAAATAGAGAGGAACAGTCACACAAAATAAACAAGCATAAGTAATGCTTAGACACTTTGCAATTGAATATCATGATTTACTCTGGAATAACCTGGCTAGCTAATGTTATTTAACAATGGTAGGATGAAGTACCTGTTTTGAACCGCTCTATTTTGAGAGAGACCAGCATCAGATCCTCTAAGTGGTGATGCACTAAATCATGGGATTCCTTTGGAGCAGAGTGCCTCCTGGGGCGTTTTGGAAAAAGAACAGGACCAGCTCGCTCTCCCGTGGGCGACGGGCGAGCCCTAGGCGCCGCCCCTTCCTCCGGCCCCCTCCCTCTCCCCTGCCGCCGCCGCCGGCGTAGACCGCCGGGCCTTTCCCGCGCGGGGCTGGCGGCGATGGGACGACTTCTCCCGCGAGCGCGGACGGAGGACGGGAACTCCTGAAGGCGGCGGTGCTCCTCGGCTGGCAGCAGCCCGGCTCGGCGGCATGAGTTCTCGTGACTGGGTGGAGTGTGACGCAGCGGCGCAGCCGTAGGCCGTGGGAGGCCCGGTAGTCCGCACGCGGCCGGCTGGCTGCCGGAGGGCGGCCGGTGACGACCTGTCGGCCCAAATCTGGGCCACGGCGGGCATGGTGGCGTCTCCTCCTATGGACGACGTGCAAAGGCAGGTGCTTGGGATGGCGGTGTCAGCGGCGCCCCTGCTGCAGTGCGGCGGCGGGACTTCACGAGCCCACTCGGGCTCGGCCGGGCCAGTGAGGGCCTGGTTTGTCCTGTGCTGCATCCGGTCGGCTATCGCCTCCCGGCGGTGGAGGCAGTTCCCTCCCGTGTGCCGCTGTACCGCTGACCCTCGCCGGTGTTTTTGCTTCTCGGCTCTACCGGCCTCGTGTCGTGGGACACGGGTGAGACGGCGGTGATGACTGCAAGACCGTGGTGGCGTGCGCTGGTGGGTGGCAAGTTCGGTGGAGCGTCTCGGAGTGCCTGGGGGTGTGGTTTCTTAGAGGTCGGGAGAAATCCCTACCGTCTCGGCACCGACGCGGTGACGCCTACGGGTGTCGCCTTCCTTCCTGAAGGGCATCGGGTGTATCTCTTCCCCATCCTCGTTGCGGACCGGGGGAAACCCTAGGATGTGTACCCGGGGTAACCCATGGAACCGTCCGGGCAGCAACATCGTAGTCGTCGCTTCCCTTCTTGGAGGTGTTGCTTGGTTCGAGGCGTTTTGGAGCACTAGGAGTGTGGTAGAAATTCTTCGGAGGACGCAGCGGTTGAGAGTTATCACTGTTTTCGTCGAACCGCCGGTGTCGGCATTGTTTTCTCTTCTTTTTTTTGTTTCTTTTGGCTTTAATTTGTGCCATTTGGCCCCAGCGGTGGTATCACAGTTATATCGGTTGGTTACTATATTTATTATAACGGGGCGCAAGCCTGTTTCGTGTGGGAATGCCTCCTGGGTGGCAGCAAGGTCAGTCACTTGCCTTTCCACGTGTAGTGCATTTTGGTACTCCTGGCTGCGGTCACTCCTTCCTTTATTTTGCGACCATCTGAAGTTGGCCCCCAAAATAGCTGCTGCCACATGCTGCCCAGATATGATATCACTGATCTGGGCAATTTGGTTCTAGTGTCTCGCAAAGACACACTGCCGCATGCATAGTTTGAGCCAAATCGGCATTGCCAGTAGCGTTGCTGTTCCAATACCTAGACGTGTGTGCCTGAATCTGGCCGGTGGGATTTAAAATATGAGAGCCCACATACCGTGGATCGTTGGTGCTGTGATGTCTTTTTTTTGAATTTCTTGTGCGGAGAGATTAAAGAGGGCAGGAATAAATGGGAAAGATTGCACTAAACCTTTCCAATTTGGTTGCCTTGATTTGCGCAGTGAGTTGCAGCACCGGATCTCTCTTCCCTCAGTCTCTCTATATATATGAGCCATGGCCCATGTGTTGATAGCACGCAATCTTGTATTTATTTATCCTGGTTATTTATTTATTTATTTATTCGGTAAATCTAATAAGGAGACGTGCCCCACGAAGAACTTGTTCCGTCCGGCGCCTCAAGATTCTCGCTCACGTCCATCGTGCGGGGCATGTCATCCTCTTTATCTAAAAGCAACCAGCACCAGCCTTATCCTCTCGCTTGCCTACAACCACACAACGACCGAGCCTTATCCTCTTTTGCTGGCTCCTGCTCCAAGCGTCCATGGCTTCATAATCCGATGATTTCCAGCGGCGGAGCAGCCGACGCAGCTGCTGAAGGTGGTGGTGGCGCCGTCAGCGGAGCACGCGTGGCCGCCGCCGCCGTGGCCCGCGTCTCCGCTAGATGCATCAGACGGGAAGAGGAGGAGGGAAGGTGGTGCTAGCAGGCACGGCGATGGGCGGTCGTGCGCCCATGGCCGCAGCCGGCACGTCAACGGAGTGGCCGCGCGTCCATGGCGCAGCATGCACGGCGCCGTCGTCGACGGCGCACACACGGCGAAGCAAAGACACGGTGACGGGCCGCAGGCGTCCATGGCAGAGCAGGCACGGCGACGTGGTGACGCTCGTCCTTGGCGGAGCAGGCACGGCGACGAGGGATGCCGTGTGCCCATGGCGGAGCAGGTACGGTGGCGGGTTACTGCACGCCCATGGCAGAGTAGACACGCTAATGCACGGTAACCTGGTAATGGTGTTTAAGTACTCTGGTAATCATGTGTCAGCAATCTAGTAATCGTGCGTACGCAATCTAGTAATCGTGTGTAAGCATTCTTGTAATATTTGTGTAAGCAATCTGGTAATCATGTATAAACAATATGGCAACGGTGTATAAATCAGGCAGCGGTGTGTAAGCAATCTGGCAATTAAGTGTAAATTATCTAGCAATAGTGTGTAATTAATCTGGTAATTGTTATGGTCCATCTATGATAATGTTTATGCGTAAGCAATCTGGCAATTAGGTGTAAATTATCTGGTAAAAGTGAGTAATTATTTTGGTAAATGCATAAATAATAACCAATGAACCTGGTAACTAAGTGATAAAAATCTGGCAACCGTATGTTGTATACATAAATAGTTCATGTATTGCCTACTAACAATCTGACCAATGAAATGATAAAGACTAATACTAGGGTAGCAGCTAGTATTTCACAAAGTGCGGGCGTCGAAAAAAAAATGAACGAGATTTTAGTCACATGGGCAGTGGTGCCATCTAAACAAAAAGTATGCCAACACCAATTAACGCGGGCTGATTAGCAGGCGCCGGACGGGAGGCCATTCTGGGGCACGGTCGTTTGGTAGCAAAGTCCTTATTTATTTATTTATTTATTTATTTATCTGTCATATGTATTTGTAATTTTACCAACTACGTTGAATTTCTCGCACGGGTTCTAAAAATAATAAGTAATTCATGTTTGCAAAATTTTCTTAGAGAGTTGCATATTTCAACCATTTCAAAGTTTCAGGTCAATTGTAAAGCAACAAACTACTAGTTCGCGGGCCAAATCGAGTGTGGAGCTACACATGCTATTTCCAAACTGGGTCATTCTTGTTATCAGCAATCACAAAACAAAATTGAGAAAGAATGTGTGATCCTTCTCAAAAGCTTACAATTTTTTTTTTTTTGAAAGAGAAGGCCAAGCCACACAACTAGAGCAGAGTTGTGAGGTTGGTATCATGTGAGTGCATTGCTTCTTTGCTGTCATCTCCCACCATCTTCAGCGCTCATCTTCTTCTCTAGCTCAGCTAGAGCATTGGTAAGAGCCCTCACATCCAAAGCATTGAGCAACGTACCATGAGAGTCACACTGTTGCATCATAATACACAGATAAGAATAGAATCAGTTTTACCTATCGATGGATCCTCCAAATGTTAAGTTAGAAAACCAGAAAGAGATGGGATGAACACACCTTCTCCAGCAGCGCAAGACGCTCCTCCAGGTCCAAATCCTGATGATGATCAAAGACGACGATCTCGCTGTTACTATTGAGGAGCAGCCGTAGGTGGGTTCGTAGAAACTGCGCGCAGTGTGAGCCAAGATTACAGGCGGGGAAGGCGGACTCGCAGCCGAGCTGGTAGAAGGGGCAGTTGGCGAGCTTCATGGGGCAAGCGGTGACGCAGTGCCTGTCCATGTGGCGCCTGGAGACGCCGAGGCCGCAGCCCTGCTCGCAGGGGATGAGCTTCAACGCGCACGCCTCGTCGTGCTCCTCGGCTCGGCACGCGGAGACCTCGGCCGTGCAACCCTGCACCTGGTTCCGGCACCGCACGGGCCTGAAGCGGCACCGGCCGGCGACGTGCTCGACTAGCCCCTCCTCCGTGTCCAGCTCGTCGCGGCACCGGAACCGGCAGTCGGCGTCCAGGCCGCGGAGGAGGTCCCGGGCGACGGCCTCCCGCCGGTCGATCGGCCAGAACCGGGTGGCCTCCATCTCCTGGACGAGGTCGTCGATCCTGTCGTCGCGGCCGTCGTCGCCGCCCAGGTAGGGAAGCCAGCCGGAGATGGCGACGACGATGCTCCGCTTGCTGCTCGCGAAGTCGTCCAGGAACGTGGCCAGCGCCTCGCCCGGATCGTCGTGGTTGGGTTGAGGATCGTCGTCGGTCGGGAGTTCGGGTGGGCTGTTGCTCCTGTCCGTGATGTAGCGCACGAGCTCCGCGCGCAGCTGGACGGCGAGCGAGGAGGAGGGGTGTCGGAAGGTGCTGTCGACGCAGGCGGCGGCCAGGCCGGGCAGCAGGAGCTGCGCCAGCTTGTGCACCACCTGGATGTCGCAGTTGGTGCAGGGCAAGAGGGTGGTCTGAAGCGTGTCCTCATCGCCGCCGCCTCCTCCTCTGCTTCTTGCTGGATCTACTTCGACTACTGGGGCCTCCAATTCCATTCTGATCTTCAGGTTTATCGCTGCAAAATTCAAGCATGCGGATGTTATATGAGTTGCAACCTACTAGGCAACTACTGACGGATGGATTTGCGTGATAGCAAAACGAGTTCCTTACCTGCGAGGGATGCAGCTGCGGAACAGAGAGCCGGCCTAGAACAGATCGAAGCGTTGATCAAAGAGGTCGTCGAATTTCTTCTTGTGGATGGATACACTCATACACACGGCTTATGGGGCAAAAAACGAAGTCAACTCACAGTAGTGGACGAGAGAAGGGAGACACGAAAAGTAGCAGGAGGAATTTCAGGGAAGAAAATCGATTATTTTTCTTTGTTCTGTTGGTAGGAAGGAGAACTGTATTCTATTTGTAAACGGTGTTCTGCGTCCGTCCGTGAAGTATCGTTATCCTGCACCCTCAATCCCTCGGTCCCTCCGTAGTGCTAGTGCACCAAAATCACTCCAGGCATTCTGCCGGGCACGACCACCGACAATATCATGCCATGCTGATTCGCTGTATCACAGTTTAATTTCTGCTGCTACCACGACTTTGATCACAAAATCACTACACTGCGATACATTTCCATCATCAATTTGAAATCTTTGCCTCTCACTAACTTTTTACTGCATGAGACGTAGGCTGCATCCACGTCAGTAGTTCCAGAAAAAACAACATCGATGCTGTGCACACCCCACTTGTTTTCTCTCAGCTCAACCTCGATGCAAAACTGAGTGTATCGAATGAACAATTGGGATAAGGAAAAGTAGCATGTACATGATGTAAAGAAATCTGAACTGCATGATTGTTCGGCTTAGCAACTACTGTAGAACAATACACAGCTCCCACCTCCCTGATCACATCGCAGCAGCAACTCTCTAGGTACCTAATCGCAGGTCCACAAATGGCAGCCGAGGTTACTCTGCGCCAGATATCCGTTAGCTCGCACTGAACCCACCATGCACATTGCTGCTCCATATAGGAGTATCAGGACTACACCAAGCAACAAAATCAGCTCGCTTGGTCCATGGATGAAGATTGCACAAAGCCACCAATCACCTCACGGTCTTGTATTGTAGCAATCACGAACGGATTTGGTGGTACAGGAAATGTTTGGGCAGGCAAAACTGTTTTCACCTGCAAGTTTGAAGAGAAGAACAGCAGTAGCAACAAAGTGGCTTCAGTTCAAGATAAGGATGGAACTCGAGAAATAATGGAAATTAATCCGATAGTAGGGAGAACAAACCTGAAGTAAATGTCACTAGGGAGAAGATTGCTCATCAGCTCCAGATTGTCGGTATTTTTTAGTTACAAAGATATTGCTCCTGAAAAGAACTTGACAATGTCCTCTCTTTTAACCTTTCCCCTTACTTTGCATCAAGATGTATAACCTGAACCAAATATAATAAAAGCATACGAATATTAGCAATTTCCTGCGAAGTGCATGTACTCCCTCCTTCACATCACAACAAAGAGATGTCGTTTTGGACATTGACACGGTCTTCAAAATTTACCTTTCACCACTATTTTCTACTATAATATATGTATAAACACAAGAAAAATATCATATTCGGATCTTTTTTTAGACAAACATAACCATATACTCCCTCCGTTTTTTAATATAAGATGTTTTAGGTGTTGCACATGTTGTCTAGATACTAAAGTGAGTGAACATGCACATTAACACATGTCTACATACATTTGTGTACATGTGCATGTAGACAAATGCTAAAATATCTTATATTAAAAAACGGAGGGAGTAATTTACAAGTTCCCAATCTCCATATTTGGAACAATATTTACAGTCAAAGTTTGAGTTAAGACAGGTCCAAAGCGATATCTATCTGTGGTATGGAGGGAGAACTGAAAATATCTAGAACAATCAGCGGTTTCGTTGCTATAAATTTTCCTCAGCATGTACATATATTCATGGACAAGTTTGCATCTATCCTAACATTTTCACCATTTTCCACAAGGTCAGCAGAAAACATGAATGTTCCCGGTGTTACTGACAATTAGGTAGAGGGGCCTCCCCTCCCCGACATTGATGAAAAAGAAAAACATGATGCATATATTATATTTTAAAACAAAGCAACTCAATCATTTTTTCCAAGTAAACAGAATAGATCCAGTGTTGTTGAAAAGATGTTCAAATAATCATATAAATTCAAGGCACTCAAGAAGTCTTCCACAAGATTTGTACGCTCGATGGAAGCACATGGCCCAAATGTAAATCATTATGCCATTACCTCATCATCAAGGGCAGTCTCATCCAAACAGCCAAATTGGGCAGATCCTTAAATGATCCTATACACCGAGAAGTATTGGTAGGGTGTCCTAACAGCACAAAATGGTTGGTGCACATCCCCTACAAACAAGTAAAAAATATGATAGTATAAGACAAGGGGGACAAAATAATGAAGCATAGAAGGAAAAAAATAACATAAAAATATACTAGAAGAAAATGAATAAGTATCTACCAAATGTGTGTGCTTTATTCTGAAATAAGATAAGCAGCTATAAATAATGGAATTTTCAAATGAACGAAAGCATTGCTAAAACTGATAAATGTCTGTATGAATTACTCCCTCCGTTCCTAACTATAAGATGTTCTAGTTTTTTTCTGATTGGCATGTATCTAGACGTGTTTTAGTATGTCTGTTCACCTCATTTCAGTCCGTATGTAGTCCACATTGAAATGTCCAAAACATCTTATAATTAAGAACGGAAGAAGTAAAAGTTTAGGGAATTTATATACCCGTACCATCCGCAAAACATATTCATTTCTTGAAGATTAATCAAACTTGCAATATTCATTTTGTCATGCCCACTATCCAAGCAGTAACTCTAAGCATGCCATGTGGGACTTGATTAAAACCAATATCTTTGTGATCCAGAGAATAAAACTGCGAGGAAGAAATTTCAACTAACTTATTCCATAACAGGAAACATGATGAACTCACAAGAAAAATAATAATAATGGAAACAGAACAAAAAGGACAACAAAATATTAGAGATCAATCTACAGAGGGTATGAGGCAAATAACTTACTGGAGGTAAGGACGCCACGCCGAGCTTGATCTGCAATTGGAGACGAAACCCTCTACTAGTTTCTCTTTCGCCTCCACGCCACTCTCAAAGCAAAAACGAAACAGCGTGGCAAACAAGAAGCCAAAAAGTAATTTGAAACGCATTACGTGGCCATGGCCTGCCTTCTGAAACTAAATCCAGGTTCTACTACACAATGTCCACAAAAGATTGGTGTATTGACCTGAGATGGCCATAGCACTCTTCGCTGCTCTTAAAGTTCTCCAAGCATACCCAGCAAATGTGGCTGCCGCACTTGCACTCAACATGGTTGCAGCCGTCAGCTTTCTCAATTGTGTATCCACAGGAAGGGCAGCTCTTCACGTTCGTCTTCCCTTTGCGCCATTCAAGCAGCGTCGAGTCTGGGTCTTCCTTGTATTCTTTGTAAGCCTCACATGATATGAAAGGATGATATTCGAGATGACACTTGGTGCATATTTCCACATAGCAAGCCCCACAGGAGAAAAGTTTTGTTTCTGCATCTGGAGCTGCCACTTGGTAGATGGATTGGCAATCGGGAGTCGGGCAGAAGCGGTACATTCCTGCTTTAGATGCAACAAATGCCCTCAAGGAAGCTCTGAATAGGTCCTCCAGCTTCTCATTTGACACGAGGTGCTTCAGATCGACAAGAAGGAGGGGCATCTTGCACCCAGTTTTCATACAACAAATAGGGAACCCATCATGTGATTTCGTCGCAGATTCACACTGCTCCACCAAACAAGCCAGACAAAACATGTGCCCACATGATTCAAGCCTAAAAGGATCTTCTATCTCACACAAGCAAATAGGGCATGCATCCTCTGACTGCTCAACGTAATCTACCCTTAGCTTATCTTCTTTACAGTCTCCAACATTCTCTGGTGGAAGTTGAACCAGGGTACTGAGTTTAACGGAGGTTAACTCCGAGATCATCCTTTCCACCTTTCGCTTATCCTCCTTACTGCCCCAAACTTTAAGTAAATGACGGTGTTTGTGTAACTCAACCTTTATCGCAGGCATCTCTTTCTTAAATCCTTCAAGATCAACTCCAAAGTTCTCTACTGTTTTCTTCATCAAGTCTGGAGGGAGGCTATGGCCACGAAGACAAATCTCAAGAGGCTTCTTCTCAAGGAGTTGTGTAAGTGCATGAACCAATTTCGCCTCCGCTGCAGCCATCTGATCTTGGTGTCCAAATACTTTAATATTTATACTTTGCCTGTCATACATAATGTAAGTACCAGTTTCTTGTTCAATTGATTTCAAATGTGCTACACCATCACGGGACAAGAGCAGTTGAACTGCACTTAATGTCAGATCAGGGTGGTTTACGGTTTTGCCTTTCATCAAGATCTCAAGAGGCCTTCTCAAATCTGCTATTGTTTTTGTGGCATTTGCAGTGAGCTTCAATCGAAAAATACCATTTTCAGTCTTTTCAAAATTGTAAGACACACCTGCGTGAAGTAGAAAAGCGATTACGACCTTAAACCGACCAGCAGATATAAATATTTTGCACTCATAAACAACTAAATAAACAATACAAAGATGGAAACAGAGCAATGTAAGATTAGCAGCATAACACTCATGAGGATTCAGGATAAGGAAGGCAAGGGACAGGGTATCCCTA
Source organism: Poa pratensis (assembly GCA_947311845.1). Classification (NCBI taxonomy): domain Eukaryota; kingdom Viridiplantae; phylum Streptophyta; class Magnoliopsida; order Poales; family Poaceae; genus Poa; species Poa pratensis. The sequence goes on from CAMZMU010000091.1 coordinate 18,783,236, forward strand.
TTTACTAATGCTACATATTCTTGGATGCCTACGTTAGTTGCAGTCAGCTGATCTTAAGCATATAAGGCATCTCCCAACAGAGCCTATATTGGTACTTGAAAAAAAAAATCACATCTGAGCAAAATCAACACATACCTCAGAATTTACAGAGAACCAACAATACACACTACATAAATGTTGTATGTATGCGTATACAACCACCAGGCAAAATTACTCGCAGTTTTAGCCCTTAGAAACAGGGAAGGCAGTGATTGATAACACATCACTACTATGATATGTTTACACTCTTTAATTAGGTCATATTTCTTTGGCATTGGTGCATTTGAGACATAATACTATAGTTGAGGGAGGACGTTTATAGGATTACAGCTATCACGACTTAATAAGAGCATTCCTGGAAAAGGTAACTAAAAAATAATAATCACCATAAAGTTTGAAATAAGGTTTACAGATGGAAAAGACTTCTATAAATTAAATATGTTGGAACGAAATAGCAACTTGCAAAAAAATGAATGAGAAACTTTATGGGCTTCTTTACAGCCAGTGTTCATAGTCAGTTATGTCTTACAATTATTTCCACATCAAGCAAAATGTTACCTTGTTATGAGGAATGTTGTAGCTGATAGGTCCTACCACAGAAATTGTTATGGCTACTCACACATCAAGAAAAAAAGTGATTTAAGACAAACGCCTATATGGCTACTATAATTGTGAAGAAGAATAGTGTGTGTAGGAGCAGTGGACGACCAAGCACACCATCCATTGTTTCCCCTTCTCGGGTTACTGTCACTGAACCGTCTGAGACATTTGAGGGTTTGAATCTTCTTCTGAGCCAGCATGAGTGTGCCTTGACAATGCCGCTACAACGGCCCATGTGGATGACTATGGTGCAGATGACTATGAACAATCTGGCGATGAGATGCAATATCCAGATGCACCACTGAAGCATAACAACAAATAGGAGCCACTGGGGAGGACCAGGAGGAGGACAAGGATAGGCATGTTCTTAGCGATGATAAAAGACAACCTTACTACGGATGACAGTCCTGCATTTCCAAGAAGTTGAAGTTCTTTCAGTGGTTGACTTACTTGAGAAGATCATGCAACAGATCATGGGGAAATTTTGACCTGAGACAATGAATTGCCAAAATTTGAAGGTCTCAAATTCTTATCGTGTTGTCAGTGCACTCAATGCCAGGTCCATGGTAAGAGACACAAGAGGGGTTCAAGCCATGAAGCTGAATTATATGCCACGGATAAAGATGGCATAGAGTGAAGGCACACAATCGACTTGTTGAAAAGAACAGGCAACTGCAAACCAGTGGCAAGTTTCTTTGCAATGTGAGCATGATATTGTGTTCATCATTTCAATTAGAGAACTGAGCTTGAAGGTTATACACTTGAATGTTACACAGCACATAGGTTTAAAGCAGCTTATGCAGAGAATGTTCCAACTATGACATGGAAGATGTGGTAGGTGTCAATCAATCCTGAGTTCAAGATTCATCATTCAGTTATTAAGAGAACTATATCAAGAAAAAAGTTCTTAAGAGACCTCCTGGGAGGCCAAGAAGGAACATGGTTAGGGTTTGACATGAGAAATCTGGAGAAGGAGCATGAAAGAGGAAGTGCAAGTTTTGTCATGAGAGATCTCGAAACTTGAAGCTTAAGTTGATGGGTTTTCTAGTGTTATAATGCTCAATACGGAATATTCTTTTTTCAGCCATTTCTGAGAACGGACAAATTCAGCCATTTATGTGAACGGACAAAGAGTAAAGACCAAAAATGACATGAGAGATAAAGTGCTTATATTAAATCCTATTTTCAACATAAGTTTTCTTCTACTTCATCCACCCATCAGGATGCCTAAATAAGGACTTGCGGACCCCAAAATAAATACATCAGCTTGCAAGCCACCGTCTCTAAATGATACAAGCAATAAATAGACTTAAGCGAGCATTTTGAGTGAAATCTTGCCAAGACTAGTCAAACAGAGCTAACCGGGCGGTAATGTGCGGATGTGGCAAAACGTAGCTGAGAGCAACAGAGTAATGGAACCAGCATAATTAGAGTAATAGTATGGACATAATGAGAGTGGGTCTTTAGTAGTAGCAAAAGCATAAAAAAAACTTCAGAGAAAAGAACACAGCAAATTCGTAAGGAGATAAGGGACCTTGAGGAATTTCAGGAAAAATGGCTCTAAAAGTCTGGCTAGCTCAGAAAAAACATAGATAATAAATAAATAACCAAAATGAGGAATATCATTCAAGAACAGTGAACAAGATCGAAACAGATAGGAAATGAGGAATGCAGGCATACCTTTTTGGCTTTGGAAGCTCTCAAGCAGAGAAGCGACTTCCTGGCTGACAACATTGTAAACACGTAATGGACAGGACAGAGTGCTATGAAACACATGCTTGCACTGTATAATCTGCCAAGGTTGACAACAAGGAAGAAAGCTTCCTTCAAGATGGTCCAGTGCTCTTGCAGCCTCTCGATGAAGACTTCCATCAAACGTTATAGTAGCTCTTATCATTGAATCGTTTTCCTCTGGAGGAAACACCTCAACATGGAAGTTTTGTCCAGGGCAACTCTTATTTGGCATGAATGGAGAAATTTCTCTAACCAGTTCTTCTTCACATGTAGAAACAGAGGGGCTAGCTATGGCCTTTCCGTTAACCCTGAGCAAACGGATATTAAGGATTCTCCTTGTTGTTGTGCTACGAAAGGCATCATACAGTTCTGGCTCCGTAACATGCATTGGGATTCCATCGACAAAGACACAGTTCTCATACTTAGTACAAACCCTGCAATTGATATACCTGCCACCAACTCCTAGGGCAAAGCAGTCATTTACAACAAATTCAGCTTCCCCATTGGCACATGTTACAAGTGCACGTCCACTGCTTTGTTTACGTGGCCAACATAATTTAGCTTTTACTGCAGGAAATGGTAATCCTCGACTATCGAAAGAACATACAGGAAGTACTTTTAATGAGGACCCATGAAATTCTATCCCATTGAGTTTTGAAACAGCATCTTCAGCATTTTCAGGTTTGAGGAATGTAAACTTCCCCCATTTAGTTCCATCTGAGGCTATCCTAAAGTTTCCGGTGAATTTATGAAAGTTAGCAACACCGGAGACAATACTATCCACCAAGCAAATAAGCTCCTTGTCATTGATGTCATGAGCATTTTGATGCGAAATCTCTACTGTTAGATATCTGTTCTCAAGTTCTAAATGCTTGATTTCAGCACCTGACCCAAATAGTGCAATAGGAGAACTGCCAGACCTCCCAGGAAATAAACTTCTCTCGAGGCACTCATTCCTCAACATCTTACATTCACATTCCAAAGCACTGTTAACAGTGCAAAACACCTTTTCCATGTTCTGTTTAGTAGCAAATAACACAACTTCATTATTATTAAAGTTAATTTCAACAGTTATTCGGTCATCCTTGCAATCTTCCTTGAGACGTGAGATGATCATTTGCAGATTTTGGCCATATTTACCACAAAACCTTCCCAGTAAGTTATTACCAAGCCCACTAATCACCTTTATCTGCAATTTATGTTCCTCCAGTTGCTGAATGAAAGACATTGGGTGAATTGTATACAACGCATCGTGATCAACAGCAGTTACACATACCAGATATTGATTCGGGACTGACAAGATTTCTGCAAACACCACCCACTCTGGCTTGATGCCATAATTGAGCAATGAGGATGACGGATGAAGGTTCACAACCTGATCTGTCGAAATCACCTGGTAACCAAACCTTTCATGTCCTAAAAACATAGCAAGATTACCTGTAAGAGATGATAGGATAATTCTCTTTAGCAACTTATCGTGTACAGTTGGTGCCTCGGGATTCCACACCAATAGCTTGGGACGATAATGTTCAGCTCACGCTTTAGACAGTTTTCAAGTTCTGATATAGTGTCCTGGCATCTCCTCATGGTCTTGGCGTTGATGCTGTTCTGCCAGCACCACATATTCCTGTTGTCATGCCCATCTTCCCATTTCTTATAAACAGCAAGTAGAGTGAAAAGATCTCCATCTCGGTGACACAGCCGGATCTTTTGAAGGTCAGCTTTATGTTTCTCCTCATCAGTGCCCACTCTACAAAATATGCTGCTAGAATTTGCCATAACAGCGGCTAGAACTACACCTTCCTTCTTCAAACCAAAACCAAAGCAATCAAGCATAATTTTCCCAAGCCTTGGCTCAATTCCCAATTTGACCAGGTGGCGTCCAGTATCAGTCAGCTCAAAGCAATTGAGTCTACATTTGACAGCACCCAACTGTTCAAGATTCTTCACAGCCATATTGATTGCTTCTGGATTTGGGGCATCAACAAACTCAAAATTGTGTGCATCTTTAACACCCAAAGCAAGTATTCTTAGAACAGCAGTGCCAAGATGAACTTTCCTGATCTCAGGTTCTTGATGCACTTCCATCATACTGAAGTCGGATTCAGAGTAAAGCCTGTAACACTTTCCTGGTCCAGTTCGACCTGCCCGGCCAGCACGTTGATTAGCTGAACTTTGGGAAATCCAATTAACTTTCAATACATTGAGACCACTACTGGGCACAAATCTGCTCTCCTTGGCCAGTCCAGAATCAACAACATACTTTACTTCTTTTATGGTCAGTGATGTTTCAGCCATATTCGTGCAGAAGATGATTTTTCTCTTCCCAGGATAGCTACTGAAAACCCGGCTCTGTTCTACTTGAGAGCTTTCCATGCATAGGAAGTACCACGGCACTTGAATCGCTGAAATTTTCACAAGCCCATTCAACTTCCAGCTGAGATGTCAAGAAAGCAAGGATAGCACCCTCTTCTTCATTCTTGTGAATGGTGCTTACCAGTCTTACAACATCATTGAGATAAGAAGAAGTTGCACAAGCATCACGCAGAGAGTTTGGCACAGTATTGAAGGAAGCATCCAATGATACATCTGGGACATATTTAATTTCAACAGGAAAATTTCGCCCTTTAACATGGAATGTTTGACAGCCGTAAAAGTAGTCAGAAATCCTATCAGCATCAGCAGTGGCAGACATGACAATGAGACGCAAATCCAACCTATCAAGCAGCTTCTGCTTGATCAAAGCTAAGAGAAGATCAGTGTTCAAGCTTCTTTCATGAGCTTCATCAACAATGATATATGAAATGCCATCCAGGCCCACGTCATTCATGCAGTGATGTAATAGACAACTATCTGTGCAAAATATGATCTTTGAATTGGAGTCTTGAGAATTAAAAAAGGTTGAATATGACAACACGAAATTGTCAGTGTAGCAGCCATTGCTTTCTTCATCCACTCTACGTGCCAACGATGTAGCAGCAATTTTTCGAGGTTGAGTACAGACAATTGAACCATTAGAAGCAAGACCTGAGTCAGCAAGAAACTGAACCAACTGTGTGCTTTTACCAGAGCCAGTTTCCCCAATTAAGATCATAACCTGTAGAAACAAAGCTCACATAACTTAGATCATGATTTTGCATAAATATCTCATGATTTACCATAAAAAGAAAGTCGAATTAAATACATGGGAACTTTGATATGAAGTACCTCTAAGGCTATTACTCAAGACATGGCTCGGATTAATTATAGCTATGTAGTACACAAGGTTGAAACAAAATGTAAAATTGCAATCTGATAACGTACACAAAATAAAACTCCACATGGCTCATTCTCCATTGTTCTAAGAACCAAAGATTAAGGATCGAATGGCCCACACTGCAAATTTGCAATGCCATCACAAATTAAACTGCAGAGAATGCACATCCTCACCTGGTTATTGTAAATGTGATTGAGAATCTTCCTGCGGTATGCGTAGATCGGTAGCCCCTCGTTGAGCCTCCTGCACTCGCGCAGCATCATCATGTGCAACCTCACAAAGTCCACATCCTCGTCTTCCCCAATCCCAAACACATCCACCCCTTCTTCCTCCTCCACCTCCTCCTCGTCATCGGTCCCACGTAACATGGCATGCCGTATCAAACTCATTGACGCTTTGTATTCGGCAATTTTGGCATCCACCAAGTCCTTCTCAGCCTCGAGTGTTTTCCTCTGGAGATCGAGCTGATCGAACTCGCGGAAGTTATTGCGGACGCCCAGGCGGTCTTTCACGGACTGGATGGATGCTGCGAGCTCCGCGGAGCGGGCGGCGCAACGGGAGACAAGGTCGGAGTCGAGCAGGCGGGAGGCGTGAGAGGCGAAGAGGGAGGCGATGAGGGGGAAGGCGTGGGCGGCGACGGCGGCATTGGGAGGCAGGGAGTGAGGAAGTGCAGGCCGTCGAGGCGGAGCGACCAGAGCTCGCGCGCGGCGGCCGCGGCGGCTGGGAGGGAGCGGAAGAGGAGGCGAGCGGCGTCGCGGCCGGAGGAGAAGACGGAGAGGTTGTCCGGGGGCGGCGACGGGAGGCCGGCGACGAGCGCGTCAATCTCCGTGGAGGTTGGGGCGGAGGTGTTGGGGCCCGCGCGGATGAGGATCACGGCGAAGCGCGGGGCGGGATGACGCTGGCGGTGGGGAGGCTGGTGGTGGCGGCAGTGGGGAGGCGGAGAACCCCAGTCCGGCGGGCGGCGGTGAAGGAGCGGAGGGGGGAACGGGTGTATATGGAGCACGCGTGGAGAGAGGCAAGTCGGCGGCGCGCCGAGAGAGGCACGGTGGCGGGGGCGGCGATGCGTCGACGGAGGGAGGCAAGGTGGCGGCAGCGGCGCGATGAGGGTTAGCGGAAGGAGAGGTTTCTTTCCTGGACCTTTGGACTTTGGTTCCCCTCCGGAATTACGCACGGTTTTCTCAAATACTCCCTCCGTTCCAAATTAATTGACTTCCATATATCCACATATGGATGTATCTAGACATGTTACATGTATAGATACATCTACATGTGGATATATGGAAGTCAATTAATTTGGAACGGAGGGAGTAACTGCGTACGGTTCCTCTAAGAAAAAGAAAACGTACGGCTTCTCTCAAACTGAATACATACGGCTGTGAAATTTGGGAAAAGCTTATGCGTGTGCGAGCGCTGGCACGGCGCGCTGCAGACCGAGTCAACGCGACCCTTCCTTCCTGCATGGCCAGTCCGAGGCGGACCGGCCGCAGTCACGGCTGGCCACGACAAAGGCGGCGGAGGTGAGCCTTGGGGGGGGGGGGGGGGGGGGGGGGGTCGCCAGTGTCGGAGAAAAGGGTGGGGTTAGAGGATGTCCAGGGCGATGGTGAACTGGTGAAGGAGGAGATCAGGACAGGGCTGGGCGGTGGGCCGTCGCGGCAGCGCGCCGGCCGCGGGCGGGGTGGACGGCGGTTCGGCCGGCGGTGGCAGTTCTTCCTCCTCTCCGGCGATTTTGTCGTCTAGCGGAACCGTGCGAAGGCTCGCACGTGCAAAGATTAGCCTCCCTGTGTGAATTTTGGCTTTGAAATAAAACTGCAGTTTCAGTTGACCGTGAAACGTTGATCCCACTTTTATAGTGTGGATGATAGTGCGAATAGATGGATGTACGTGGGTATCCATGTCTTCCCAAGTCAAATTAATATAAAAAAGTTGAAATTCAAGAGTAACTGGAGATACATTTATCAAATCTACACACTTGTTTCATTAATTATGTTTGGAGTAGCAATTTTTTATTTTGTAACACGTGGAAACATTTTTTTATTTGAAAGTTAGATATAGTGAACTACTAGTTGGATGTGTTTGCGCTGCCACGGGAGAATAGACTTAGACATGAAGACATTAATTATATTGGAATTCATAAATGTGTGTTGCTTAAAAATGACGGAGAGGTCCCTTTTAAACATCAGCTTATATATCCAAAAACTATTTCTTTTGAATATTGGCTTGCATATCTAGAAATTATTTTGTTTTAGCAGGAGTTTAAATCCATATAAATCATTCGAGTGGAAGGACATAGAAACAATACATTGCCACCTACAATCAACATGTGTGGCTTTGGCTAGAGCATGTGACTTAAAATTTGCATGTGTTCTCTCCAAAACAAATACCACCTCTTTTTTTTTGCTCTATCTCGTAAGTAACCACATTATAAGGACCAAATAAGGACCCAAAACATACAATGGAGATACAATTTATATTTTCTAGGGTCAAGGTGGATTTTTATTGCATGCCCAATGTCCGATGTAGGGTCGTGGCGTTGCCACCCTGCCGAAGTTGGTTCTTCGCGTGCATAGGCAGACCTGACCGTGCCCGTCTATTCGGTTGTCGGTCTCTGCATGCCTACGGTGGGGGAGGACTCAGGGCCATGGATGTCGGGGCGGCGGCCTTGGAAGGCGGGCCTCATGGCTAGCTCTTTGGCATGCAGCGTTGAGGCAGGTGTTTGTGGTGTGATTCGGTCATGTGGGTGGCGGGGGGCACGACTGTTGGTAGTCCTGGCAAAGTTATCGCCGGCGGCGGTGGCCTAGCCCTGACCTGGATCTGGAGTTCCTGTCTCGTCTTGATGGTCCCCTGTCATGGTGGGTATGTGACCCTGACGAGGTGTACCCTCATCAAATCCCATGGTTAAGGACCTAGGGTTGAGATTATGGGGAGAGAACGTGGTAGTACTGGTAGTTTCGTCGGCTGACAAGCAAAGGCAAAGATTTACCCAGGTTCAGGCCCCTCGGGTGGAGGTAAAGACCCTACTTCCTGCTTGTCTGATATTGATTGTGGATTATGCAAGAGCTTTGGTGGTTCGTGTATGGCTTGGTCCCAGATCGGTACCCCTCCCAGCCTTTAAATAGGCTGGGTCTCGGGAGTTTGTAACCGACCTAGTTTACACGTAAGGAAAGCTAAACCGACTATGCCTATGTCTAGTCTTGGAGGGTACTCCATCTTCTTGGGCCTCTTGTCTTGGCTTCGAGTAGGCTCTTCGATATTGGGCCTTAGTCGTCACGTGCACCAGGTACCCTCATGATAGGGTACCCGATATGTATACCCATGTCAGTAGCCCCCGAGTACTTGTCTGACTCGAAGAATCGGGCATGGACTCTTTCGTAAGTGCACGTCATATGCTTTGAATTCTGTATATATAATTTGGAATTCCTGTATGAATAGCACACGTTTGGCTATGTCGAGTATCTCATCGACTGTGTTTTATGATGATCAAGGGATAATAGCTTAGCAGGCCCAGTACACTCGACGGATCGGGACTGGTTAACTACACATTCGGGTAAAACCTTACTAGCTTTCAATCAAACTCGAGTCCCGGACTCGAATCTGGAACAAACTGGTCAGATTCGACTAGGCCGCTGAGGTCTTACTGAGTCGATCTGCAGTATAACTTTGAATTTTACCCAACGCGTCCGTCGGGATTTTTCATCATGTCTGCTGACACGGAAAGTATAAGGATTGACGTTGCTGGAACGGTCCTTAGCCCAGCTCGAAAGTTCGGCGGGTCTTACCTTTGCACTATGCGTGCAGCATCCGAGGTATTTGCGACGGACGCAACTCGGGAATGTTTCGAGTATGATTTCTGAACTTTGTTGGACGAGTCATGCCCTTTGTCGACTGATATTTGCTGTTATGCTATCGGGTGCGCGACAGCGCTCCCGATGGGAGTAGCCCCCGAGATTGTGCTTTATTGCTTTGCAATGGAGGATAATCTCAAAAACTCTTCTTACTCTGCATATGTTAATCGAAGAAATTTGTGCCATAATTCTATCGGGTGCACGACAGTGCTCCCGATGGGAGTAGCCCCCGAGATTATGCTGTATTACTTGTAAATGGAGGATAATCTCAATCATTGTCCTAAGCATCTTCAGTCGAAGAATTTTTTGAACACGCTCCCGATGGGAGTAATATGACTTAGTCGAAGGAACGGTCGAGTGACCAATTTTGCCTTAAGAAGTTTTGTCACACCCGAACTAATCAGGCAATCGAGTGACCAATATGCGTTGGCATACTCGAACGTATTTTCTGAACAGATGCTTCAATGACGTCAGGGATGACGTTTATTTCGACTGCGATTTCTGACACGCGTGGCGTGCGTTATGCTGCGATTGATGGGACGTGACACATAGGTGGGCCCATTTGTGCAGAGCTGACCGAAGACGGTGCCGTTTGGACTTGATTTGACTATACGGGCCCACTTTTTCCGCAAGCGTGATGATGGCTCCTCTTTTTACGTGCGTAGTGGGCGGAGTGGCCGGCGACGGTTGCCCTCCGCGTTTGCCACGTGTACGGTCAGATTGCGTGCGTAACGCACGATTTGGATCTGAATGGCTGTGATTGCTTTTGATCTTGTGGTAAATAGGGGAACGGCGCTGGCATTTGTTTTTTACCTGCCATTTGCTCTGCGCGCCGCCCCTGTTCCATCGTCTTCCTTGCGCTCTGCCTCCATTGCTCCTGTGCTAAAGCTTTGCGCGCTCTCCACCTGCTCGTTGAATGAAGAAAGCGGCGGGCAACAAGCGCTCCGCCTCGACTGCTGCCGCCGCGCCCGATGCGGCGGCGAAGAAGGGGAAGAAGACTGCGGCTAGCACATCTGCGGCCGCCGTCGACCTCAAGAAGACCAATGGGGATTGGATGAAATCCACCCTGAAGGAGGCGCAGCTGGACAAGCTGCGCGAGGAAGGATTGCTGCCACCTTCCGACCAGCTCCTCGTCCGCGCACCTTCGCCCAAGGAGGTACTTCCCGAGCCTCGCGCTAACGAGCGCGTCTGTTTCGCGGAGTTTTTGCCTAGGGGTTTCTCGCTCCCCCTCCATGATTTTGTGCGAGGTTTGCTTTTTGCCTACGGGGTGCAGATCCATGATCTCACCCCGAACGGTATTCTGCACATTGCGTGTTTCATCACGCTGTGCGAGTGTTTTTTGGGTGTTGCTCCGAGTTGGGCATTATGGAAGTCCATCTTCATGGTCCGGCCAAACAACCGAGGCGGCCGAACCTATCCAGTCGGAGGCCTGCAGATCCAAGTGCGCAGCGACACCCGGTACTTCGCCCTGAAGCCAGTCGACTCGGCGCAGGGGTGGAGGAAGAGGTGGTTCTATGTGCAAGTGGACCAAAATGTGGCCCCAGCATTTTCGACTGCTGGTATAGCCGCTAGGACGAAAGCCTGGGACCATGAGCTTTCGACTGAAGAAGTGGCGGAAGCAGCGCCCATGCTGGAGACAATTGGGGGCTCCTCAACAGCATCACGGGTGTGCATCTGATTGCCACCTTTGTGAAGATGCGGGTATGGCCGCTCCGCGCTCGTGCCCACCCAATGTGGGAGTACGAAGGTGCCCTCGACGCCACCGCATGAGCAAGGAGGAGCTGTCAGGAGTGAACTGGTGACACATGTGCGGTCCATCACCAGTACAAAACAAAGCGAGCCCTGCAACGTCGACTGCCCGTCGATCCTTATGGGGCTGAAAAGCCTTTGCCAGAGGTTAGTGAATATCGATTTTATGATTTCTTGTTTGTTATTCTGCTATGCATCTTTTGACTTTCGACTATATTTTGTGTGCAGGGCCACTCGACCACCTCACCCTTCCTCCCCTTCCGAAGATGGCCAACTTGAAACAGAAGTGACAGTAGAAGCGAAGGGAGGGATGAATCGCCTTTACCTTCGGCTACCACTTCACCCACAGAAGAGGTTGAAGAGGAAGGGTAGAGGAAGCACAGGGCAAGGAGCCTGCCGCGACTGAGGATGTTAGCGAGGTTCCTCTTCGCAAGCGCCGTCGGGCAGCCCAAGTTATGTCTTCTTCCACGAGCTCACCCGCGAGGGAATCGGATGTGAGGGATGATGGAAACTCAGCTCCGTCTCCTACGACCACAGCTGCTCCCTTGGACGTGAGTCCTTTGAGCTCGGCTCCTCCTCCTCAGTCGAGTGGGCAGCTACCTTTTGGAGGCCCAAACTTTGACGAGCTCGACACTGAGGATGAAGAAGAGCACAGGTTTGCTCCTTTTTGCACTTAATAATATTTTTTGTGAGTTATGTACTTTTGCTTATGTTGTATGCCTTTCGGTCACTTGTAGTGCCGAGACTGTGCGACCTCCAACTCCTCCAACCGTGAGAGCCTCGACTCCAGATCAGCCTGAAGCCTCTCCTGTTGCGGCTGAGGTTGTGAAAACAATAGCCACGACCACTTCCATTGAGGCTGCCAATATTGCGAGTACATCGACTCCGCAAATTGGAACTTCTGCTGCCAAGCCCGCGCCTTGGATTGAACACGTAAGTGTCTTTTTGTCGAGTCTTCCTTCTGGACCTATTTGTGTATAGCTTATGTTGGTTTCGTGTGCGTGCAGCCCTTCTACCTCAACCTGGTGGAATCAGGTAAAGCATTTGTCCAGGTTGAACAGGAGAGGGATAATCTGCGCGCTGTTATGGAGCAGCTCACCCGTAAGTATCTTGGGTTTCTGTAAGTCTTTGCCTTGTCGATTGTGAATGACATCTGTCCATCTATCTCAGGTGACAAGGCAACGCTGAATCTCGGGTTAAAGAGCTAGAAGAGACACTCGCCAAGGAGCGCGCGGAGTCGAAGAAGGCCTTGGATGATGCCAAGGACTCCGCCGCTTTGCGCGAGAAGAATTATGCTGAGCGCCTGGCGAGCCTCACCCGAGACGTAGGCGGTGAGTCGAGCCTTTCACTTTTTGCCTACTTCTTTTGCCACTGAATAGTATGTAACATTTTTGTTACTTCTGCTTTTTTGAAGGAGCTGTTGGGGCATCGACACCTGTAGATCAACCGAGTGTCGATTTGTCCCTTGACCGCGCAATCGGCGACCTGGATGTCGTCTCTACCCAAGCCAAGGACGCACTCGCCAAATCTACGAGCACGCTCGGCGCCGTGTTCAAGGATGTGTTCCCCTCCAGCCAACCTCCTTCGACTGTGGATGGCTTCGCAGACGTCCTGGGCCCGGGAACTTCGACTATGACGAACTTTGCTCGCGCTTTGACGGTACGCGGCTCAGAGACCACCCTCAAACTCCTTTTAGGTCATGGGATAGAGGGTGACTTCGAAGCCGCTCTGTCTGCTTTCCCTCGTAAGCCTGGCGGGAAATTGGTGTCCCTAAAGCATTTGAACGAGCCAGCCGCAAAGTTGGCTGAAACTTTTATGGCCACCATGGAGCGCCGGGCAGAAGAGGTCGCCGCTCGTGCGAGTAGGGCTAGGTCAGAGTCAATGTCTGAGAAGTAGGGCAGCCGCGCCTTTGATGTCTTGTAATTAAACTTATGACCATGCGAGTATGCATGTGCTTTTGCTACCTTTGTATGAATTTATGTTCCTCGTTATGATTCTGTTTGTAAAGCTGTATGTTGTTGCTCGTCTGAGCTTTGTGACTAGTTTCTCATGAAACTTTTATGATGCTTGGAACAGAAACGGCCAGCCGCCACTTCATCCAGTTCGTCGCGGCATCATACCCCTTCTCGATCTCGAGCTCAGGCGTCAAATGATGCCGCGGTAATACGTTATATGAAGGCTCGACTTGCGAAACAGGAGCAGGAACTGGCGAGTGCCCGAAGCGAGCTGGAAAGGATGAGGGCAAGGCCTGCTTTACCCACCCAACGGGAGGAGTATGTGCTTGGCGAGATGGAGATCGTGAACAGACAGCTCGAGTGTAAGCATGACTGCCTTGATCTTATGAGTTCACAGCCTGTTCTTTTTTGTTCACCCAACTTGTGTTGTTGCAGGTTTTGTTCAAGATTTCCAGGCGGAGCAGGCTCGCGTGGATGAGCAGTTGAACATGGCAACTGACGAACCCACGACTGGCCGCCAGCACTTTCGATTGGACAAGCACCGAGCACGCATACTCGCGACTCTGCAAGATCGGGTGTGGCGGAGCACTATGCTTCTTGAATTGTGCAGGTCGGCCTTCAGTCGAATCAACCAGATGGTTTTTCCGACTGGGCCACAACCTCAAGGAATCCACGCGTTGCTCGATCTCTTCCGGTCAACAGGTTCCATTCGAGGCTTCATCACCCAGAAGCTTGTGGACGGTGCCAACGCAACCATGGCATATCTCCGAAGTCAACGTCCAAATTTGCAGCTACGTCCACCCGTGCCTGGATCGTCTTTGTCCCAGTCGAATCTTGACGAAACATTCGATCACGCGAGGACATTGGTTGATTGCTATCAAGCGCAACTTATGGGCCCTGTTCTTCCAGCAAAGGATGAACCAGAAGATTAGGGTATTTATGTATAGGGAACAGCCCCCGAGTGTAAATTTGCCACTTAGTACATATTTGTTCACTTGTATGTATGCAGCCCCCGAGTGTATCGAGTGGGGTTTATGAAAAACAGTTTACATAGATCATGAATTACATAGCCCCCGAGTGCTCGAGTGAGGTTATGAATTTTATGAGAGTTGAAGCTTCAACTTATGCCTGCAGGCTCAGCCCCCGAGTGATTGATTGGGGTTGAGCAACTTTTTCCTTTGTGTTTAGTGTTATGATCCAGCCCCCGAGTATTCGAGTGTGGCTGAATTATTATGTTTGAAGGAGCGAAAGCTTTTATGTTTGAGAGCTCAGCCCCCGAGCATACGGGTGAGGCTAAGTTTGTGCTGATAATATGCGAGTAGTAGCAGAAAAGTATGAGGAATTTATTGACTATATTCCATTTATGAATGTTAGGCTGCAGGCCGCCTCATTAAAAACCTTCCAGTCCCCTTAGGTACCCTGGTAAGGAAAAGAGCGCGTCTGAAACCTGCAGCCATCCGACATATGAGCCTATTACATTATGCGACTGAGCAATCTAAGCATAGAAACGGCGCAGCTGCGCAACGTTCCAAGGATTGTGGAGAGTTCGCCGGTCTTCGCATGCTTCAGTCTGTATGCTCCACCACCTATGACCTCGTGATGATGAAGGGTCCTTCCCATGGAGAAGCAAGTTTATGCACCTTCTTTGCTTCAGTCGAAGTACCAAGTCACCCACCTCGAAGGACCTGGTACGCAGTCGACGGCTGTGATAGTTGCGTAGATCTTGCTGGTAGACAGCTGTACGTGCTAGCGCTGTGTTGCGTGCTTCTTCGAGCAAGTCGACTGCATCTTCGAGTGCTTCATCTGCATCTCTTCATTGTATGCTTCGACCCTTGGTGCGTTGAACCTTACGTCTGATGGCAGGATTGCCTCTGCGCCGTAGACCATGAAGAATGGAGTGAATTGCGTTGAGGCGTTGGGTGTTGTGCGTAGGCTCCATAGCACAGACGGGAGCTCTTCTACCCAAGCACCCGCAGCCCTTTTGAGTGGCACCAGGAGGCGCTTCTTGATTCCACTCGTCACAAGCCCATTGGCCTTTTCGACTTGGCCGTTTGATTGCGGGTGCGCCACAGATGCATAATTGAGCGTGATATCTTGCTCTTTGCAGAAGGATTTGAATTCCTCAGCCGTGAAGTTTGTACCGTTGTCAGTGATGATGCTATTTGGCACACCAAAGCGGTATATGATGGATTTTATGAAATTGACTGCTGTAGTGGCAGTCGAACTTGTGATGGGTACTGCTTCAATCCACTTGGTGAACTTGTCGACCGCCACCAGAAGGTGAGTATGCCCTCCATGGGAGGATTTTTTGAGTGGCCCAACCATATCGAGCCCCCACTGGGCGAAAGGCCAGGCCAATGGTATTGTCTTCAACGCCGATGCGGGTGCGTGCGGCTTTGTGGCGAATTTTTGGCAGCCGATGCACCTTTTGACTATGTCCTCCGCGTCTTTGAGTGCTGTGGGCCAGTAGAAGCCTGCGCGAAAGGCTTTGGCTACGAGTGATCGACTGCTGGCGTGATGCCCGCAAGTACCTGCATGAATATCACGAAGGATGGCTTGGCCATCTTCAAATGCTATGCAACGCTGGAACATACCTGATATGCTGCGTTTGTAAAGTTCACCGTTGATGACAGTGTATGCTTTAGATCGTCGAGTGACGCGTCTTGACTCTGTGAAGTCTTCGGGTACCTCGCCGCGGAGTATGTATGCGAGGAAGGGTTGAGTCCAAGTTGGCTCGATGAGGAGTACCTCGACTGGTGGGTCCTCTGTGCTAGGTGTTTTGCTCTTGGCTGGTGCGGCTGTGCAGGAGTTGCCGCTTCTTTTTGATTGATCTGTGCTCGATGCGCTCGAAGAAGACACCAGGTGGCACTGGTGCTTTGGTCGCACCAATGTTGGCTAACTTATCTGCTTCTTCATTGCTCACGCCCTATGTGCCGCAACTCGCAGCCTTCGAAGCTGCCCTCCATGATGTTGTACAGGTCACGGTAGGCGATCATGTTATCTGCGATTGCGTCACAAGCCTTCATTGTTTGCTGCACCACCAATTCGAGTCGCCGTAGATCATCAGTCGAGTGCACCCGAGGCTTTGGCCATCCTCATGCCATGGATCAGAGCCTCATATTCTGCTTCGTTATTGGATGGGAACTCGAATCCCATTTGCAGGATGTAGCGGAGCTTGTCGCCTTTTGGTGATATGAGGATGACACCTGCGCCTGCGCCTTCGTTTTTCTTCGAGCCATCAAAGTACATGGTCCAGGAATTGGACACATCTGGTGCTCCTGGGAGCTGAGCTTCAATCCACTCGGTGTGGAAGTCGGGTAAAACTTGTGCTTTGATGGCCTTCGGGTAATCATACTTGATGTCTCTTGGTGCTAGCTCGATGAGCCATTTTGCTACTCGCCCAGTTGCATTGGGGTTTGTGAGGATGTCCCCGATCCCTGAAGTGCTGATTACAGTGATCGGGTGCTCGGAGAAGTAATGCGTCAGCTTCCTTGAGGACATGAACACGGCGTATGCCAGCTTCTGATAGTGCGGGTACCGCTGCTTTGATGTGGAGAGCACTTCACTCAAGTAATAGACTGGACGTTGTATGCTTTGGGCGTGTCCCTCCTCTCTGCGTTCGACCACAGAACAGTGCTCACCACCCTATTAGTTGCAGAGACATATAGGTATAGTGGCTCGCGTTCCCTTGGTGCTACGAGGATTGGAGGGCTTGTGAGGACTCGCTTGAGGTCCGTGAAGGCTGCTTCGGCTTCTGGCGTCCACTCGAACTTATCTGCCTTCTTCATCAGTCGATAGAACGGGAGTGCTTTTTCGCCTAGCTTGCTGATGAATCGACTGAGTGCTGCTACTCTACCCGCCAACTTTTGCACGTCGTGGAGCTTTGAAGGCCTTTGCATCGTCAAGATGGCCTGTATTTTCTCCGGGTCCGCCTCGATTCCTCGAGCTGAGACTAGATACCCGAGGAGTTGCCCGGCTGGCACGCCGAACGTGCACTTCTTCGGGTTGAGCTTGATGTGGAAGCGTTTGAGGTTTGCGAATGTCTCCGCAAGTCATCGAGTAGCGTGCTTTCTTCTCTTGTGGTGATGACGATGTCATCTACATAGACCTGGACGTTTCGCCCAATCTGCTTCTTGAGGCAATCTTGCATCATGCGCTGATAGGTTGCGCCTGCGTTTTTGAGCCCGAAAGGCATTGTGGTGTAGCAGTAGACCCCGAGTGGGGTTATGAACGCCGTTTTTCTTCATCCTCTTCCTTCATCCTTATCTGGTGGTAACCCGAGTAAGCATCCAGGAAGGACAAGCGAGCGCACCCGGCGGTGGAGTCGACGATCTGGTCGATTCGAGGTAGTGGAAAGTGATCCTTTGGACACACTTATTGAGTGCTGTAAAATCTACACACATCCGCAGGATGTCTGTATGCTTCTTCTCTACAAGTACGGGGTTGGCCACCCATTGTGATTTCTTGATCTCTCTGATGAATCCTGCTGCGAGTAGCCTGTCGACTTCGGCTTCGACTGCAGTTCTTTTTGGGCCGGATATGCGGCGCATTGTTTGTTTGACTGGTTTAGCACCTGGAAGTAGCTGGAGAGAGTGCTCGGCGAATTCCCTGGGAATACCTGGCATGTCTGCTGGACACCATGCAAATATATCCCAGTTCTCACGGAGGAATTCGACGAGCGCGCTTTCCTATGCGATAGGCAGACTCGACGAGACATTGACTGTCTTGGTCGGGTCAGTCGGGTGCACCTGATGCGATCTTGTGTCGTTGGTGGCACTGAATGCTCTGTCGACTGCCACCTTTTTGTGCTCTGGCATAAGTGTTCGATCGTTGGAGACCGCTAGATCAGCGAGTGTTGCTTCCATGCCAAACATCTCAGAGATTTTGCTGAATTCTCGGTCGCAAGAGTCAGACTTTTGGAAGTTCCCCTTGACTGTGATTACTCCTTTTGGTCCAGGCATCTTCAGCTGGAGGTATGCATAATGTGGCACCGCCATGAATCGAGCGAACGTCGGGCGTCCAAGTATAGCATGGTATTGTGACTTCCAGTCGACCACTTCGAACTCAATCGACTCTGTCCTGAAGTGGTGCTTGTCCCCGAACGTCACGTCGAGTTGTATGGTGCCCTCTGGGCTTATTGCTTTCCCTGGAACGATACCGTGGAAGGTATTTGAAGATCTTGGCAGGTTTTCGACTGACCTGTTCATTTTGCGGAGCGTATCTGCGAAGATGATGTTTATGCCGCTCCCACCATCCATGAAGACCTTGGACATGGCGTAGCCTCCAATTTGCGCGTCGAGTACCAGAGCAGAGTGCCCTGGTCGAACAACCGATGGAGGGTGGTCCTCTTTGCTGAAGCTTATTGTAGTTTCGGCTCCCTTCAAGTATTCTGTTACCGCAGGAGGTGACATGACCGCCATGTTTACCTGTCGAGTGCGAAGTTTTTGCTCCCTGTTGGAAGGTCGACCTTTCTGTATCATGTACATCTGCCCTTGGGGCGGAGGGTACTGTGGTTCGTCCACCCGAGGCACGGGCTGTATGGCACCCGCGAGATTTCCGCCTGGGGCAGGCTGTGGTGGTGGAGGTGGTGCCATCAGAACAGGCACGTTGTTTGGCTGAGGCACGGGTGCAGGTGCTTGTGCGGCTGCTGCCTTTCTGCGATTTACGTAATCAGTCGCCATTTGGTCGAACTCCCTGCAGTTTCTCATCGAGTGGTTGGATCGCAGTTTTCCATCGTCCCCCTTGTACAGGTGGAATCTGCAATCAGCGTCCATCTTTTCTTCGAATGATCGCTCAGATTGTGCCCGTGACTTGCGCCAATCCTTCCTCTTGTAGCTATCACTGCGTTGGCTGTCTCGACGATCATCTCGACTGTCTCGCCGATCATCTCGACTGTCTCGCCGATCTTCCGACCGTCGGTCGCTTCTGTCCTGATCATTGCGGGGTGTGGAGAACCCAGCCGCCATGAATTCGGGTCTGTCATCGTCGTAATGACGTTTTGAACGTTTGCGCCTTCGGTCGTCTCTGTACGAGTCTCTATGGCTTCGACTGCTATTCTCATGTTTGTCACGGGGTGAGGACCCGCGTGTGGTGCGTGCCATATCCTCTCCATCTGCCCACTCAGTCGCGATCTGCAAGAGGTGGGCTACAGATTTTGGCTTTTGGCGGCCAAGTGCTTCTTTGAAGTCTCGCCTGGCGAGGCCCATGACGAAAGCATCCATGGCCATATCTTCTGAAACCACTCCAACTGAGTTACGTATCTCAGTCCATCGTCTGATGTATGACCTCAACGTTTCGTCTGAACGCTGAACGCAGGCCCGCAGCTCCTCGAATGTTTTCGGGCGCTCACATAGAGGCTCGAAGTTTTTGACGAAATCCCTGCGGAAGTGATCCCACGAGTCGTATGTTGATGGAGGTAGGGCCTTGAGCCAGTCGCGAGCTGTGCCTTCGAGCATGAGTCGTATGTACTGCATGGCTGTAGTGTTGGTGCCCCGCTGGCACGCAACTGCCAGCCTGTAATCTTCCAGCCACCCGGAAGGTTCCTGTCGACCCGTGTACTTGGGCTGTTCGGATGTGAGTTTGAATCCTTTGGGCATCCGTGTCTCGCGGACGCGTCGAGTGAAGCACAGAGCTCCATGTGGCTCAGGCTCTCGATCAGAGTATGAGTCGCTACTGTAAGATCTGCGTGATCTGCTCCTGGACCTGCGCCTTCGCGAGCCGCTTCTTTCCTTCGAGTGGTGGCGACGACCACTGTGATTATGCTCTTCCCGAGGCGCGTCGACTAGGGCACGGTCTCGACTCCCACCTGGAGTTCTTGGAACTTGGCGTATGGCCTTTGCAGCTAAGGCGAGTGATTTGATCTGTTGGCGGTGTAGTTTTGCGTTGGGGTCATCCGCTGGGGGCTTGATTGCCTCCAGGTATGCTGCAGCGGTGTAGAGAGCACCTGCTGCTGTTTTGGGCACCGGCAGTCCTTCCTCGTCGTATGTCATGAAGGAGTTGCCTAAGTTGCGGGTGAGTGCCGCCTTCTCGCCTGGCGAGAGGTGTGACAACCTTGATCTGGTCTGTGTCTGCTCGCCCGGTGGAGCTCAGGAGAGCTGTCTTCTGCGCGCACTCGACAAGCTAGCTTGCTTTTTGCGTTCTTCGAGTGTGGCTCTTATCTGCTTCAGTCGAAGTGACTCCTGCCAGTTGAAGTACTGGAAGGTCAACATCTCTTCTTGTGTTGCGTCTGCTGGCATCATTGTGCACTCCTTGATGACTTTATCTGCTTTTGCTGCCATCTCAGCAGTGATTGTGAGAGTTGTGACTCCATCCGGCATAGTAACTGTGCACGGGAATTCTGTAGGCCTGCGACTGGCCGCAGTCTGATGTTTCTGCGGCGATGGCAACGTAGACCTGTGGTATGACCCGAGGGTATATGTATGTACTTTCGAGTCCCGTCATGGACTCGACATCTTCATCGAGGCTCATGTCTGAGCCTGTATGTTCATCGAGTGGTTCGTCTGGACGGATCTCGCAGTCGACGTCTTCGTCGCCTATGCCCATCTCGGCGTCGGCGAGGTTGTTATGAGTCTCGAAGTCGAGGTTGTTGTTGGCGCAGATCTCGGAGTCGACGTGGTTGTCGATATGAGTTTCGAGGTCGTCGAAGTCGCTGAGGGAGATCCCGCAGTCGAAACTATCCTCGAGTGGGAGATCCAGCTCGGGATCGTTTGTGCGGTATGCTGATTCGGCCTCCTCGCCCTGGAGTTCTTCAATGAGCTCGCGCATCTCTCGTGTGGACATGGTTGTTGCAGACGAACAAGCTTGGAGGGTCGACGATGGTATGGACGCAGTGGAAAGATCCGCAGTCGAAGGAGCCGCAGCCGATGGAGCCTCGGGTGCGAAAGTCGCGAGTTGGCGTGGATCCGTCAAGTCCTGCACACCAAGCTTGTTGACGAAAAAATTGAACGAACCAACGGTTAAACCCAAACCTGACTCGAGATCGGAGAAGGCCTCCTGGAATCCTGGCGAGTGTGGCTCGAAATCCATCAGAGGATCCGATGTGCTTTTTGCGGGTGAAGCTGGCGTGTTGCCGTTTGTCGAGTGAGCCGGCGAGTTGCCGTGTGCCGCCTGAGTCGGCGAGTTCTGGTTTGTCGATGCAGCCGGCGAGTTGCCGTTTGTAGATCCGATCGGCGAGTCGCCGTTTTCCGATGGAACCGAAGAAACCGCGAGTCCAGCACTATTCTTTCCCACAGACGGCGCCAATTGACGAGGTGTACCCTCATCAAATCCCATGGTTAAGGACCTAGGGTTGAGATTATGGGGAGAGAACGTGGTAGTACTGGTAGTTTCGTCGGCTGACAAGCAGAGGCAAAGATTTACCCAGGTTCAGGCCCCTCGGGTGGAGGTAAAGACCCTACTTCCTGCTTGTCTGGTATTGATTGTGGATTATGCGATTACAGGAGCTCCGGAGAGATGACTCGCAAGAGCTTTGGTGGTTCGTGTATGGCTTGGTCCAGATCGGTACCCCTCCCAGCCTTTAAATAGGCTGGGTCTCGGGAGTTTGTAACCGACCTAGTTTACACGTAAGGAAAGCCTAAACCGACTATGCCTATGTCTAGTCTTGGAGGGTACTCCATCTTCTTGGGCCTCTTGTCTTGGGCTTCGAGTAGGCTCTTCGATATTGGGCCTTAGTCGTCACGTGCACCAGGTACCCTCATGATAGGGTACCCGATATGTATACCCATGTCAGACCCATTCGCGTGACACAATGGGTGGAGAGGCCGAGCGAAAGCTCTGAGTTTAGACACCGGTGGTGATGCCTGCGGGTGTCACATTCCCCTTGGGGCGCCGCCTTGGTTTCTCCCTTCCCTTCGGCACTCTGGGTAAAAATCTTTGCACGCTTCGGCAGGCGCGGGGGCGGCGGTGCGTGGCGGCGTGACCTTCTTGGGGGCATCGCCGATGAGTGTGGGTAGTTATAGGTTGTGGCGGTGTTTCTCCTTCGCTTCTCCTCGACGACACTATAGCGGCGTTTTCGCATATTTGTTGTGTTTTGTCGTCTTTTCTTTTTTGATCAGCTTTTGCGGATTTTCTCAACACCATGTATCCTTGTTCGGCAGATTAGTTTTAATATAAAACAGGGTGAAAGCCTGTTTCAAGATATAATTTTAGGATGCAAGTAGAAAGATGCACACGAGTGCAAATCTCTCAGTACATTTACATGTGTGATTTTGTAGAACCTAATGATATTTCATGAAGGGTTTCTTCAAATTGAAGGATTTCTCTGACAATGGTGTGCATGTTTTGAATACAGAGCTACCATACCTCTCACCTGATTTGAGTACTTGTTTTGATGCGCATTTACGATTGGGAGAGGACAAGTAGTGTATATGGCCGATCCAGGAGAAAATACTCCACGTAAACAGAGTAGAGTTCCCCCACAAAGAGCCCAAAAGTGTCACGCGTGCTCAGGTCTGGGTCGTCTCTCACCAATTAAGCTCGAGCTTAGGAGAGCTACATGCCTCATGATACTAGTGCGATATCACGTTTCATCACAAGAAAGGCTGAACTACCAAGGCAAATTTAAGGCTAAACTATCCATAGTGCATATGGATTTCAACAAGACGGCACTGCTAGAATTACGAGACTAGTTTATTTCATATGGTTCCAAACTTTACATGCACAACCAAAAAGATCATTTTCATAGAACAGAAAGGTCAGTAAATTCTAAAGTTGGATGTTGTAAGAAATCCAGTGAATATTCATTCATCAGAGAAATTGAGAAGAAAGCAGCACCTTCAACTTAAGTAATGTCATTCGCAAAAAGAAAAAAATACTTAAGTAATGTAAAATTTTATTTGTAAGAAGTCGTCAAAACATAAAAAAGGTGACGATTTCTAAGCTCTTGGTGACTTCTTTAAATCATCGAGGATATGTCAGGATGACAGTTTGTTCTTTCTCACACCAATACAGCCTACATGGGTCCAGGGAATGTGCCATTCTCCCGCTTGCTCGTTCCAACGCTCAACCTGAATAAAATACAGCCATGTCATCAAGTTGAGAAAGGCAGTTATGTAATAATGGGTAGGTTTTTCTGTAATAATGAGTAACTAAAGTTTGAAATCCACTGATGGTAAATGTGGTCTTGCCGCCGGTCGACTATACCACCCCACTTGTTACCGTGCGATCTATCACTGAGATTCGGACATGCACTCCGACCCTCATTTCTTAATTATCTCACCGTCTATAAATCCTCTGTACACAGTTCGATCTCGTCAGCGATTAGGCTCCTACCTAGCCGGTCGCCGGAGAATAGCTGTATGTGGCAGATCAAGTCAGGGTTTACAATGATGCCACAGTCTCCCGGTCAGTTCAGATGTGGTAGGGTTGAGTAGGGTGGCAGGCTCAGCATGTGCATGTGTGATGTGTCAGTTCATTTCCTTAAGAATATTTACATTAACAACGCTCCAAATTGCACTCTTTCCATTTCAATATAGTAGTACTAGGAAATATTTTGCAAGTAGTATCGGGAGCCAAAAAGTTTGTGCAGTTCTTGCTTGGCGCGCACTTGGTGGCCAATTGTCAACTCGTAAAAAGTGATAATGCATGTTTTCAATTTTCTTAAAAGTCGTTTTGCATTGAACAAGTAAATGAATGAACAACTCAAAAAAGTAAATGAATGAGTTACGGAGTACTTTTGAACAGGTCTCAAACAAAAAATTAAAGTATATGACCGTGAGAGACACAATGCTTATTAAAGAACGTCTTTGTAACTTTGGTACTCCCTCCGTTTAGGTGTATTAGGCCTCTTATCAAAATCTATTTGTTCATAAACTATGCCATCCTAAGACCCCAATTAGCAGTTAATGACCCGATTAATTAGAGCAGTAATTATAGCGCTTGCACTGCATGCGGTAGATTCTCGCATGTGGTTGGACCGTTCTGCTGCATGCAAAGGGCCCATGACTTTTGACCCGAGCCATTGGTTGTTGTTTCATCTCCGTGTACTAACTACCCCAGACCGATTGGCTGAAAAAAATTTGTTATAGCTTTTCTCAGGCCGTATCATCGTGCGCCTTGGTCGCAGCGCTGATCGTAGCAGGCCTTATACACCTAAACGGAGGGAGTACTAGTGTACACAGTGTTTCACGATTCTTTTCATTATTCTATCCTCCATATGTTTGGTGAACAAGCTTTTATTCATCCTTATGGAAATCGCTGCGGTCACTGACCCATACCTGCAGCGTTAGCTCATAGCCATCCCGAGTATTGCGGCAAATACTTGAGCTCGTCAGTCCTCTTTTCTGCCTCGATGCCTTTCTAAGCGAGCATTAATTATAGCAGGTCAATAACAAAACTCGGCGATCTGACGATGCCAGACAAGCTGACCTAAGTTGCACTGCGTCGGCGGAAATTTGGGCTGGTAAACTAGGTGATTACCTGCATTCCGGCAGTTTAAGTAGCCACTGGGATGGTACTGACATGCAAAACCGAATCTAGATGACCACATCTAACGGCAGTCAGTGGGGTGGTATAGCCAACGGGCGACCAAAACTCCACACTAATCCACTGATACATCATTTTAAACAGCATATGCAAGCCAAATGCCACAGATCATAAACACAACATAAACAATACTCCCTCTGTCCACAAAAAGATGTCTCAACCTAGCTTAAATTTGTATGTATCTAGACATGATTTAGTGTGTAGATACATGCAAATTTGGGTTAGGTTGAGACATCCTTTTATGGACGGAGTGAGTAGTTCTTACGGTAACCATCTGAGCAAAATTATCATAACATAAACTAGCAGGTTTGTAATGTCAAATGTCAAATTCTAAGGTTTTTTGGTTCTCCAAATCTTGCAAACAAAATTAACCTGTCCAACTCAACTTAACCCACTCCAGCAGGGGAACCAAGGTCAAGTTGCTACTCTATTAACAGCAGTTCTAAACCAGAAAATATATCTATCTATACTACTATTAAAAGAGCAAACTTGTTCTATCAAACTCACATTAAATCTGTACCGTTCAATATCCGATCAAACAGTCCAGATCGTCCCAATGTTTGACAACTCAACATTGTCCGATTTTTCCCGTTTTACCCTCCCACCAAATCACATAATACAACCAAATTGCCACTCAACATACCTTTTCGTTTTGTGAAAATTACAAGGATTGCCACAGCTGAAAAGAAGGACACGTAACAAACCGAGTTGGAAAGGGGAAAAATCGTGAATCTGTCCTGCATGCATACGACTGGATCGATTCTGTCCTGCATGCATACGATTGGCTTTCACCTTCCAGTAATTATCTAAAACCAAGGGCCAGCCTCATCTTCACGTCGGCAGAAGTTTCCTCGCCCCGCAGTTTCTCGCAGCGCTGATCTAGATTTCGTCGCCCGCTTGGCCGGTATCAGAAGGATTTCGGAGAGAGGAGGCCGCCGTCTATCGCATGAAGGGGTTTTGTTGATCAACGATCACGACGGTGGTGTGAAGCAAAGAAGAAGTGCATATGCCTGGAGCGTAATGATGTCGCTGGAAGAAGCCACGCGGCGACGAGCGTGCCTGCCATGATTCTAATCGATGACCTCAAAGCGACGTCGATCACGGTCCGACGAAATCACGAACACAAGGTGCCCTTCGTCTACCTCAAGCTCTTCGACGCCATGCAACTCCAGTTTGCATCAGCTGGCCTAGATTATTTACAGATCACGTGGACTAAACAAGTGCTGTACTCAAGCTTGTTGTTCAGCTTCATCGAGAAAAAAGTTCGATTTGACCACCCAATGCATGAAGTCGATTCCGATTAGATTACACGGTCTATCCTTCGACGCTTGCTCCCCTCTGGCAAGGCCGCAAGGGGTTCTCGACATTGCCGAAGTGTACAACTAGCCGTTCGCCTGTGTGCGACTTTGCCGTCGTCTCGCCGTTCTACGGACCATACCCGATTAGTAGCCGGAAACGGCATCGATGCCGCGTTTCCATGGCCCTCGGTCTGCCGGAGGTGCACTCAAGGTAACGGAATTTTTAGATGCTACAATCGCACAGGCGATGCCCCATTGCTCGGGGAGCTCGGCGTGTTCATGCTTGGCGTTCCTCCACCTCTCGATTCTTCTTTTGTTTGTCCTGATTTGCTGCTGCGCGACCGTGCGTGATGATTTTTCATGGTTCATGCTGCTGATTCATTGCTAAACTTCAATTACTATGGTTCTGACCAAGGGTGGGCGATAGGTTGATTTTGGTGAGCTACATGTGATGTTTGCCTAGACGAGTTCACGCGATTAATTAGGCGTCTTTTTCTACTCTACTTTCAGATGATTTTTGGTTTATGTTGATTAGGCTATAATTTGGCTATACCCAGATCAGACCAGTCCAGGTCGCCGCCAATCATGCCCGTATCAGGTCAGGGATGATACTCTAGAATGTGTTGGAGCTGACAAGTGTGAACGTATGGATCCTGACGAATTTCAATGGTGACTCTTTTTTCTTTTCAAATTATTAGTGCAAAACGATGCAGAAACAATGCGCTTGATTTCTCGCTGTGCTGCTTTGTGATTTGGGACTTGTCAAATAATTGAGACATCGGAGGAAGATTATTGAGATGGGGATCAGAACTTCTTATTGAGATGGGGATCAGAACTTCAAGGAGAACGAGCGCAAGTAAGTACAATTATGCACAAATTATCCTTGCTAGCCATTAATTAAGTCCATCAGCACCTACGACCCTAACACTTTCAATTATGGGAGGAAGAACCTCCCGTTTTCTCCTTCATCTAATATTTGGTAAAAGATGATGATTGATGTGATTTCACAAATAAGTTGACTTCGCCTAAATAATGAATGTAACGTCAAGTTTCACTGATTTTTACCTTAAAAAAAGGAAACACGGTGAACATGTTACAATTATCAATTTACACACATCATGTCCATTAAGAGATTCTTATTGTTTCCAATAATATTGTCTTATTAATGAAAACAAATATGTATATATGGAAATCAACAAGAATTCACCTACATAAGTATTGTTCCCTATTATACGTGTGTTCCAACGTGCGTTGCACGTACATGAAACTAGTGACTAAAAAACAAGAGATAACAAGCTTGAAACAAGTCTTTAGATGATACACAACCGGCTAGGAAAGTCTGTGGTCAATGGGGAAACAGAAACGAACTACGATGCTCCATATGCCACAGAAATACCTATCTCATCATCTCATGAAAAACTGACGAGCAGCAGTGAAAAAGTTAAGGTATGGAACAAGAATACATACCCATTCACCTGGGCATAGTGATCGATAGTACTTTGCAAACTTTTCACACTCAGGAGCATCCTCTGCTTTTGCAGCTACGCACCTGTCACAAACAATAGTTCATGACCAAATGACCCACCAATGTTGTATCATTTTTTTTTCGAGATTGACGGGGGAATAAATCCCCACCGCTTGTTTCATTCATCGAAAGTGGCATGGCGGGCCATATTCTTACAAACAGATAGAGAAAATACAAGGGGATACAACGGAAGAGAAGACAATGAAAATACATGAAAAAGACAATTAGAAGAGTGAACATCAAGAGCCACCAAGAGACACAAGAGGTGAGGGGTGCAGTCGAGGGATCACAATGCCAAGACTCGGCAATCAGCCTCACACACCGCACCGGCGTGCGACTCGAACCCCACGACACAACTCAAGAGCACCGCCATCATCATCAGCGAGTGTCAAGCCTAGCACCTAGCACTAACCTAGATAGGGAGCTCCGCCACGGAGGTCGAGATGAATTGCAGGTGGGGGAGACATACATTGTGTCGTCATTGAGCAAAGGTGAGCCGAGACGCCACCAAGAGCACGAAGCTCCCATACCGCAACAACAACCATTGGAGTGTCTTGGGCAAGCACACGAAGGCCGGCCAAGGAGAGAAACAAACCACTGTCGGCCCCAGACTGGCCGCACCAACACCACCCAAGCTCCCGACAATCACAAGCCATCCATTGGGTCTCCAAGATGGCGCCTCCAAGGAGGCTGTGTTGTCAAGGGCACAACACCGTCATCCGGTCCAGCAAGCCGGAACCTAGGTTTTCACCTGGAGACCACAAGGAAGGCACTCGACCAGCACCAACAACCGCCGCAGCCCACCACACCTCGTGGATACCACCATTGGTCAAGAGGCAGCAGTAGGCCTCAGATCCTCCAAGCCCACCGGACGCAGCGCAACCACCGTGCCCCGCCGAGCACCATGCCGACAAAGAGCAGAGGAGCGGTGCCCGAGGCCAAGAACCACCATTGTTCCGGGCTGCAGCCCTGCATCACGCACAAACGAGCCCCATGCGCGCCACCGCGTG
This sequence comes from Poa pratensis, assembly GCA_947311845.1. Taxonomy (NCBI): domain Eukaryota; kingdom Viridiplantae; phylum Streptophyta; class Magnoliopsida; order Poales; family Poaceae; genus Poa; species Poa pratensis. The sequence goes on from CAMZMU010000091.1 coordinate 18,811,725, forward strand.
GCAGCCGGAGGCAGGATCTGAGCACCCGCAAACTCCGACGAGAGGCGGGAAGATTTGCCGCTGCTGCAGCACCGCCGGGCAGCAAGCCTCCAAAGGCCAGGCAGAGCCCAGCCAGGGCGGACCCCCAAGGCCCGTTGACGAGGTGGCGGCGACCGGCGCCCCGCACGCCACTAGCAGGGATCAAGACGAAGCCGTCTCGCGTCGCCCGAGACCGCCGCCAAGATCTGGCCGCCGCCGTCCAGGGCACGCAGCACGGGGAGGGCGCCGCGACGCCACCCGATCGGAGCCGCCAACGCGCGAGGCCGGGCCAGAGGTCGGGTCGAGGTCCGAGCGCAACAACTCCTCTGAGCGGCGGCACGGGAACGCGAACGGCAGATCCCTGCCGCCCCCTTCATCGGCGGCACACGGCCTTTGCCGGCGGCCGCCTCCGGGGACGGCGAGGGAGGAAGGCAGGCCAAAGGGGTGGCGGCGGCGGGTGGCTAGGGTTCGCCCTCCCGTCGCCCCAGAGGAGACGACGCGAGGGCTTCAGGGGAAACACCAACGTGTCCTGTTTCATGTTGTATCATTTTCAAGAGGCAACACGGCAGGACCATACCTATGATATTCAAGATAGCGCGTGAAGCAATGTCTTGTTTGATTTGTTGTGGAAAACGGAGATCTGCTGGAGCTGTCTCAATCTGTATATCAATACATGCTTAGTGCTGACCTAAAGATGTAACATACCGCGATCTCTGGTTTCTCATCAGTTGTTTCCTCAGAAGCCTCATTGTTTTCCCCTTCAGCAGAGTTGGTTTCTTCCGCTTCTAGCTTCTCAGAGGGCTCTGTCATCTCAGGAGTTTCACCCTTTTCCTCACAAGCAAAAGTGGTCTCATCGGCTGGGGCTTCCTGCAAAAGTGGTGCATTTCAATTTTCAGACCAAGATCAGGACCATAAAGGATTCATTCCAGTAGGAGCAATTAGCAACAGAGAAGTATGTTTGGGTTCATGGAACAAGAATGCACAAAATACAGGTGTCCAAAATCCAGCGAGGGATCCAATACCCCGGGAAATAAATTTGTAATAAGGATCCAAGTCTAAGTAAGCACATGATCAACATGAGCTCAACCATTATATAAACTGGTGCTGGAGCAAGGAACAGATGCAAACACCCTCCAAATTTACAAGCAAAAGTTTTGTTAAGACTAACTAAGGAGGATTATTAAGAGTTCTATCAAATGTTTTAATTAGCATGTTCGCCCCTCCTTAATTTCCCTCAAAGCTCCCCCACCGCTCACGTATGCTTGTGAGGACAGAAAAAATACACAGAAGCAAATCATATACAACACACGAAAATATAAGGAATACTATCAAGTCAACTTCACAACCTAGTCAACTACCCTCGCTGTAGTGCGAAAAAAATTAGCACGCCCCCTTTTTTCGAAAATCTGCAAAATTCAATAGAGCTGTGCCTTCAGTCGCACCAAAGTTGAGGGATGAACAACAAATTCCGAGGCGCAGAAGAAGGCAGACCCCAGAGATGATAGTGTCAGCATCTACCAGCAGTGATAGCAATGGACATCTGTCTAGCCGAATAGACCAATCGTGAACACAGAAGACATAGGAATCAGACGGAACATCTTGTCTTGACCCCTAAACCTACTAGTACGAATTCTAATATCATCTTCCGCTCTAAAGCCAGTCACAAGGTGCTTTTACAAACAATCAAAAAAGGCAGAATATGGCCGCGCGACGGGACCAATGCCCGGGGGCCGCCGCGTAATCACATAGAGAAACTCTGAAGTAATAAGAGGCAAGCTACAAACGGGGGAAAATATTGCTTCCTTACCTCGGCCAGCTTTGGGATCTTGCCATCCGCCGACATGGCTGTGCGGCGGCTGCGAGCTCGTGCGAAAGAGAAAGGCAACAGGAGGCAGTGCTTGGTGGCCGCCGTTGAGACTTGAGAAGGAAAAAGTGGACCGGTCCCCAAGAAGAGCCTGGAGAACCTCGGAAGAACAAAAGGCGGACTTTGTTTGGGTTGGGCTACCAAGATACGTCCAGACTATTCCGGTTCAAGTTCTTCTCTTTTTCGAGATATTCCCGTTCGAGTCCTGTTTGAGGTACTTGGCTAGCTAGAGACCTAGAGTCATGAAGACAAACATCAATCTCCGTTGTCGACTCACTCCTTTATAAATAGGTATCTGTCTGACCTATGTTACTTGCGGAATTCAAAACAGGCTATGCATTCTGTAGCGCCAAAAACTAAAATCAGCTGGTTACCGCCACCGATGGGAATGATGAAAATAAATGTTGATGGGGCGGTTGCCAAGACGCAGAACAGAGGAGCCTTCAGTGCTGTTTGTAGAGAAGAAAATGGTACAGTACTATTTTTCATGGAGCTTCATCAGTTGCGGTGGAGGGTATTGATGCATGTAAAATGCATACATGAACTTTGCACTTTAATTGCTTATATTCCAATCATATTTGCATCATATAAGGGTTATATCAATGTTTTATAATGATTTTGGGAATATTCATTTATTTCCTATTTTTATGGAATTAACCCTGCACAGGCAGAAAACCCCGTTTTCTTATTTTAATGTTTCAGGGACCCAAACGTCAACGAAATCACCTGGAAATTTACGGGCGTCAATATTTGGAAGGAAGAAGACCTGTGGGCGAAGGAAGCGAACAAACGGAGGCCGAGGCCAAACGGGGGTGGCCCACGCGGCCAGGTACTGTGGCCGCGTGGGGCCCACCGTTTGGCCCTCGTGGCTCCGTTGCCTCGATCTTCGCTCCACCGACGTCTTGACCTAAAAACGCCTATAAAAAAGGTCCCCCGACGTTCTCTGGAAGGAGCGCCGCACAAACACAGAAACACCGAAACGGAGATCAGGAGCTGCAGATTGGAGGGGGAAAACTCCGGCGGGGCGCTGCCGGCGTGGTCTCCATCTTCTCCATCGACTTCTCCACCGTCTCCATGATGAAGAGGGAGTAGTCCACCTCTGGACTATGGGTTTGTGGAAGTAACTTATGTATCTCTCCTCTCTTGAGCTTCACTAATTAGCACCGTATGAGCTGCTGAACATGATTACGGTCACCGTTGTAATACCTTTGTGGTGGATCTTTATGAGTTAATATATGTTTGAGATTGCAATGTTTGTTTCAGTTATGAGTATAGATGCATATTATGTACCCCGTTCTTGTCTACTTGTTTTGATCAAGCATGTTTATGAGAGCGTGTGTGGGGGAACGTGTGCATTAGTTGGAGTAACGGGGGTGGCTAGTGCAGTGAACGTGAGAGAAAGTTCTGCGATCCACTTTGGTATCTTTACCTTACTTTGTTGCCTCACTAGGGATAAACTAAAATACCATGCTACCGGGGATGTGGGCGTGACCATTGCCACTACTCCATGACTAGATCTAGCATGTTCTTATTTTCACTTCATGTCATGATACTTAATGCTATACTCTGAGTTATCTTAATTACTGAGGTGTTATGATTTAGTTCGCATCTTGGTGGAGTATAAGAGAGGTTAATAACCAAAAGATCTCTATGTTAGGACGTGATGCCCATATATCTAAGTAACTTGTTATCAAACCCTGTGTTGCAATCTCATATGTTAACTTGTGTGTTCCATTGTCTACCACTTTATAAAGAGAGAGTGCATTTGTGAAACCATGAACCCCAGTCCATTTTTAATCATAAGAAACACCTTTCCAACACCATATACCACTTTTCTATTTTCAGCCATCATTAAATCCGAAAATACAAAAATACTTTTCATCTTGCATACATCATTCAAAAACCCAAAAATATCATTTATCATTGCATCCACCATCATTGCATATTTATTTCTTGTTTGCATTGCATAACTATCCTGATATCATTCTTACACCTTGTGCTTGACAACCACAGGTGAGGTTGAGGACCAAAACATCTAACCTTGTTTTGTAGGTAACCAAAAGAAGGATAAGAAGATAAATCTACCACTTCAGATTCCCCGAGAGTTCGATATTAAACCCTCGAGTCACCCCTCGTGGGGAAAACTGTCTTCCACTTACTATACACTCTGCACTTGGAGTCTCAACCTAATCCCGTTTACTTTTGCAGGTATCAAGCCTTGCTCTTCGGGACCATCAAGACGTTTTCTGGCGCCGTTGCCGGGGAATCGTAGCTGAGAGATTTATCCAAGGGTGTGCATCATCGCATTCATCTCACAACAAAGTCAACGTCACCAACTTGTGCTAACACCTAAGCTTGGGGAGGTTGCACCTACGTGAGCACCATCTTATCCATCTTTACTTACAAAGCAATTTATTTGTTTTGTTAGTGTCATTGCATATCATATCATATTTATTTCAGTTTTGCATAAAAAATTAAAAATACCAAAAAAACTTGCTAAAATGGGAGAAAGAACTAAGTTGTGTGACTACACAAACACTCCTAATGATCAATTTATCACGAGAGCTATTGCCACACCTAAGATAAATGCTGAGAGTTATGAAGTAAGTCCTAGTTTGTTGAACTTGATAACTAGGGAACAATTTGGTGGTAGTGCTATGGAGGATGCCTCTATGCATCTTCATGACTTTGTTGAAATATGTGACATGCAAAAGTTTAAAAATGTGGAAAGTGATATCCTAAAACTGAAGTTATTTCCTTTTTCACTTAGAGGAAAAGCTAAAGAGTGGTTGCATTCCTTGCCATCTGGTAGTATTAATTCTTGGGATGATCTAAAAGAAGCTTTCATTAAGAAATATTATCCCCCTGTTAAAATTTTGCAAAATAGAAACAACATCCTTTCTTTTAGGCAAAATGAAAATGAACATGTTGCTATGGCTTGGGATAGGATAAAACTTATGCTTAGAACTTGTCCCTCACATGGAGTTAATGAATGGACCATATTACACTCTTTCTACAATGGTTTAAACTACATGTCTAGAAACATACTTGATTCTGCTGCTGGAGGTGCTTTTATGAGTAAGACTATAGTAGAAGCTAAAAATATATTGGAAAGCATTTTACAAAACTATAGTCAATGGCATACTGATAGGGCACCTAATCCTTCTAAGAAAGTGAACTCTATTGAAGAAACTAATGATTTGTCATCTAAAATGGATACTATTCTTGCTTTGCTTAATAAACCTAGTGTTGAAAATGTTCCTTTGCAAGAACTAGTTGGAAACAATTCTGAAAATATTGATGTCAACTTCATTAGGAACTATGGTAATAATGGGTATGGTAACAACAATTATAACTCTTATAATAAACCCCCATATGTGCCAAATAAATATGCTTCTAGTGGTAATGTTTCTAGTGACTTGGAAAACACCATTAGATCTTTTATATCTACCCAAAAAGAGCTTAATAAGGAATTTATCTCTAAGTTTGAAAAACAAGATGCTTTGTTTGAAAGGGTAGATCAGCTTACTAAGGAAGTCTCATCATTAAAGAGCATCATTACAGCCCAAAAACATGAGGAAACAATAAAATATTGCCAAGAGGTTATCAATAAGTCTTGGGAACACATTCATGAGCAAGAGAGAGTTGCTAAAGAATCTATTGGGGTAATGAAAGAGGTTGAAGTTGAGGAAGTTAAAATGCTTAATGAAGTCAAGGATCCTTTGCTTGACTTAGAAAATTGTAGCTTGCATGAATTAATATCTATCTTACAAAAATTTGCAAGTGATCCTTCCATCAACACTAACCAAGCAGGTTTTGGTTCTTATATTGCTAATCATGTCTTGAAAGAAAAGATTGCTAGGTACAACCAAGAGGCTATGATACCACCTAAGCTTGGGGATATGTGGATACCTAAGGTACTAGTAACTATTGGAAAAGAGACACACCATGCCATACTTGATCTAGGATCTAGTGTCTCTGTTTTATCTAAAGAACTATATGAAGTGCTTGAATTGAAAAATCTTGAAAAATGCTCTATTGAACTAGCACTTGCTGATGACTCTATTAAACATGCTTTGGGAAAAGTAAGTGATGTTATGGTAGAGTTACATATGACTTTTGTGCCTGTGGATTTTCTAATCATGGATATGGGGAATAAAACCTCTAGTCCTATTATTCTTGGAAGACCTTTTCTTCGTACCACAGGTGCTATCATTGATTCAAAGGAAGGGAATGTAAAGTTTCAGTTTCCACACAAGAAGTGCATGGAACACTTTCCAAGGAAGAGGGAACCACCAAAGTTCAAGCTCCCTCATGAGCTTCGTCCACAATAAAACAACAAGTAAGAAGCCTAGCTATATGGCTATAAAGAAAGCGCTTTGCGGGAGGCAACCCGGTTATTTTTGTGTGTGATTTTTCTTTGTGTCCTCTTGCTGTAACAAGAGATTTTGTGTCTAGTTAGGTTCTGGAGTTTTAATAAAGTGCCAAGTTTTACCCTTTTTGGTTTGAAAAAGTTGCTTATAGCGTTCGGAGATTTTATTCCTGCACAAGTCAGTGCACGGTATGATTTTTAATTCTTATTCTGTAACTCCGAATGAGCTCATATTTGAACTGTAGTTGCAACTTTTCATCCTCTGTATGCATGAATTTTTCGGAATTTTTCGAGAAAGTTTGGTAGGGTAGAAAAATACGTTTTGCTGCTGCTGTTTTTCTGGACAGATTCTGTCCCATTTTGTTTGATGCATGCTTTGAGCTTTTAAGTTGAATCTTTTTGATCCAATTGAGTTTATGAGTAGGCATACAACATTATACACTTTCTGGACATGTCATATGAATTTTTGTTCAAGGATTATATGCAGCAAGGAACCTATTTGTTTATCACTATTAATGCACCCCACAGAAAAGAGATGGGAGAAACGGTGTTTTGAAGTTTTTTCACAGGGATTGGAGGAGATGCACCAAGAGCTATCCAAGGATGGTGAAGACCATAAGCTTGGGGATGTGAAGACAACCCCGCTGGACCTACACACTCTCGGTTTGCACACGTCCAACTTCTGTTTTTCGATCGAAACACTTTATCGCATAAACTTGGAGCGTCGTTTTTGTTTTTGTTTGAGTCTTGAGAGACCACCACACTATCAATTATATATGAGAGAGCTACTGGAAATATGGGTTGAAATATGTTGGATGCTTTTATAAGATTGGGAAAAGGGATGTTTGACTTGATTTTTAATGATACATATAGTTGCATGATTCATGAGCTTGTTTATGAGTAATAGTTTGCAAATTCTTTTTGTAGAGCTATCACTTATTCATGTTTTGGTGCTGATTGTTATTTACTTGGTTTAACATGGATTAGTTAGTTCTATGGACACTCATGCATGCATCTAGATGGTCAACTTTCTCCCTTTTGCTAGCCCAAAAACTCCAACAAGCAAAAACTTGTTTCCAACACCTTCAACCAAAGTTATTCCAGTGAGTCCACCATATCTACCTATTGGCTTTATGCTATTCCGAGTATGTTTAACATGTTGTTTGTGTTATCTTACCTCTGAATGAAAATGTTTATGTTATTGATTGCAATGGAAAAAATTGGTTATATAGCTCTCACGAACTTGATGCACAATGTTCTTTTATTTGCATAATAAAACTTGACCCATTGTGATTAAGATTATGATGTTTGTGGCTTGATGAATGTTTTGGGTTGGAAGTTAGCCCATATGTGCTGTCACATGGCAAGCTTTCAACACGCTCTTCATCTCATTTAGTTGATATCATGTGCTTTTGTCTATGGATGCTTATCATGTTGAAATAAATGTGGAAATAGAGTGAGTTTAAATGAGTTTGTGTAAATGGTTAGAGAGACGCCTGGGCCGCTAATCTAAGCCATGCATCATTCATGGTGGAAATTTACTTACATACTATGGTGAACCTTCTGTGATACACCTTGCAATAAAAAACTATTCCAAATGGTAAATAAAAAGGGTGTTGAGATTGTTCATTTTGTTTGTTTGTCTTGTCATTTTGATATGGGCTTGTTCCATATCTTGGGACAAGAGGTACCCCAGTTGACGCTCTTGATGATACTATTATGCTTACAATGATATTTAATTGAACTTGCTTTGTTTCCCAAGTTGAGTAACACATGGTGTAAGTACTTGTATTCAAGGGGCATGAGACATTCAACCCATTCTTTATCAAGCACACTACTCATATTTGCTTTCACTTTAACCTTAATCATTCAAGATGCTATGATAGGGGCAATGAGAGCTTGACACCAATGAATACCTTATTGCAATCATTAACTTAAGTAGAAGAGTTTGGAAGTTGGATGAAACTTATGCATGCTTTACCTCTACTCACATATACATCTTTCCAAAGTGTACACCTATCATATTCAGATTTTCATCTACACTCTATGACCATTGTAGGATGTTCTACTTATCATTATGCATACATGTGTTCCATATTACTTGCTACCATGTTACACTTTGTGAACTATCAATGAACATCCTTGTCTTGAATACTTGATATCACTTCATAAACTATTTGCATATTGCTACTCCTTTGAAGAATGAATCATTTGACTATATGTAGCAATAGTAATCATCTTTGATATCATTGTTAAGTATTAAATTGCAAAGTCCATGTTAGTTTTATCATCTTCATACTCGAGGACGAGCATGGATTAAGCTTGGGGATGTTGATGCATGTAAAATGCATACATGAACTTTGCACTTTAATTGCTTATATTCCAATCATATTTGCATCATATAAGGGTTATATCAATGTTTTATAATGATTTTGGGAATATTCATTTATTTCCTATTTTTATGGAATTAACCCTGCACAGGCAGAAAACCCGTTTTCTTATTTTAATGTTTCAGGGACCCAAACGTCAACGAAATCACCTGGAAATTTACGGGCGTCAATATTTGGAAGGAAGAAGACCTGTGGGCGAAGGAAGCGAACAAACGGAGGCCGAGGCCAAACGGGTGGCCCACGCGGCCAGGTACTGTGGCCGCGTGGGACCCACCGTTTGGGCCTCGTGGCTCCGTTGCCGTCGATCTTCGCTCCACCGACATCGTCTTGACCTAAAAACGCCTATAAAAAAGGTCCCCCGACGTTCTCTGGAAGGAGCGCCGCACAAACACAGAAACACCGAAACGGAGATCAGGAGCTGCAGATTGGAGGGGGAAAACTCCGGCGGGGCGCTGCCGGCGTGGTCTCCATCTTCTCCATCGACTTCTCCACCGTCTCCATGATGAAGAGGGAGTAGTCCACCTCTGGACTATGGGTTTGTGGAAGTAACTTATGTATCTCTCCTCTCTTGAGCTTCACTAATTAGCACCGTATGAGCTGCTGAACATGATTACGGTCACCGTTGTAATACCTTTGTGGTGGATCTTTATGAGTTAATATATGTTTGAGATTGCAATGTTTGTTTCAGTTATGAGTATAGATGCATATTATGTACCCCGTTCTTGTCTACTTGTTTTGATCAAGCATGTTTATGAGAGCGTGTGTGGGGGAACGTGTGCATTAGTTGGAGTAACGGGGGGTGGCTAGTGCAGTGAACGTGAGAGAAAGTTCTGCGATCCACTTTGGTATCTTTACCTTACTTTGTTGCCTCACTAGGGATAAACTAAAATACCATGCTACCGGGGATGTGGGCGTGACCATTGCCACTACTCCATGACTAGATCTAGCATGTTCTTATTTTCACTTCATGTCATGATACTTAATGCTATACTCTGAGTTATCTTAATTACTGAGGTGTTATGATTTAGTTCGCATCTTGGTGGAGTATAAGAGAGGTTAATAACCAAAAGATCTCTATGTTAGGACGTGATGCCCATATATCTAAGTAACTTGTTATCAAACCCTGTGTTGCAATCTCATATGTTAACTTGTGTGTTCCATTGTCTACCACTTTATAAAGAGAGAGTGCATTTGTGAAACCATGAACCCCAGTCCATTTTTAATCATAAGAAACACCTTTCCAACACCATATACCACTTTTCTATTTTCAGCCATCATTAAATCCGAAAATACAAAAATACTTTTCATCTTGCATACATCATTCAAAAACCCAAAAATATCATTTATCATTGCATATTTATTTCTTGTTTGCATTGCATAACTATCCTGATATCATTCTTACACCTTGTGCTTGACAACCACAGGTGAGGTTGAGGACCAAAACATCTAACCTTGTTTTGTAGGTAACCAAAAGAAGGATAAGAAGATAAATCTACCACTTCAGATTCCCCGAGAGTTCGATATTAAACCCTCGAGTCACCCCTCGTGGGGAAAACTGTCTTCCACTTACTATACACTCTGCACTTGGAGTCTCAACCTAATCCCGTTTACTTTTGCAGGTATCAAGGCCTTGCTCTTCGGGACCATCAGGTATCATTGATCCTACAGTTTTGGAGGCAATGGCATGTGCTGAGGGCCTGAGGCCATGTGCCTAGCGACGGATTTGCATCTGGGCAATTTTCAGATCTCTTCAAACTGTCTCACAGCAATCAAAGAAATTCAGAATGGAGACTGCCGAGGTGCTCATTGCATGATCATCAAGGAAGGCTTAGTTAGACGTTCCTGTTTTCAGGATGTTGTATACATCCACGAACGACGAGAAGTGAATGGTGATGCACATCGCCTAGCCCGTGCTACAATTTCTTTAGAATCTGGTAGACATGTATGGCTAGGTAATCCCCCAACTGAGATGGGAATTTCTGTAAACGCTATGAGTGCTGATTAATTGAAGGAGTGATTCCACATCTAGTTGATGGTGGCTTATCGATCCTTCAATATGCTGACGACACAATTCTTTTTATGGAACACGAAATCGAAAAAGCTCGTAACCTCAAGTTAATCTTGTCAGCGTTCGAGCAACTTTCGGGTCTTAAAATAAATTTACATAAAAGCGAATTGTTTTGTTTTGGCGAGGCCCAGGAAAACGCCTCCTTGTATGCCGAATTATTCGGCTGTACGCAAGTTCAATTTCCTATCAACTATTTGGGTATTCCGATCCATTATCGGAGACTCACCAATGTTGAATGGAAATTGGTGGAGAAGAGACTTCAAATCCGGTTAAATAGCTGGAAAGGCAAACTTCTATCCTTTGGGGAAGATTAGTTCTCATTAACTCAGTACTAACTAACATGGTACTGTACATGATTTCTTTCTTCCAACTATCCAAAGGAGTCCTAAAACGATTGGATTATTTCCGGTCAAGATTCTTTTGGCAAGGGGATAGTGAAAAGAAAAATATCGACTGACCAAATGGAGTGTGGTTTGCCGTCCAAAAGACCAAGGTGGGCTAGGTGTTCATGACTTTGAGTTCAAGAATAGAGCCTTGCTTGGTAAATGGCTATTCAAGCTTCTTTCTGAAGATGGAGTTTGGCAAACCCTCCTTAGGAGAAAGTATGTTGGTTCTCAAGCTGTATCTCCGGTTCTTTGGATACCTGGTAATTCACACTTCTGGGCAGGCCTCATGGCTACGAAGAAGTTCTATTTCCCACATGGATCATTCTCAATTAGGGATGGATCGGAAATTCGTTTCTGGGAGGAAATGGCTTGGCCAATCAACTCTCCGAGAACAATATCTGGCTTTGTACAATATTGTCCGACACAAAGGCGACACGCTCGCTAAGGTGATGGGTACTTCTCCACCAAATGTATCGTTCAGAAGAAGTCTATTAGGGTCTAGACAAGCATCCTGGAATGCCTTACTTCTCTGGTTGGACTCTGTCTAGTTAACAGAAGGCCCAAATAAATTTCGATGGAATCTCACTAAGAATGGTAAATTCTCGGTTGATTCTATGTATAGAGCTTTAATCCAGCCCGAAGTTCCAGTCGATAATAATAAGAAAATTTGGAAGATGAAGATTCCGCTAAAAACGAAAGTGTTTGCGTGGTATCTTCATCGAGGAGTAATTCTTACAAAAGATAACCTTGCCAAAGTGTGTCTTCTGTCATCATGACGAGACTATTAAACACTTATTCTTCTAGTGTGAGTTTGCTAGGTCTATATGGTCAGCCATCCAGATAGGTTCTACCTTATACCCCTGATGTCTACGCACGATTCTATTCTTGTAGACAGTGTTGGGCCTCCAAGAGCAGAGGTTTGTAGAACAGCAGCAAGTTTCCCTTAAGTGAATCATCCAAGGTTTATCGAACTCAGGGAGGTAGAGGTCAAAGATATTCCTCTCAAGCAACCCTGCAATTAATATACAAGAAGTCTCTTGTGTCCCCAACACACCCAATACACTTGTCAGATGTATAGGTGCACTAGTTCGGCGAAGAGATAGTGAAATACAAGTAATATTGATGATTATAAGTGGTAATTGCAATCTGGAATAAAATGGCAGCAAGCAAACATGTAGCAGAACTTGTTGTAAACGGTGTTTCAATGCTTAGAAACAAGGCCTAGGGATCATACTTTCACTAGTGGACACTCTCAACAATGATCTCATAACTGAATAAGTAAAAGCTACTCTTAAACACTCTCTTGTTGGATAACAAACACCATTCATTGTGTAGGGCTACAAAAGCACACCTCAAGCCGGAGTAAACAAGCGCCACAACGTCATAAAGGAATCACACACGGTGCACACACTGTCACCTTTACACCGTGGAGAGTACCGGAGTTCATATTAAAGTAACCTATAGAGTGCATAATAGATAAAGAGTAACATTTACATATTCAACTAGATTAGCACAACTGAACACAAGTAAATACTGCTCGGGATTATTCTCCTTCTTGATAACACAAGAGTACTACGTGTAGGGCTGCAAGAGCACACCTCAAAGTCTGAGTAAACAAACACCACAATTCCCAAGAATAAGCCATGATAAATGTCTAAATTATTCATAGCCTCACACAAGTACCCACACTGTCACCTTGATACCGTGTTGTCACAATGACTCCAGAAACTAGACAAAATCACTTGAGTAGCATAAACATTATTAATGTATTCAGCGATACTAGCAATACACATGATCACATAAAGATCACACCATGTGAGAGAGAGATGAACCACATAGCTACCGGTAGAGCCCTCAGCCTCGGGGGAGAACTACTCCCTCCTCATCATGGGAGTCAGCAGCGGCGATGAAGATGGCGGTGGAGTCGATGGAGATGACTCCGGGGGCAATTCCCCGTCCCGGCGGTGTGCCGGAACATAGATTCTGTCCCCGAAACTTGATGTCGATGGCGGCGGCGCTGCGGAACTCTTCGTGGAATATGGCTTGGTGTTTTCGGGTTTTCTCGTCTCGGGGAATAAATAGGCGAAGGGGCGATGTCGGCGGACCCCCGAGGGGCCCAAACCACAGGCTGGTGCGGCTGGGCCCACTGCCGCGCCGCCAGGTGGTTTGGCCACCTCGTGGCTCTCCTTCGTCTCTCCTTCGGACTCCGTGTACGTGCTGGAAAAATTGGGACTTGGCCTTTTGTTTCGTGCAATTCCGAGAATATTTCCAGAAGTAAACTTTCTGAAACCAAAAACAGCAGAAAACAGGGAACTGGCACTGTGGCATCTTGTTAATAGGTTAGTCCCAGAAAATGCATAAAAGTGATATGAAGTGTATACAAAACATGTAGCAAATGGTATAATATAAGCATGGAACAGCAGAAATTATGGATACGTTGGAGACGTATCAACCCCCCACGAAGCGTTGCCAACATTTTCGACAATTGGCTAAACGAGGTGGATCCCAGGTTTAAACTACTTATTAGGGTGGGAGCGATTGCCGTTATTTGGTCGCTATGGCTATGTAGAAATGACAAGGTTTTTAACGATAAAAATTCTTCTGTTATGCTGGTTATCTACTGATGCACAGCTACGCTCCGATCATGGTCGGCCCTGCAGCGTGTGGAGCACCACGAGCTGTTTTTGGAGGTGTCTTCACGTTTGGAGGCTGCGGCGAGGGAGTTATTCTCTCAGCATGGATGGTCACATAATCTCCGGATCGACCCTCCACCACCTTATGCGTCTTTACAATTTCTCATTATAATATGTAATTTCGCCTTTTATTTTTTGCATACTTCGGAACTTTTGAACTTGTTGGGGCTGTGTGCATCCTAGTTATGCAGAGACCGGGTGTAATGCTTAATACTCTTAAGTAATAAAATCCCTTATCGAAAAAATGAGTGCTGATTAATAAAGCTTTGGCCGTTCCTCTAAAAAAAACTAGAGTCATGTCCAGCTAGGCTTCCGGTCTTCAATGTCTTATATTTTACATCTAATCTAGTCTAGAGTAATTGATATTTGATAAAAGCATATTATTAAACTCATAAGTTATTAAACTCGTAAGTTAGTATTACGCTCATATAATTTTTAAGGTTAGCATCGGTCCCTCCATAATGTATATGTGGAATATGTATGTGGAAAACTCGTAGCAACGTGTAGCGTCACCGTAGACTGTGCTGGCATAACACCACCTTCTCCCGTCGTACCTCCGTAAATAGGTCTATATTATCCATATGTTGTAGAAAAGAAAAATATATTTCCAGTGGAAATCAATCCTCTCTACATAGCCCAAACGATAACGACATACTGACCATATAGAACGGGAGAATTTGCACTCAAAGAACAATTTTTTATCAACACATCATGGTGACAAAATCCGCACTGTAAACTCCCATGCCGGTTACGCTTTGTAAGGTTATTTTTAGTAATTATTACACATTTACTATGTTGGATTATTAGGATAATTTTCATGATTAATTCCAGAATATAAAGCATGATCGCAAGAGCTACTAACATGTTAATCTCGAAAATACTAGACGTATTAATTAACATGAACAGCAGCAAGACATCTACGAACACAACCATCGAAACGTGACGAACGTACCGAACAATTGTAGATAAAGTAGTCGTGGAGCAGCGACAACAGCAGCTTGAGCGGCGACGGTAGCAGCTCGAAGAAGACGACGTTGAAGACGAGTCGCCGCGGACCCGAGATCGTCCAGAAAGTCGAGCCGTGATGAAGAACTTGAAAGCAGTCGCGCGGGACGCTTCCCAAAAACCTTATTCGCCCTCTCCCGTACAGGATCAAGGACAGGTGGTTCCGGAGACCTGCTGTCCCGTTCACCGGTGAGCATGCCGGCGCACGGGATGGAGTAGACTACGGTGGCGGCGCAAGGCACGAGATTGGCAAAACCTAGATTGGTTCGGTGTGACGGCGCATGGTAGTGCAGGGCATTATTATATAGCGCGGTTCAGGAAAGCCACGTCGCACACGCTCGAGTCGGTAACAGCAGCCCAAGATCTAGGAGCGACCCGAATTGGCTAAGCTTACACGTCTAACGACTCGATTTTTCCGAACAACAAAAATATAGGCATCGGCTCGACTCATTCCCACAACCCGCGGCGTGTCGTGACGAGACGGAACGGCGGCGAGGAGGAGAGTGCGCACGAGAGAGCCTTTGTTGTCAACTAGCACACAAGTGCTACAACACTCCACCTTATAGGTGGTGTTTGTCTACTCAAATAGCAATGTGGGACTAAACTTTAGCACCACTTTGCACCTCCAAAATTCTGCCATGCACATGGGCCAATTGAGATTTCAGGAATTGCTTATTGGGCTGCCCCAAATGGTGCCCAAATTCTAACAATCCCCCACAGATCTCAAATTCCGCATTTAGAGTTTTGCCAAACTGTCGTTTCTTGTTTATATACCAGTGTTTCAGCAGAGACTGTTAAGTTGAACTTCTGCCTAGAGCTTCAAGCAACATCTACCAGCAACTTGAACAATGGACGAACCTTGAATTGCAAGTTTGGTGCCATAGACTTCACTCAAAGTCATAACCAGTAC